>KN194820.1:0-26137 GCA_000164785.2 Choloepus hoffmanni
TTCCTGGAGCTGACAGCCCCTCCTCCCCCGGGACTGAGCCTGGCAGGGAGGGGCGCGGGTCCCCTGGCCGCAAAAACTTACAGATTTCGCTGATCTCAGCAGTTCCACGTTTTCATGAGTGTTGTATGAAGTATGCCCAAAGACAGATTGCTCTGTGGTGTCCAGTCCACGCAGTTCCTGGCTTTTTACCTACTTTCCTGGAGGAGTAACTAAAACATACAGCTCACCAGTCTGCCATCATGCCCCGCCTCCCCCCTGACTGTGTTTTAAAACTTCAACTTCCATGTGAGACCAAGGGAAGAAATGTCTATTTGGTGCAGGATCTATATTTTCTAAACAGTATAGCTCTACAGTCAGTTTGTTCAAATATCATGATTGCATGGGGCTTTGAATAGGAAGTGAGATATGGTAGGCTGGTATAGGTTAGAAATAATGACACATCCCAAAGTAATTTGGGCAGAGAATAAAAAATATATTTACAGCCCCCCCCCAGAGGATGTGAGGGAAGTTGCAGAAGTGTTGGACTTCCTCACCTGGACTGCTGTTGATATTGTCACAAATATTGGGACTGGCGGTTTGATGTGCCAAGTCCTCTATCATGGGACTTGCCCTTGTGGGGCTCATTACTGCACATAATTGTGCCTAAGTGTACCCCACTGAGTACCTCTTTGTTGCTCAGATGTGGCCCTCTCTCTCTGTAACTCAGCCACCTTGGCAGGTGAACTCACTGCCCTCCCCCCTATATGGGACCCAACTCCCAGGGGTGTAAATTCCCCTGGCAATGCAGGATATGACTCCTGGGGATGAATCTGGATCCAACATTGTGGGATTGAGAATATCTTCTTGACCAAAGGGGGGATGCAGAATGAGACAAAATACTTTCAGTGACTGAGAGATTTCAAGTGAAGTTGAGATATCACTCTGGTGGACATTCTTATGCACTATATATATAACACCTCTTAGGTTTTAGTGTATTGGAATGGCTAGAAGCAAATACCTGAAACTACCAAACTCCAACCCAATAGTCGGGACTCCTAAAGATGATTGTATAATAATGTAGATTACAAGGGGTGATAGTGTGATTATGAAGGTCTTGTGGATCACACTCCCTTTGTCTAGTGTGTGGATGGATGGGTAGAAAAGTGGGGACAAAACTAAATGACATATAGGGTGGGATGGGGGGATGGTTTGGGTGTTCTGTTTTTACTTTTATTTTTTGTTCTTATTCTGATTCTTTCTGATGTATGGAAAATATCCAGAAATAGATTGTGGTGATGAATGCATAATTATATGATCATACTGTAAACAGTTTATTGTATACCACGGATAATTGTGTGGTATGTGAATATATTTCAATAAAACTGAATTAAAACAATAATATAGCTAAAAAGGGCATCATTGTGACTGTCCTTGAAATTTGAGTTTGGACTGTTTAGATAATATTATATTAATATAAAATTCCCTTGAGTTTTTAAAAAGTAAATTTACAGTCATTATGCAAAAGAATATTTTGTTCTTAAAAAGTACATATGGGAGGATTTATAGGTAAAAAGACACAATATCATGAATTTACCCTCAAATTGTTTAGAAAAATGTACATCTATATTTGCAAGTGAACAGAAAGGAAGGAAGGCAGGAAGGCAGCAGGCAGGAAAGAAAGAGAGGAAGAAGAAGAAGAAGAAAGAAAGAAGAAGAAGAAGAAGAAGAAGAAGAAGAAGAAGAAGAAGAAGAAGAAGAAGAAGAAGAAGAAGAAGAAGAAGAAGAAGAAGAAGAAGAAGAAGAAGAAGAAGAAGAGGAGGAGAAAGGAAGAAAAAGAAAGGAAGAAAAAGAAAGGAAGGAAGAAAGAAAGAAAGGAAGAAAGAAAGAATGAATGAAAGAAAGAAAGAAAGAAAGAAAGAAAGAAAGAAAGAAAGAGAAAGAGAAAGAAAAAGGAAGTAATGGGCAGAGGGAGAAAGGAAAGAAGAGAAAGAATAAAGTGGAACAAAATATGGACAAATCAGTGAATCTGAGTAAAAGATGGTATAGGAATTAGTTGTACTATCCTTTCAAAGTTTATGTAAGACTGAAATTATGTCAACATAAAGCATTTAAAAATGAGAGTAATTGTTTTAATTCCCTAGCTGTTAAATCAAGTACAATGTAATGGGTTGGCTTAAACAAGAATTTACTGGCTATAAATTTTGTGGCTAGGAGAAGTCCACAATCAGTGTGTCATCAAGGTGATTCTTTTTCCCTGAAGACTGTGGCATTCTGGGGCTGGTAGCTGGGATCCCTGGTCCTTGGCTTTTTGGTCACATGGTGATACAGATGGCAGCCTGTCCAGGCTTCTTTCTCTTCCTGTTCCCTTTGAGTTAAAGCCTCTTGCTGCTTTCCTTCACTTCTCTTTGTGAACTTCCTATAAGGCTTTCAGTAATAGGATTAAGTACTATCATGATTGAATTGGGCCATAACTTAACTGAAGTAACCTCATCAATTAGTTCTATTTAAAGTGGTTTATACCCAGGGAAATGGATTACATTTAAGAGCATGCTTTTCTAGGGTACATAGCTCCAATTCACCACAGTGACCATGTCAGATATAAAAAGTGACATTAAAAGTTACGTTCTCAACAAACTTAGGTTCTCATTTACCATGTTTGAAAAAATTTAACTTGAAGTGTTGTATAAATTCATTATATAGTATAAAGTAATCCTTTTTATTATGTCACCTCTTGCTACCCTGAATTCCCCTAGTTTACCATAATGTGCTACGTGAATATTATTAAAGAATACACAGAATATTTTCTATGTGAAAAAAAATACTTTTAACTGAGTGTGTCCCCCAGAAAAATCCATTATCTTTGATTAATCTTGTGTGGGCAGATATATCATTGTTGATTACATTGGAATCCTTTGAGTGTTTCCATGTAGATGTCACCCACCCAACTGTAGGTGATAACTCAGATGAAATAATTTCCATGGAGGTGTGGTCCCACCATTCAGCATGGCCTTGATTACTGGAGAAGTGTATAAGCTCAGACAGAAGGAATGAGCTTACTACAGCCAAAAGGGACACTGTGAAGAATGCACTGGAACTGAGAGAAGAGCTTCAGCTTACAAAGAAATTTTGGAGATTGCCTTTGAAAGCAGACTTTTGGTCTGGAAAAGCCAAGAGAGGACAAACACCCCAACAGAAACTGAGAGTGACATTTTCAAAAGATTCTGAAGCCTACAGAGAAATGTCCTGGGGAAAAGCCATTTTGAAACCAGAACCCCAGACCAGATGCCAGCCATGTGCCTTCCCTGCTAACAGTGGTTTTCCAGACACTATTGGCCATCCTCCAGTAAAAGTACCTGGTTGTTGATGCATTACCTTGGACATTTTATGTCTTTGAGACTGTAGTTGTGTATCCAAATAAACCCCCTTTTATAAAAGCCAATTCATTTCTGGTGTTTTGCATTCCAGCAGCATTAATAAATGAGAACAAATTTGGGTACTGGAAGTGGGGTGCTGCTGAGTTTGCAAAAACCAAACTTGTTGGAACAGATTTTTAAATGGATAAGGGGAAGATTCTGGAAGAATTGTGAGGAGCTTGATAAAAAAGGCCTAAACAGCTTTGAAGAAACAGTTTGTGGAAATACAGACTCTAAAGATACTTCTGATGAGATCTTGAGCAGAAATGATGAATGTATTATTGGAAACTGGATGAAAGGTGATTCTTGTTTTAAAGTGAGAATTTGGCAAAATTGATTCTTGGTATTGTATGAAAGGCAGAATTTGAAAGTGACAACCTGGAATATTTAGCTGATGAGACCTCCAAGCAAAATATACAAGTGCCTTGGCTTTTCTTGCAGCTTATAGTAAAATGTGACAGGAGAGAGATAAATTTAGAACTGAATCCTTGGGTTCAAAGAAACCAGAAACTGATGGTTTAGAAAATTCCAGGCTTCCAGGGCATGGATCTCTAAAAGCTACAGCCCAACATGAGGATGTAATCAAACATGGAACCCAGCCGCCATTTCAGCACAAGCCAAGATGGGAGAAGAAGTTCAGCAGAAAGAACTTGTGGAAAGTCCTATTGTCTGATGGCTTTGACCCCTATGTGCTTCATGTGAAGCCAACAGAATTTTTGTGAACTCTTTACAGACAGAGCTGCTGCCAGTCAGGACTGGAGGAGACAGACAAGAAAAAAATTACAGGAAAAATTTATTCAGAGACAGAGCCATGGAGACTGAGGTCTGGAGTCAACAGGTCTCAGGTTGAGAGAGTGGAGGGGCTCACATGCATGGAAAGGGTGAGTTTGCCCTGGGGGTCAAGGGTATGCCTTCCACCTCAATATTCAGGAAATGCATTGCCACCTCATTCCTCAGAAAGTGTGGAGCACATTCCCAGGGGACTGGGGAGAGGATGACCAGCACCATACTCTTCTGAATGGGTTGAGCATTTGCCCCAGAGATGGGAGAGAATCTGGGTACTGCCCCAATGTTTGAGGAGGGTGGGGTCAAGAAGGTTGTCTCCCTAATGTATGGATATATTGGAGCACTAATCCCAGCATTTGGAGAGGAAAGGGCTGTCACAATTGCCCTTAGGAAGGGTTAGACTCCCACTCTCTCAAGCCCCAAAGATGCAATGTCATTCTGCAAATGACTCTCAGACTTTGAAATCTAATGGAGTTTGTCCTGCAGGTTTTAGGAAATGTTTTGGTCCTGTGAACACTGTTTTCCTTTCAGTTTCTCCTTATGGCCATGGGAGTATTTATCCTATGAATGTCCCTGTTTTTTATATTGGAAGCACTTAACTTTTTCTAAGTTTCACATGTTCACAGCTAGAGGGGAATTATGCCTTAGGACAGACAATGCCTGTAACTGATTCTGATGGGATCTCATACTTAACTATTGTTACTGAAATGATTTAAGTTTCTGTGATGTCGTGATGGGATGAATGTATTTTGTATGTGGAAAGATCAAGTCTTTCCGGGGACCAGGGGGCAGAATATGCTGGTTTGTGTGTATTGTGTCCCCCAGAAAAAGCCATTATCTTTGATGTAATCTTGTGTGGGCAGATATATCAGTGTTGATTAGATTGGAATCCTTTGAGTGTTTCCATGTAGATGTGACCCACCCAAGTGTAGGTGACAAGCCTGATGAGATCATTTCCATGGGGGTGTGGCCCCACCATTCAGCATGGGCCATGATTACTGGAGGAGTATGTAAGCTCAGACAGAAGGAGCAAGCTTGCTACAGTCAAGACGGACCCTGTGAAGAATGCACTGGAACTGAGAGAAGAGCTTCAGCTTACAAAGACATTTTGGAGATGACTTTTGAAAGCAGACTTTTGCTCCAGAGAAGCTATGGGAGGAGAAAAGCCCCAAGAGCAGAGAAGCTGAAGCCTAGAGAAGAATGACCTGGGAGAAAGCCATTTTGAAACCAGAACTCTGGAACAGATGCCAGCCCCATGCCTTTCCAGCTAACAGTGGTTTTCTGGACACTATTGGCCATCCTCCAGTAAAGGTACCTGGTTGTTGATGTGTTACCTTGGACACTTTATGGCCTTGAGACTGTAAATGTGTAACCAAATAAACCCTCTTTCATAAAAGCCAATCCATTTCTGGTCTTTTGCATTCTGGAAACTTTAACAAACTAGAACACTGAGAAATATTATTTTCAATCAGGAAGCATTCATTTGAATGTTCTTATAGACGTCAAGGACTTTTAATATAAGGGCTTTGCTACATTCCGAAGAATACTTTAATTCTTATAAATCTATAAATGTAAGCACATTATATTTCCTCTTTTTTCCTTCACTTTTCTTTCTTTTATGTACATACAACCTTCATGGAAATGTTCATATCAATGTATACAGAAGTTACCAGTTTGGAAGGTCTCCAAGAAGACCCCCCCAAAAAACAAAAAAAAATAAACAAACAAAAAATTTATAGTAAAATTTATAGGAAAACTATAAATAAATCTGATCTAGATTTATTTTGGGTTTTGAAAGACATAAATGTTACCTTTACTTTCAACATTCCTGACAGGGTATCTTGCTTTCTAGAAAAATCCTGATATCATTCAAAAATACATATACTTCACCTGTGCATATGTTAAATGACTGTCTTTTTCCATCCTTCAGAAGGTTATTCTCATCTGATATCCCTCTCTTGTTCATATATCTACTTACTGTATAATATATGAACATTAATAGTCAATTATTTACATATAGGGTCTAGCATTTATCCAAAACATATTTTCAAAAATCTCCTAGATCTTAAAGTACATTTTGCAATGTGGGGAGAAGAAAGCTCACTGAATTTTCCACTCAATCAACTGACTAAGAGTAATAAAAAGAATAATGGCCCCAAAATTTGTCCACATCCTAACCCTTGGAAACTGTGAGTGTGCTATGTTACATGACAGGAGAAATTAGGGTTGCTTATTGACTGACTTTAAAATAGGAAGATTATCCTGGATTACCCAGGTAGACCCAATATAACCACAACAGTTCTTTAAAGTGGAAGAGGAAAGCTAAAGAGGAGGGAAGAATCAGGGAGAGATTTAAAGATGCTAGGCTGCTGGATTTGGAAGATGTAGGAAGGGGCTATGAACCAGAGAATGCACATGCCCTCTAGAAGTAGGAAAAATCAAAGAAGTGGATTCTCCCCAGAGGGTTCAAAGGGGACACAGCCCTTCCAGGACCATGATGTTAGCCCATTGAGAGCTATTTTGGACTTCTAACCATCATAACTGTAAGATGATATGTTTGTGTTGTTTTACCACAAAGTTAGTGGTAATTTGTTATAGCAAAAGTAGGAAACAAATAACACTAAATCATGTTGGGTGTTTTTGCTACCCTGATCACAAACTGTCCCTTTACTTCTTGTCCTTTATTTTTCACTCATTTCTCTACTATCCCTGACAGTGAGTGTGAAGGACATCTAGTTATATGATGTCTCTAACATTGTGTGATAAAAGAAGAAGGGGAGATGAGGGTAGTAAGGGGAAAGGAAGAAAAGCCAGAATAACAGAAAAAGAAAGAATAGTAATAGAAAAAGAATGTGGAAGATCAAAGTCAACCTTAATGGTTTACTCTTGAAAAGTAGAAGGAGGAATGAAATCTTACACAACAATCAATCCCAAGCATAGGCTGGAGAGAAACATCTTCTTGTTTCTTTCTCCAGACATCAGCAGAGAATCAATTAAGAAGAAAAGCAGTGAACCCCAATAGCATTATTGAATACACTATCTTCAAATCAAACAGAACTTTTTAAAAGGGTGAAACAATTCAAATACAACACCTACATATCCCCAAAACAAAGACTGATTTTTACCTTAGCTCAATATGTAAGATATACAATAGAAAACAATCTCATAAATCACATTTATTGAAATGTTTTAGATTAGTGTTAAAGCACTTAATGTGAGAAATGATTGGATTTTAAATATCACAGAAAGGATACATTTTAATTTTTTTAAAAGAAGTGAAAAGACAAAAGGAGATTAAAGCTCAACTTGAGGAGCTCATGATTCTGGAGGCTAGTACCTGTTGATCTGTCTCATCCTCATCCTGCTGCTGCTGGGCCCAGATGGAAGGGGGCACATGAGGCAGGGGTTCCTTTTTTGGTGGCATTGATGGCACATCTCGCTGGTGTAAGGATTGCAGGTGACTCTGCTCAGAGGCATGGGAAGATTGAGAAGTTACCAGCTGCCAAAAATGGGAGTCCATCATTAAAATTGTGCTTTATCCAGAAAGGAAAGAAGCTCTGAGCTACAGAGGATAGTGACAGTCTCCTCAAAGAATTTGCTTCCTTGTCTTTTTATACTTCATTAATTCTGGTGGAGAATGGAGAGAATTTAACCAAGATATTCTGAACTCTTTTATTTTATTAATGCATTTTTCATCTGAAATCATTGTGCAATCTGAGCACTGACATTTAGGGGCAGGCTTCCTGACGGCATGTTAGGTTAATGTAGACAAGGAATTTCTCTGTAATTATAATATGAAAGAAATGATCAAAGGAGATCTTGCCTAATCTTAGCATTTAGAGAATGATTTTCTAAAATTAGACCAGCAACAGAGACAGATAATAAACAAATTAAATAAACAAATAAATTCTTACATGTAAATGAGAAATTATTTGAGTGACTTGAAGAAATAGAGCAATAAATAATTGAGTAATAATGGCAACTGAGAGTGGAATGTGAGGGCTAACTTAAATTGGGGTTTGATAAAGAGATCTCTAGAAATAGACATTTAAATTGAGACTGAAAGTAAATGAGTATAATGTGAGAATGTGTGTGTGTTTTTGTGTGGGTATGTTGGGGTGGAAATTATGTATGCTAATTTTGCTCAGTGTAGAGATAACAGCAATGCATTTATGTGTTTCTGGTGGTTGCCAGAGAACATGTATAAAATTAGTCCCTGGATACCATTACCTAAAATTGGAGACTTAAAGAGTAGTAAATTTGACATACATTTTGTGGTGAAGGTGTCATTTTATATATCTTATTTTAGCTGTATCTCACTATGAAAGTAGAGATGGTAGTTCAGAAATGGGATCCAGACAAGTGTTTATCACTGTCATTTTAGAGACAGCAAGGAATGTGTTTCTGGTGGTTGCCAGAGAACATGTATAAAATTAGTCCCTGGATACCATTACCTAAAATTGGAGACTTAAAGAGTAGTAAATTTGACATACATTTTGTGGTGAAGGTGTCATTTTATATATCTTATTTTAGCTGTATCTCACTATGAAAGTAGAGATGGTAGTTCAGAAATGGGATCCAGACAAGTGTTTATCACTGTCATTTTAGAGACAGCAAGGAATTAGTGGCAGAAATCGAACAATAGGTGATAGTTCCAGAACAATGTATAGAAATGGGAAAGGAGAGGCCCTAAGATAGAGTTGTAAGACATTAAAACAGTTTGAGGAATTCCTTAGAGAGGATATAATGAATGACTAGAGATAGGAGCCTGAAATGTCAGAAAAGCCTAGGAAAAACAGTTACCTATTGGAGGCCATGTTACACTCCTTCCTTGATTCTGAGTAAAAGACTGAGACAACTTCATTGGCTTTGTTTATAGTGACATCATTGGTGAATTTTTGCAAGACACATTTATGGTGATCTTAATAAGTCAAGCAGTGGTGGTAATGTGAGACAATGGTAACTGCATTTTCAGTTTATGTAGATAGGAGCAGGAGAGTAGGAGCTTGAGAGAAAATAGGTTTGAGGAGGTTTTTATTTCAAGATGGAAAGCAAAATAATTTACATGATGAGAGAATATTGTGAATAGCACTAAATATTGCTGGTAAAGAAGATTTAGTATATGTGATAATATAAAGTACCCAAGAAAGCAGGAGAGAAAGCAATTTGAATGGAGAAATTACACAGGTTTAGCAGTACAGAAAACTCTAAAATCTAACAGAAGAGAAGTAGTAATGGGTGGGTATGACAGGAATAATTGTCAACTTCCTGGCAGTAACAGGAGGTAATTTTTCAGATCATCCAATTCATCTGTGTAGTAGGAGGCAATTCCATCCAATGAAAGTGGAGGGAGATGGGAGAATATGTGAGATCCAAAAGATATGGAGAAGATTGTACAGACATGAGAATTTTTTTGTCTCAGTAAACATATGTTGAGATGTGTAATTGTGGGATAAACTGGACAGTAAAAATGAAGACAGATGGGGAATGAAGGATGAAAATAGACATCCCATTTGGTAGGAAATCCTGGGCATGCAGAGTAAATCTGTGATCAAACTGAAAGGGGAAAAGTTTGTTATTATAGGGTGGCATCTCTGATTATTGATATGAAAGGTGATATACTTGGTAACATCCAGGGAAGGTATGTAACCCTCAAGATAATCCTATTTATAAATTTCAGATTGCAAGACAATTAAAGAAAAAGTCAAATCCTATGTCATTTTCCAGCTGTGTAATTGTGTCCCATTACTAAAATTTCCTGAACCTCTCCTCATGTCATTTCTTAGGTTCAAAATAAATCTCAGTCAGCAGGATTGATGTGAGCATCATGTGCATATATGTAAACATCCAAGCAGAGAGCCTCTTTTAATAAAACTATCTTTTTTTCTGGGCCTCAGGTAAAAAGAGATGAGTTAATCCTATTTATTTTTTATGACACATTATCATCATGTGTTCATAAGATTCATTTAAATATTAAGAAATATTTTGGTGAGAAAAAATTTCTCATTTTAGGTCTGTGATGTGGTTCTGGATATGGAGGGAGAATTTGGGCAAAGGCTTTCACCAAAGTCATTATCATTTTGCATCATTCTCTTTAAATAAACCTTCAAGAATGGGGGAAAAGAAGATTTATTGCCAGAGATCCTGTATAATAGATCTCAGTAAGTGGTAGACAAAACAAGGACCAATGATGAATGACTCCTACAGTCCCTGTTTGTGGAATAAGAGGTTCTCTGGCACTAACTATTCACAAAGCAATTCTTCAGGCAATGTTTCTACTTTATTTTGGTCAGCTGCTCTCAAATTATCTTGGGAAGAAATACAAAAATAAAGCACAACAAAAACCCTGGAAAATACTGGTGAGATTTTTTTCTCCTAAAAGCTAATTTATCTATAGACATATCTATGTTGAAAAAGGAATTCAATTAAAATGCTATATTTTGAGTTGTGTTATATATTTGCAAGATACTATTCTTAGAAGAAAGGGAAGAATAAAAATATTAAGAGGATGCTAATAAATTAACAAACAGTATCCATTTTTAACTATGAGGTAGAATGGCATGCATGTGAAGAAAACAACGCCAATCATAAGCTTTATCACTTCTAAGGAAAGTGAGGCTGCATCAGATTTGAGGAGGTCAGAAAGAGGAAGAAGGGATCTTTTGAATTGGTTCTTGATTCAAGGAGGAAGCAGGATTCCTCTGGGACCTTTTTGTATGAACAATGGTGTCATAATTCAATCCAGTTCACAAGTATTATGTTTCTGATTGATGAAACTCACACAACAAATTCACAGTTGTCAACTTGCTATGATTTGAACTTCCTTAAAATGAAGCTCTCTGTCAGTGAGGAATAATATTTTTCTTAATTTAGAAGAAAAAGCAAAGGGGGCTTTAGTAGGTAAAAGAAGAGAGATGAATTTGAGCTCTAAATTGTGTGATTATTACAGTACCACTATGGCTATTATTATTATTTTGCATTGCACAATAGAATCCACAGCTGTAGCTCCACTCTCTCTGATTTATAGAACTGAGAACACAGTTTCCCCATAGCTGGAATTTCCAGGCATAGGGTTGCTGCAAAGGGGTAGAAGAGCTCACAGATTTCAGTAACAGCTGTGGCCATTAGCAGGATGTTAAAGAGATGTGCCCACAAATGGATAAAATTCCAAATGCTTATCCAAGATAGTGTGTAATCATATCCTATTGTATAATAAGAGGAATCATTTACACCTATAACTTGATTCAAGGAATCATCATGAAATTGCCTTTAGTCAAAATTATTCCACAAACTGTTTCCACCCAGACACTCCAAGGATGCCACAAAGAGTAGATAAAATATCAGCACTGAATTTTCCTAGACCCGTTTATATTATATTTTAGTATAAAAATATACTATATTTTTTATACTAAAAAATTTAATTTTTAAATTTTAAACTTTCAGAAATTTAATTCATCCAAACTTGGAAAACTAATACAAGCTAGAATGAAACCAGAAAGTTTAGAAGCATGCATGAAGTAGTGGTGCAGTTTAATGATAGGACTTTTCCTTCTTTATTTAAGTCAACAGACAAATGTTTGAAAGACCAAGGTAAAGTAAAGCTGAGAAGTCCTCAAACACTCACAGTTTTAAGATGGAGAAAGTACCTGAAATTGCACTTCCCCATTTTTCAAATCAAAAAACTTACTTTGTCCCCAGTAGCTATTTGAATTGCTTTGTCAAGTCTTATCCCTACATCTTTATGAGAATTATGTGACTATTACAGGCTGATGAGTGATTTAATATCATGGTATAAATAAATCTTAGAATGATAGCGATGATAGTGAAATTGAAACTCTCTATTTTCACACATGGGAAAACAGAAAACCCATGAATTTAAATTATTCAACCAAGATTATAACTCAGTTAATCATGCTTGTATAATTTTGGTTTGTATAATTTTGGTTCTCTTTTTACCATACTATACCACCTCCTGACTGTAAAAAGCTTGTGATCAAGTAGAGAACATAATCTGATGTACACAAAAATCTGAGTTCATGAATAGGAGAACCTGCAGAAGTCACTTAGTGTCAACTACTGGAACCCTCACTAATGAATGCAATGACCATGCATGGCTATGCTCAGAAGGGAAAACAAGGGCATAAGTTCTCTTTTCTGTGTCAAAAAAGAGGTGAACTTTACCAGATATAAAAATATTGCCATATCCCTAAACACAAGTTTGTTTCAAAATTAGTTTGAGTGTCTTTATACAATACAAACTAAATAAATGTTGAGGGAAAAACAGATAAATAAACTTTAAGAAAGATTAGGAAGGTGGTACCCTTAGGTGGGTGACTTAGATTATTTGCTTTCTCTCTCTGGACTTTGTTTCCTCATCTGAAGACAATGAATTGCCTTTTGTATGGAGCAAAGATGATCAGAATATACACACTTCAAATTCTTTGAGTATTTGTGTCAAGCAGTAAATACAGATTTTCCATGATCAACTACATTGAATATCTATGTGTTCTGCATTAGAAGTAACACTGTTGGTCCTTTCATGTTTTTCTTTCAGATAATTTAATTGTCTCTTGGGAATTTGCCTTGCTGTATTAATTTCATGGAAAAATTAAACAATGTTACTGAATTTATTTTCTGGGGCCTTTCTTGAAATATAGCAGTTACAAAAGTATGTTTCATGGTGTTCTCTATATTCTACAAAGTCATTCTTCTGGGAAACCTCTTCATCATGCTGACTGTACTGGCAAATTTTTCAAGTCTCTATGTATTTTTTTCTCAATGATTTGTCTTTTATGGACATTTGTTACTTCTCAGTGATTGCTCCCAAGATGATTGTTGATCTGTTAGCCAAGACTAAAGCTATCTCCTATGTGGAGTGTATGCTGCAGCTTGTTGGGTCACATTTCTTTGGTAGTACTGAGATCTTTATTCTTACCATAATGGTGTATGATCATTATGTGGCCATCTGTAAACCCCTACCCTATAGGACCATCATGGATGGGAACAGATGTAATTACATGTTGTTGGATATCTGGATCCAATGAGATTGTTCACTACTTTTGTGTTGTCCAGCCTCTACTGAAACTTGCCTGCACAGACACATACATTGCTGTTGTTTTCATGACAGCCAACAGTGGGATCATCACTCTGGGGAGCTTTGTTATCTTGCTAATCTCCTATACTGTCATCCTTGTGTCCCTGAGAAAGCAGTCAGCAGCAGGCAGGCACAAAGCTCTGTCTACCTGTGGATCCCATATGGCTGTGGTCATCATCATTTTTGGTCCTTGTGCTTTCATGTACACACACCCTGATACTACCTTTTCAGGGGAGAAGGTGGTGGCTGTCTTTTATACTATTGTCACCCCCACATTAAATCCTCTGATTTATACACTGAGAAATGTGGAAGTAAAAACTGTAGTGAAGAAACTGGAGCAGGAAAGTTTTTTGAGAGGCTAATAGCAAATAGGTGGAAATAATGATATACTCAGGTGGATGACATTAAATTTTCTCAGCCCTCACTAACTCATCTGCCCAATGAAGACAATAATATAAACCTCACTGAGTTTGGGGAGGGAAAAATTTATAACACATTTGAGAGAAATAGCATAGTGCTTCTGCTAATTGGACTCTAATATTTGCCTGTACTCTGTAGCCAGCAGAACTTTTGAATAGAAAAGTATCGTTCAAGTTTGCTATGCTGCAAAAATCAGACATCATTAAATGGGTTATTATTAACAGTGGGAATTTATTAGCTTAGAAGCTTACAGTTTCAAAACTGGGAAAAATGTCCAAATCAAGGCATCATAGGGCAATAGTTTCTCTCTAAAGACCAGCTGCCAGCAATCCTGGACCCATCTGCCACATAAGACATATGAAGGTGTCTGCTGGTCTCTCCCTTCTCTTCCAGGTTTCATTGCTTTCAGTTTCTTGCTTCCAAGGTTCTCTCTCTCCTTGTCTGAGATTCATTCTCTTATAATGGACACCAGCAAGAGGATTAGGACCCAACCTGGATTAGGTGGGTCACATCCTAACTTTAGTTAAGTCCCTTTTCACCAAAAGATCCTACTTACAATAAGCCCACCCCCACTGGAATACATCAACTTTAAGAACATACTTTTCTGGGTTACATATAGTTTGAAACCATCATGGTGACTAATAGGAAAAATTAAAGAAATTGAATAAAAACAGTTAGTTGTGAAGAATAGGTGACTGTTTCTCAGATCAACAGTGTAAATAAAATTTACTTTAATGTATGGTTGGGAAATAATATTTCCTCCATCATTTGAACCAAACAGCTTTAATGAATACAGTTAGCCATCTTTTTTTTTATTTCTTGGCTGACTGAAGTGGAATTTCCAACTGTAAATTACAGAGAGACTAATTTTGGAAAAGAACATATGCCTTTCTTGTATGAATTGATACTTGTCTAAGTAATAGTTTTTCCATCACCAGGATACTTAACTTGGACTTTTTTTCTTGTAGCAGGTAAACATACCACTAACTAACTCTCTGCCATTGTCCCATTGCCTTTTCCACCAATTAGATTATCCAGGTACTGTTTACATATTTATAGTTGTGTGTACACCTGTGTGTGCACACACTTGTGTTGGTGTATGTGTGTGTAAACATTAATCAAGTTAAGTGCTACACAGTTAAGGCTTAAGAAATGCTTGCTGGTATTGCTACAATAACAGATTTACATATAGGAAAGCTCAAAAACAGCAAGAAACCTGGGTTAGAAAGTATAATTAAGAAATCAAGACCCATTCCCTGAGATCACACAAATCCATGGTTATTGTCCCAGCACTGTTGTCTATGGGTCTCCATTTCCTCAATTTTCACAGGAAGACCAGCTTAGTGCTTTGTCCATAATTGGAATGATGTTAAGACATTTTTGAAGAGACAACAGAACCTGGTGAAAGGGATTCTGACTCAGAAGGCCAGGGTTAGTAAGCACATAAAATCAGTATATTTTAAAACCTCCTAATATTATTTATATGAAACCAGTGGTCAGAGCTCAGGAAAATTGAATTTGGAAACACTGGAACTAGATATTTTATGTCCTTAGATCTTAAGAATTCAGTGAGTCAGTGGAATCCAAAAATCATTATTTTGCTTATATACTCCCATTTGCTCTGCCTACCAGCACAAAGAGATCTAAATTTGAACAGATTTAGAAAACAAATAAATATGTTATTTATTGGAAATTTTTTATACAATACTTTCTCATTTGTCTTAATGCTAAATGTTGGAATATAATGGGGTAATATTAAAGATATGGCAGGTCTGAGGTCCCTAAGAAGGTAATACCTGATGTATTCATGACACTGTAAATCTGGAAAGGGGAGCACGTGAAACTGTCTTCAAGTTTCCCCCAATGACTTTATAAACTTATTCCTATTTACAAAAGTTTCTGAGTTAATCCCCATCAGAGGACCTCAGAGAGCCTCCTGGTGCTTTGGAAGGAGATGACTGAGAAAGATGAGAACTCAGACTGTCCCTAGTTTCAGTGAGGGCAAGTCTTGTCAACAACAGCAATTTATTCCATAGATGTATGATTACAACATTGACAGGTTTTTATCTTCCTAACATTGCTGCCACAAAATGGAGGATGTGGATTTGATGCCCATAAATGGCACTACTTCTCATTTTCTAGATGAAGAAATTTATTTCATATTGTAAAACAATGAAAATATGTCTCACTGTATCTTCTAACTAGTGGTTATACTTCTGTCCTCTGGTACATAGTATATTTTAAACACAATTCCATGTAACACTCAACTTGATGTGTAAAGATATCATTCATATCCCTCCATATGGCATCTCTTTTATGCATTTAAACATATCCAGGAGATTCAAACATCTCTCACATGTCAGGGTCCCCAGAAATTAAATATTTCTTTGTTGTACATGAGTGGGCATGCTTCATTTGGTCAGTATTTTCATATGTCCATTTTATGCATGGTCACTGGCTTTGAATATAATATGACCTGCAAAGAGTAAGATAAAACTTCTCTTTGATGCACAGAAATAATGAGAGTTACATGCAGTATAATTGATTCCAACCTGAACCTGGAAGTATGCCCACCCCTGTCCAGGCTAGATCAGGTAAACTTCCACTAATCTACAGATACATGAGAAAGTCACTAGTTTTGCAATGATTGTTGAATGTCACTAGTATTGGAATGTGTTGTTACACAGCTTATTGAGCTGAATGGTCCACGAATGGCATGGTCAAATTGTGGAAGCTGAGATAAAGAGACATATTCTTGATCAGTTAGTGTGAGGTAGTTTGCAAGGAACAGTGAAAAAAGTCAAGCTAGAGAGAATGGAGATGAGGGTTAGCACATAAATTTTATTATACACATAAAGGCCGAATTCTAAATATCTAAGTGTGCATACAGTCTGCCTTCTACTATTTCTTCCACAGATAGCATATAGGAAGAGATTGGCATAATAATAACTATTTTTGGATAGATTCCCTTTCACCTCTGCTTTGTTGATAAGTTATAGGAAGAGGGTTAACAAAAGCTAAATACAAGCTATATTTAAACAGACCCCTAAAGGGCCTGTCTCCTTTCCAGAAAAACCAAGTAGGGAATTTTGCACAATCAGCTAATCTAGTTCATTACCAGCAAATGTGGCTTACATTTGCATCAACAACAGTCTTAAACACAAAAATTTAACACAACTATCCATCTCTAGAGATCTCCATTGATTTTCACTTTCATGTACTAAATAATCCTAAGAATTATTTGCCATGAGACCAACATCAAAACTGGACTCTGACTTGATCCACTATTATCTCTCTTGTCTCATTTTCTTTTTTTAATATTCATTTTATTGAGATATATTCAGATACCATGCAGTCATACAAAACAAATCGTACATTCGATCGTTCACAGTACCACTTACATAGTTGTACATTCATCACCAAAATCAATCCCCGACACCCTCATTACCAAAAACACAGAAATAACCAGAATAATAATTACAGTGAAAAAGAGCAACTAAATTAAAAAAGAACACTGGGCACCCTTGTCTGTTTGTTTCCTTCCCCCACGTTTCCACTCATCCATCCACAAACTAGACAAATGGGAGTGTGATCCCCATGGCCTGCCAATCCCACTGCCCCCCTTCATAAGCACATTTTTATAAAATTGTCTTCAAGATTCATGGGTTCTGGGTTGTAGTTTGATAGTTTTAGGTATCCACCACCAGCTACCCCAATTCATTAGAGCCTAAAAAGGGTTGTCTATATCGTGCATAAGAGTGCCCACCAGAGTAACCTCTTAGCTCCTTTTGGAATCTCTCTGCCACTGAAGCTTATTTCATTTCCTTTCACATCCCCCTTTTGGTCAAGAGGATGTTCTCCATCCCATGATGCTGGGTCTACATTCCTCCACAGGAGTCATATTCTATGTTGCCAGAGAGATTCACTACCCTCGGTGTCTGATTCCATGCAGGGGGGAGGGCAGTGATTTCACCTTTCAACTTGGCTTAGCTAGAGAGAGAGGGCCACATCTGAGCAACAAAGAGGCATTCAGGAGGAGGATCCTATGCAAAATTAGAGGGAGGCCTAACCTTCCCTTGCAGCAAAGTCTTCCCAAGGGCAAATCCTGTGGCAGAGGGCTCAGTCCATCAAACCACCAGTACCCTATGTCTGTGGGTATGTTAGCAACCATCGAGGTAGGGCAGGCCAATACCCCTGCATTCTCCACTAGCTTCTCAAGGGGGCTCTGCATATATTTTTCCTTGTTTATTTTTTATTTTTTTAAATTTTTTAAACTTTTTTTCCTAAACCAACTGTATGAAAAATAAAAAAATAAAAAAAATACAATAAACATCTGAAGAGACCATAACAAGGGAGTAAGAAAAAGACAACTAACCGAAGAGAACTACTTTACTTCCAACAAGTTCCTACTCTACCCTAAGAAAGTAACCTAATATAGCAACATTTCTGTGAACTTGTTCCTACTATACCCATCAGAAATTAACAGATGATAGTCATTCTTGGGCATTCCAAGAACGTTACATTTACCCATGATAGCTAATCTGTTCTTCTTGGATTATTGTTCCCCCTTCCTTAATTGCTCTCTATCACTAGTTCCCCTACATTCTACATTATAAACCATTTGTTTTACATTTCTCAAAGTTCACATTAGTGGTAGCATATAATATTTCTCTTTTTGTGGCTGGCTTATTTCGCTCAGCATTATGTCTTCAAAGTTCATCCATTTTGTCATATGTTTCACATCGTTCCTTCTTACTGCCGTGTAGTATTCCATCTTCTGTATATACCACATTTTCTTTATCCACTCATCTGTTGAAGGACATTTGGGTTGTTTCCATCTCTTGGAAATTGTGAATAATGCTGCTATGAACATTGGCGTGCAGATATCTGTTCGTGTCACTGCTTTCCGATCTTCCGGGTATATACCGAGAAGTGGAATCACTGGATTGAATGGTAACTCTATATCTAGTTTTCTAAGGAACTGCCAGACTGACTTCCAGAGTGGCTGAACCATTATACAGTCCCATCAACAATGAATAAGAGTTCCAATTTCTCCACATCCCCTCAGCATTTGTAGTTTCCTGTTTGTTTAATGGCAGCCATTCTAATTGGTGTGAGATGGTATCCCATTGTGGTCTTAATTTGCATCTCTCTAATAGCTAGTGAAGCTGAACAATTTTTCATGTGTTTCTTGGCGATTTGTATTTCCTCTTCAGAGAACTGTCTTTTCATATTTTTTGCCCATTTTATAATTGGACTGTCTGTACTATCGTCATTGAGTTGTAGGATTTCCTTATATATGCAAGATATCAGTCTTCTATCAGATACATGGTTTCCAAAATTTTTTTTCCCATTGAGTTGGCTGCCTCTTTACCTTTTTGAGAAATTCCTTTGAGGTACAGAAACTTCTAAGCTTGAGGAGTACCCATTTATCTATTTTTTCTTTTGTTGCTTGTACTTTGGGTATGAAGTCTAGGAAGTGGCCACCTAATACAAGGTCTTGAAAATGTTTTCCTACATTATCTTCTAGGAGTTTTATGGTACTTTCTTTTATATTGAGATCTTTGGTCCATTTTGAGTTAATTTTTGTGTAGGGTGTGAGGTAGGGGTCCTCTTTCATTCTTTAGGATATGGATAGCCAACTCTCCTAGCCCCAAATTTTGAAAAGAAAATTAAGACCCAGTTCAGTGACTTTGTGGGCCTTATCAAAGATCAGTTGGCCACAGATCTGGGGGTCTATCTCCAAGTTCTCAATTTGATTCCACGGATCTAAATGTCTATCTTTGTGCCAGTACCATGCTGTTTTGACAACTGTGGCTTTATAATAAGCTCCAAAGTCAGGAAGTGTAAGTCCTCCCACTTTGTTTCCCTTTTTTAGAGTGTCTTTAGCAAAGCAAGGCATCTTCCTTTTCCAAATAAATTTGATGACTAACTTTTCCAAGTCTGTAAAGTAGGATGCTGGAATTTTGATTGGGTTTGCATTGAATCTGTAGATGAGTTTGGGTAGAATTGACATCTTAATGACATTTAGCCTTCCTATCCATGAACATGGAATATTTTTCCATCTTTTAAGGTCCCCTTCTATTTCTTTTAATAGAGTTATGTAGTTTTCTTTGTATAGGTTTTTTACATCTTTGGTTAAGTTTATTCCTAGGTACTTGAATTTTTTAGTTGCTATTGAAAATAGTATCTTTTTCCTGAGTGTCTGTTCAGTTTTTTCATTTCTAGCATGTAGAAACATCACTGACTTATGTGCATGAATCTTGTATCCCACTACTTTGATAAATTTGTTTATTAGCTCTAGCAGCTGTATTGTCAATTTCTCAGGGTTTTGCAAATATAAGATCATATCATCTGCAAACAATGACTGTTTTAATTCTTCCTTTCTAATTTGGATGCCTTTTATTTCTTTGTCTTGCCAGATTGCCCTGGCTAGCACTTCCAGCACAATGTTCAATGACAGTGGTGATAGCGGGCATCCTTGTCTTGTTCCTGATTTTAGAGGGAAGGCTTTCAGTCTCTCACCATTGAGTACTATGCTGGCTGTGGTTTTTTCATATATGCTCTTTATAATATTCAGGAATTTTCCTTCAATTCCTACCTTTTGAAGTGTTTTTATCAAGAAGGATGTTGGATTTTGTCAAATGATTTTCAGCATCTGTTGAGATGATCATTTGATTTTTCCCCTTTGATTTGTTAATGTGTTGTATTACATTGATTGATTTTCTTATGTTGAACCATACTTGCATGCCTGGAATGAACCCCAATTGGTCAAGGTGTAAGATTTTTTTAATGTGTCTTTGGTTTCAATTTGCAAGTATTTTGTTGAGGAGTTTTGCATCTATATTCATTAGGGACATTGGCTGGCAGTTTTCTTTTTGTAGCATCTTTGCGTGGTTTTGGTATCAGATTGATGTTAGCTACATAGTATGAGTTAGTTGGTGTTCCATTTTCTTCAATGTTTTGAAAGAGTTTAAGTAAGATTGGTGTCAATTCTTTTCAGAAAGTTTGCTGGAATTCTCCTGTGAAGCCATCTGGCCCTGGGAATTTATTTGTAGGAAGCTTTTTGATGACTGATGGGATCTCTTTGCTTGTGATTGGTTGGTTGAGGTCTTCTGTTTCTTCTCTGATCAGTCTAGGTTGTTCATATGTTTCCAGGGAATTGTCCATTTCCTCTACATTATCCAGTTTGTTGCCATACATTTGTTCATACTATCCTCTTATAATTTTGTTAATTTCCTCAGGATCTGCAGTAATGTCACCTTTCTCATTCATTATTTTGTTTATATGGGTCTTCTCTCTTTTTGATTTTCTCAGTCTAGCTAGGGGCTTGTAAATCTTGTTGATCTTCTCCAAGAACCAACTTTTGGTGTTATTTATCCTATTGTTTTTTTTTTCTCTATGTCATTTATTTCTGCTTTAATCCTTGTTATTTCTTTTCTTCTACTTGGTTGAGTATTGGTTTGCTGTTCATTTTCTAGCTTCTTCAGTTGATCCATTAGTTCTTTGATTTTGGCTCTTTCTTATTTTTCAATATATGCATTTAGTGCTATAAATTTCCCCCTCAGTACCACTTTTGCTAAATCCCATAGGTTTTGGTATGTTGTGTTCTCATTTTCATTCATCTCTATATATTTAACAGTTTCTCTTGCTATTTCTTCTTTAACCCACTGATTGTTTAGGAGTGTGTTGTTTAACCTCCAGGTATTTGTGAATTTTCTAAGTCTCTGATGGTTACTGACTTCTAATTGTATTTCTTTGTGGTCAGAGAATGTGCTTTGAATAATTTCAATCTTTTTAAATATATTGAGGCTTGTTTTATGTCCCAGCATATGATCTACTCTGGAGAAAGTTCCATGAGCACTAGAAAAGTATGTGTATCCTTGTGATTTGGGATGTAATGTTCTATATATGTCTGTTAAATCCAATTCATTTATCAGATTGTTTAGGTTTTCAATTTCCTTATTGGTCTTCTGTCTGGTTGATCTATCTATAGGAGAGAGTGATGTGTTGAAATCACCCACAATTATTGTGGAAACATCAATTGCTTCCTTTAGTTTTGCCAGTGTTTCTCTCATGTATTTTGTGGCACCTTGATTGGGTACATAAACATTTATGATTGTTATTTCTTCTTGTTGAAATGCCCCTTTTGTTAGTATGTAGTGACCTCCTTTGTCTCTTGAAACATCCCTGCACTTAAAGTCTATTTTATCTGAGATTAATATTGCTACACTTGCTTTCTTTTGGCTGTAGCTTGCATAAAATATTTTTCTATCCTTTCACTTTCAATTTCTTTGTGTCCCTGTGTCTAAGATGAGTCTGTTTTATGCAGCATATTGATGGTTCATTTTTTTGGATCCATTCTGCGAATCTATATCTTTTAATTGAGGAGTTTAATCAATTTATGTTCAATGTTATAACCTTGAAGACATTTCTTGAATCAGCCATCTTATCCTTTGGTTTATGTTTGTCATATATATTTTTCCATCTCTCTATTAATATCCTTTAATGTACCCATACTGAATCTCTTTAGTATTGAACCTTTCTCTATGTGTCTCTCTCCTTTCTTTGTTTCTCTGTCTATAGGGCTCCATTTAGTACCTCTATAGGGCAGGTCTCTTCTTAGCAAATTCTCTCAGCATTTGTTTGTCTGTGAAAATTTAAGCTCTCCATCAAATTTGAAGGAGAGCTTTGCTAGATAAAGTATTCTTGTTTGGGAGTTTTTCTCACTCAGAATTTTAAATATGTTGTGCCACTGCCTTCTAGCCTCCATGATGGCTTCTGAGTAGTCACTACTTAGCCTTATGCTGTTTCCTTTGTATGTGATGAATTGCTTTTCTCTTGCTGCTTTCAGAACTTGCTCCTTCTCTTCCATATTTGACAGTGTGATCAGAATATGTCTCAGAGTGGGTTTATTTGGATTTATTCTATTTGGAGTTCACTGGGCATTTATGATTTATGTATTTATGGTGTTTAGAAGATTTGTGATGTTTTCCACAAAAAATTTCTTTGAATACTCTTCTAGACCTTTACTCTTTTCTTCCCCTTCTGTAACACCAATGAGTCTTATATTTGGACTTTTTATATTATCTGTCATATTCCTGAGGTCCACTTTGATTTTTTTGATTTTCTTCCCCATTCTTTCTTTTGTGCTTTCATTTTCTGTTCTGTCATCTTCCAGGTCACTGATTCATTGTTCAACATCCAGCAGCTCAGAACTGCCCTGCGGGGATGGCACCCACCTGTGAAATAGCACAGTCATCCCTCAGCAGAGGACCAGGGGGTGCAAGGCCTGGAATAGGAACCCACACACAAGTCTCAGGGGCCACATGCCAATACCAAGGACTTGTGGGTCAGTAGCAGAGACAAACTGTGGCAGGACTGAACTGAAGGATTAGACTATTGCAGCAGCTTTAAAACTCCAGGAACACCAAGGAGATTCAGGTGTTAGACCCACCCCCTCCCTGACCACCCAGACACATGCCCCTTATACAGGGTGGGCAACACCAACTACACATGCAAGCTTGGTACATCAACTGGACCCTACAAGACTTACTCCCCCACTCACCACAGAGGCAAAGTGGGGGAGAACTGGCTTGAGGGGAACAGGTGGCTCGCAGACTCCACCTACTGGTTAGTCACAGAAAGTGTACTCCACGAAGCTGTAGACCTGACAAATTGGAGATAAGGATTTCAATTGGTCTACAAATCCTAAAAGAACCCTACCAAGTTAAGCAAATGCCAAGAGGCCAAAAACAACAGAAAATTTAAAAGCATATGAAAAAACCAGATGATATGGATAACCTAAGCCCAAGCACCCAAATCAAAAGATAAGAAGAAATACAGTACTTAGAGCAACTAATTAAAGAACTAAAGATGAATGATGAGACCATGGCACAGGATATAAAGGACATCAAGAAGAGCATGTAACAGGATATAAAGGACATCAAGAAGACCCTAGAAGAACATAAAGAAGACATTGCAAGATTAAATAAAAAAATGGATGATCTTATGGAAATTAAAGAAACTGTTGAGTAAATTAAAAAGATTCTGGATACTCATAGTACAAGACTAGAGGAAGTTGAACAATTAATCAGTGACCTGGAAGATGACAGAATAGAGAATGAAAGCACAAAAGAAAGAATGGGGAAAAAAATAGAATAAATCAAAATGGACCTCAGGGATATGATAGATAATATCAAACATCCAAATATAAGACTCAATGGTGTTCCAGAAGGGGAAGAAAAGGGTAAAGGCCTAGGAAGAGTATTCAAAGAAATTTTTGGGGAAAACTTCCCAAATCTTCTAAACAACATAAATACATAAATCATAAATGCCCAGTGAACTCCAAACAGAAAAAATCCATATAAACCCACTCTGAGACATATTCTGATCACACTGTCAAATGCGGTAGAGAAGGAGCAAATTCTGAAAGCAGCGAGAGAAAAGCAATTCACCACACACAAAGGAAACAGCATAAGACTAAGTAGCAACTACTCAGGAGCCAACATGGAGGCAAGAAGGCAGTGGCATGACATATTTAAAATTCTGAGTGAGAAACATTTCCAACCAAGAATACTTTATCCAGCAAAGCTCTCCTTCAAATTTGAGGGAGAGCTTAAATTTTTCACAGACAAACAAATGCTGAGAGAATTTGCTAACAAGAGACCTGCCCTACTGAAGATACTAAAGGGAGCCCTACAGATAGAGAAACAAAGAAAGGAGAGAGAGACATGGAGAAAGGTTCAGTACTAAAGAGATTCGGTATGGGTACATTAAAGGATACTAATAGAGAGAGGGAAAAATATATACGCAAACATAAACTGAAGGAAAAGATGGCTGATTCAAGAAATGTCTTCATGGTTAAAACATTGAGTGTAAATGGATTAAACTCACCAAGTAAAAGGTATAGATTCACAGAATAGATAAAAAAAAATGAACCATCAATATGCTGCATAAAACAGAGTCATCTTAGATACAGGGACACAAAGAAATTGAAAGTGAAAGGATGGAAATAAATATTTCATGCAAGCTACAGCCAAAGGAAAGCAGGTGTAGCAAAATTAATCTCAGATAAGATAGACTTTAAATGCAGGGATGTTTTGAGAGACAAAGAAGATCACTACATACTAATAAAAGGGGCAATTCAACAAGAAGAAATAACAATCATAAATGTTTATGCACCCTATCAGGGTGCCACAAAATACATGAGAGAAACACTGGCAAAACTAAAGGAAGCAATTGATGTTTCCACAATAATTGTGGGAGACTTCAACACATCGCTGTCTCCTATAGATAGATCAATCAAACAGAAGACCAGTAAGGAAATTGAAAAACCTAAACAATCTGATAAATGAATTGGATTTAATAGACATATAAAGAACATTACATCCCAAATCACCAAGATACACATACTTCTCTAGTACTCACAGGAGTTTCTCCAGAATAGACCATATGCTGGGACATAAAACAGGACTCAATAAATTTAAAAAGATTGAAATTATTCAAAGCACATTCTCTGACCACAAGAGAATATAATAAGAAGTCAATAACCATCAGAGACTTAGAAAATTCACAAATACCTGGAGATTAAACAGCACACTCCTAAACAATCAATGGGTTAAAGAAGAAATAGCAAGAGAAATTGCTAAATATATAGAGATGAATGAAAATGAGAACACAACATACCAAAACCTATGGGATGCAGCAAAAGCAGTACTGAGGGGGAAATTTATAGCACTAAACACATATATTAAAAAGGAAGAAAGAGCCAAAATCAAAAAACTAATGGATGAACTGAAAAAGCTAGAAAATGAACAGCAAACCAATCCTCAACCAAGTAGAAGAAAAGAAATATCAAGGATTAAAGCCAAAATAAATGACATAGAGAACAAAAAAGCAATAGAGAGGATAAATACCACCAAAAGATATTTCTTTGAGAAGACCAACAAGATTGACAAGCCCCTAGCTACACTGACAAAATCAAAAAGAGAGAAGACCCACATAAAAAAAATAATGAATGAGAAAGCTGGCATTACTGCAGATCCCAAGGAAATTAAAAAAAAATTATAAGAGGGTACTATGAACAACTGTATGGCAACAAACTGGATAATGTAGAGGAAATGGACAATTTCCTGGAAACATATGAAAAACCTAGACTGACCAGAGAAGAAACAGAAGACCTCAACCAACCAATCACAATCAAAGAGATTCAATCAGTCATCAAAAAGCTTCCCACAAATAAATGCCCAGGGCCAGATGGCTTCACAGGAGAATCCTACCAAACTTTCCAAACAGAATTGACACCAATCTTACTTAAACTCTTTCAAAACATTGAAGAAAATGGAACACTACTTAACTCATTTTATGAAGCAAACATCAATCTAATACCAAAACCAGGCAAAGATGCTACAAAAAAGGAAAACTACCGGCCAATCTCCCTAAT
>KN194820.1:26238-143208 GCA_000164785.2 Choloepus hoffmanni
GGATGGTTCAACATAAGAAAATCAATCAATGTATTACAACACAGTAACAAATCAAAAGGGAAAAATCAAATGATCATCTCAATAGACGCTGAAAAAGCATTCGACAAAATCCAACAGCCCTTTTTGATAAAACACTTCAAAAGTAGGAATTGAAGGAAACTAACTCAATATGATAAAGAGCATATATGAAAAACCCACAGCCAGCATAGTACTCAATGGTGAGAGACTGAAAGCCTTCTACCTAAGATCAGGAACAAGACAAGGATGCCCGCTGTCACCACTGTTATTCAACATTGTGCTGGAAGTGCTAGCCAGGGCAATCCGGCAAGACAGGGAAATAAAAGGCATCCAAATTGGAAAGGAAGAAGTAAAGCTGTCATTGTTTGCAGATGATATGATCTTATATCTGGAAAACCCTGAGAGATCAACTATACAGCTAGTAGAGCTAATAAACAAATTTAGCAAAGTAGCGGGATACAAGATTAATGCACATAAGTCAGTAATGTTTCTATATGCTAGAAATGAACAAACTGAAGAGACACTCAAGAAAAAGATACCATTTTCAATAGCAACTAAAAAAATCAACTACCTAAGAATAAACTTAACCAAAGATGTAAAAGACCTATACAAAGAAAACTACGTAACTCTATTAAAAGAAATAGAAGGGGACCTTAAAGGATGGAAAAATATTCCATGTTCATGGAAAGGAAGGCTAAATGTCATTAAGATGTCAATTCTACCCAAACTCATCTACAGATTCAATGCAATCCCAATCAAAATTCCATCAAACTACTTTGCAGACTTGGAAAAGCTAGTTATCAAATTTATTTGGAAAGGGAAGATGCCTCAAATTGCTAAAGACACTCTAAAAAGGAAAAACGAAGTGGGAGGACTTACACTCCCTGACTTTGAAGCTTATTATAAAGCCACAGTTGTCAAAACAGCATGGTACTGGCACAAAGACAGACATATAGATCAATGGAATCAAATTGAGGATTCAGAGATAGACCCCCAGATCTGTGGCCAAATGATCCTTAATAAGGCCCCCAAAGTCACTGAAGTGGGTCATAAAGGTCTTTTCAACAAAGAGGGCTGGGCGAGTTGGGTATCCATATCCAAAAGAATGAAAGAGGACCCCTACCTCACACCCTACACAAAAATTAACTCAAAATAGACCAAAGATCTCAATATAAAAGAAAGCACCATAAAACTCCTAGAAGATAATGTAGGAAAACATCTTCAAGACCTTGTATTAGGTGGCCACTTCCTAGACTTTACACCCAAAGCAGAAGCAACAAAAGAAAAAATAGATAAATGGGAACTCCTCAAGCTTAGAAGTTTCTGTACCTCAAAGGAATTTCTCAAAAAGGTAAAGAGGCAGCCAACTCAATGGGAAAAAATTTTTGGAAACCATGTATGTGACAGAAGACTGATATCTTGCATATATAAAGAAATCCTACAACTCAATGACAATAGTATGGATGGCCCAATTATAAAATGGGCAAAAGATATGAAAAGACAGTTCTCTGAAGAGGAAATGCAAATCGCCAAGAAACACATGAAAAAATGTTCAGCTTCACTAGCTATTAGAGAGATGCAAATTAAGAACACAATGAGATACCATCTCACACCAATTAGAATGGCTGCCATTAAACAAACAGGAAACTACAAATGCTGGAGGGGATGTGCAGAAATTGGAACTCTTATTCATTGTTGGTGTTACTGTATAATGGTTCAGCCACTCTGGAAGTCAGTCTGGCATTTCCTCAGTAAATTAGATATAGAGATACCCTTTGATCCAGCGATTGCACTTCTAGATATATACTCGGAAGATCGGAGAGCAGTGGCATGAACAGATATCTGCATGCCAATGTTCATAGAAGCATTATTCACAATTGCCAAGAGATGGAAACAACCCAAATGTCCTTCAACAGATGAGTGGATAAACAAAATGTGGTATATACACACGATGGAATACTACACGGAAGTAAGAAGGAACGATGCTGTGAAACATATGACAAAATGGATGAACCTTGAAGACATAATGCTGAACGAAATAAGCCAGGCACAAAAGACAAATACTATATGCTACCACTAATGTGAACTTTGAAAAATATAAAATAAATGGTTTATAATGTAGAATGTAAGGGAACTAGTGATAGAGAGTAATTAAGGAAGGGGTAACAATAATCCAGGAAGAACAGATAAGCTATCATGGGTAAATTTAATGTTCTGGGAATGCCCATGAATGTCTATGGTCTGTTAATTTCTGATGGGTATAGTAGGACCAAGTTCACAGAAATGTTGCTATATTAGGTTACTTTCTTGGGGTAGAGTAAGAACACATTGGAAGTAAAGTAGTTATCTTAGGTTAGTTGTCTTTTCCTTACTCCCTTGTTATGGTCTCTTTGAAATGTTCTTTTATTGTATGTTTTTTTTATTCTTTTTCAATTATTTTATTTTTCATACAGTTGATTTAGAAAAGAAAAAAAACTAAAAAAAAAAAAAAAACAAGGAATATAATATGCAGAGCCCACTTGAGGTGCTGGTGGAGAATGCAGGGGTATTGGCCTGCCCTACCTTCATGGTTGCTAACATGCCCACAGACATAGGGGACTGGTGGTTTGATGGTTTGAGCCCTTTACCACAGAATTTGCCCTTGGGAAGACTGTTGCTGAAAAGGAGAGGCTAGACCTCCCTATAATTCTGCCTAAGTGCCTCCTCCTGAATGCCTCTGTTGCTCATTTGTGTCCCTCTCTCTCTAGCCAAGCCAACTTGAAAGGTGAAATCACTGCCCTCCCCCCTACGTGGGATCAGACACCCAGGGTAGTGAATCTCCCTGGCAACGTGGAATATGACTCCCAGGGAGGAATGTAGACCTGGCATCATGGGATGGAGAACATCTTCTTGACCAAAAGGGGGATGTGAAAAGTAATGAAATAAGCTTCAGTGGCAGAGAGATTCCAAAAGGAGCTAAGAGGTCACTCTGGTGGGCACTCTTATGCACAATATAGAGAACTCATTTTAGGTTCTAAAGAATTGGGGTACCTGGTGGTGGATACCTGAAACTATCAAACTACAACCCAGAATCCATGAATCTTGAAGACACTTGTATAAAAATGTGGCTTATGAGAGGGACAGTGGGATTGGTGGGGCCATAGGGTTCACACTCCCATTTGTCTAGTTTGTGGATGGATGAGTGGAAAGGTGGGGGAAGAAAACACACAGACAAGGGTTCCCAGTGTTCTTTTTTACTTTAGTTGCTCTTTTTCACTTTAATTATTATTCTGGTTATTTTTGTGTGTGTGGTAATGAGGGTGTCAGGGATTGATTTTGGTGATGAATGTACAACTATGTAATGGTACTGTGAGCAATCAAATGTACAATTTGTTTTGTATGACTGCGTGGTATGTGAATATATCTCAATAAAATGAATAAAAAAAGAATCAAGAAGAAATACTAGAAATCAAATTTACAGTAACAAAAATGAATATTTTTGATGAAATCTTGAGTAGGGTGAACATGGATGAGGATAGAATCAGTGAGCTTGAGGATATGTCAATAGAATCTTCAAAGCATAGAACAAAATGAATGAGAAAGACAGAACAGAATGTTCTGTGAATTATGGGACAATTTAAAAGGTAATGGGAATACTAGAAAGAGAATATAAAAGAAAGGAAGAGACAAATATTTGAAATAATAAAGGCTGAGAATTTTCCAAAATATTTCAGACACCAAACTTCTGACCAGGAATCTTAGAGAGCATCAAGTAGAATAAATACCAAAAATCTAAAGCTAGGCATACCATATTCAAATCTTAAAGAGTCCAGTTTAGAAAAACACATTATCTAGAGGGTAACAAGGACAATGATTACATTGGTCTGCTCTTTAGAAAACATGTCAGCAAGAAGACAGTGGTGAGAATTAGTGTTGATAAAGAAAACCGTCAACCTTGAGTTATCCACTGAAATAAATTTTCCTTCAAAAGTAACATAGGCCACCAGGGTCTGCCCAGGAATTCCCCCAGCTTGTGTCCAGTGCCTGGGAGGGGAAACTGAGGTCAGTGGGCAGGAACCCAGTGGCTCAGCAGTGGTGGCACCTGCCAAGACTGAATGTGGTCCTGATGTGGTCCAATGCTCTGGGTCTGAGGGGCTCCAGGAAAATGGTGGTGGTGGTGCCCACAGCCCCTGAGGGAACTGAGGACAAAACTATGAGGCAACACCAAGGCATGGCCCCCTCCTGCAGAGGAACCTGGAATAAGGCAAAAGAGAAAGAAAGAAGGGGGTAATCTTGAAAGTATAAAGGAAGAATGGGTTTGTGAAACAGGATCTGACAACCAACATTTTAGTGTCAACCAGCAAATAAATTGTGAGTATTTTGTTGACAGACTTTTTGAGGAAGAACAGAAGGTTGGTGCCAAATGCTTGTCACCCACTGAAAAAAAGAAACAGGTAAATGTTAGTATAACATTATGGAAAAATGGGTTTACAGTCAATGATTTCAGAAGTTATTCTGATGGTGCAAGTCAACAGTTTCTGAACTCCATCAAAACAGGGGAATTACCTTTAGAATCACAGGGAATTTTTGATAAGAGTTGGATGTTAAAGTTTTAGATAAAAATAAATGAAATATGTATGTCAATAAAACCTGTGTTCCATCCTTTCTTAGGCCAGGGTCACAGACTAGGAAATGCCACACCAAAAGTTATTTCTAAAGCAAACAAGCATTGAAGTTAACAATAAAGATAGTATGTCTCCTGTCTCACTAAACTACTTGGAACTTATCACTAATATACAGATCTGCTTAGCCAATGGGAAAAGGATCACCCAGAAATTTAACATTTCTCATAGAGTAAGCCACATTAAAGAATTCATCAAAAAATACCATGGATCTCAAAGAAGTCTTCCCTTTTCTCTGGCCACAGCTCTTCCTTTCCTCAAATTGCTAGATGAAACACTTACTCTGGAAAAAGCAGATTTACAGAATGCTGTCATCATTCAGAGACTCCAAAAAGCAGCAAACCTTTTAGAGGGCTTTCATAGTATTGATTTTCAATAGACTATGTGGAAAACTTGCAGAGAAATGATGGTTGTAAATGGTCATGCAAACCAAGATGGGGAAAGGAAAAGTCAGATTCAACGGGCTTTGATTCAAGTACTATTTAACTCTCTCCTGATAAGATTTCTTAAATAAGTACAAGTTAGCACAGGAAAATATGACTGGAAATGGTATCCAATGTACTTTTTCCAAAGGCTGCTCAGAGATTAAAAAATGCATATTTTCAAAACCAATTAAATATATATAAGGTATATTATATTAACTCTATCATTTAGAATCTTAATACGGTATACATAACCAAATACATTCACAGTATCATTCTCATTCAAAGCAGTATTTATTACCTTCCCAAACAGCAATGATTTATTAAAATGTTAGCTGTTTCATATTTAAAATTTGGCAGTAAATTTAAAAATTACACATCGCAAATTATAAGTAGCAATGTAATTCTTTATAACTGAGATGTAAACAATGGGGCAGATGATACTGTTTTCACCCCAGCTATGCCTTAACTTCATAGGGCTTTCAGTCTTTATTCTCTAATGGCAGGATATTCTCAAATACTAATTTGGCAACAGTATCTAAGATGTATTTTCATTTAAGAATAAAATTTTCTAGTTTAGTATAATTCAATATTATTCTGCCTACTCACATTTCTACATTTTCTAAAAGTATAATTTTTACAGAATTATTTTCTGCCCCAAAACATTTCTAGTTTGTTTTATTTTGAAAATTATGGCTTTGTTTTCACACACATTTGCTGTTAGCCATACATCTGCCACCATTTAGATACTTATGTGCATGTTGTCACATTACTAATTAATGACTATTTTTAAAACTGTATCACATAAAGTATGGCTTTCCATTTCATTCATCAGAGTCAACCTATGTATACATTAAAGGATGATTTATTAAAAAAAAGTGAAATAGATTGGCCAATTTGTGCCCACATTCTATCCCCTGATAACCTATGCTCTCAAATTCAATTCTAAGCATTTGCTTATTATACTTAGTTTATATTGCTGAGGCCTTACAATATTTGTCCTTTCTTTTCTGGCTTATTTCACTGAATACATTGTCCTCAAATTTCATTCACCTAGTTGCATGCCTCACAACTTCATTCCTTTTTGCAGGTATTCCGTATTCTATTGTATGTATACACCACAGTTCACCCTACCATTCACCCATCAATGTAGCCTTAGGCCACCTCCATTCATGGCAAATCATGAATACTGCCACCAACATAACCAGTGTTCGTATACCTATTTGTGGCCTTACTTTCAGTTCTTCCAAGTATATACCAAATGATAGGGTTGCAGGATCATATGGCTACTCTATACTTAGCACTCTGTGGAACCACCACAATTATCTCTCCAATTGGTTACATGGTTCTACTTCTCTACTAATAGTAAATAGGTATATCTCTCTCTCCACATATTCTCCAGTGCTTGTATCTTTCTGTTTATTTTTTAAACAGTTTTATCCACATGCCACACAATCCATCCTAAGTGAACAGTCATTTGTTCTTCCTCATGGAAAATCTTTCTTATATTGCTGCATTTATTCACCATCATTGTTCACTCTAGTTTTTGCTAAGTTATATAGTCTCAGTTTTTATCCTCTATATTTCCTTCTTGTGTCATACCTGCCCCTAGCCTTCCTCTTTCAACCATACTCACACTCAGCTTTGTTCATTATAGTTATGATATTGGGCTACAATCAGATATTATTTTACTATACATTTCTTATCTTTATGATCAATCCTGCTCATAATTCTGTACTCCTTCAGCATCAAATGCCAAATCTCTACCATCTTTTTACCTCTTGATAATCTGTGTTCTTTTATTTTGTACTCTCAGAGTTTGCTTATTACAGTTAGTTCATATTAGTGAGACCGTACTATATTTGTCCCTTTGTTTCTGTTTATTTTTGCTCACCATAATTTCCTCAAGGTTTATCACATTGTTGCATGTACCATGACTTTATTCTGGCTTACAGCTGTGTAATATTCCATCATATGCATATACCACAATGTATTTATCCACTTGTCAATTGATGGACATTTGAGCTGTTTCTGTCTCTTGGGAATCATGAACAATGACACAATAAGCATCAGTTTATAAATTTCCATTTGCATCCTACCCTTCATTTCATCCAAGTATGTACTGTGTATTGGGATTGCAGGAATACAGAAAGTTCAATAAGGCTTATTTTAAAGGTTCATAGATTATAAACTCTTACATCAGTCACATCTATTCCTGAGTTTTAACTGTTATTTAAGAGATGTTTATTTGTTACAAAATTTATATTCTCTGTAGCACATTTTGTAATTTAACCTGTATGGTCAGTTTACTTAACATAATTACATGGAACCTAGAATATGGAGTGAGATCATTTATATTCTGTACAGGTTAATGTAATACCCTGATACATTCCAGAGTATTTTGGGAAGAAAAAAAATTTTAAAAAGCATTTGCAAAGTTCACTAGAGGGATTGGGGAAATATGTGGAATATTAAATTTCTTCACCTGAGGAATTCCTGATATTCTTGCAAGATTTAGGGACTCCTTATTTAATGTCAAGCCCTTGATCTTGGGGATTGCTCTGATGAAAATTTTCCTGCAAAGGAGATGGTACACCTACTTATAAGTATGCTTAAGAGTCACCCCCAGAGAACTTCTTCTTTTGCTTGAATGTGGTCTCTCTCAGCCAACTTGGCAAATAAATGCACTACCCTCATTCCTATGTGGGACATGACTTCCAGGTGTAAGCCTTTATGGCAACATGGGACATGACTTTCAGGGATGAGCCTGGCCCTGACTTTGTGGGATTGAGAATGTCTTCTTGACAAAAAGGGTGAAAAAATGAAAAAAAATCGGTGACTAAGAGATTTCAATAGAGTTGAGAGGTCATTCTGGCAGTCATTCTTATGCATTGTATATATATTCCTTTTTAGTTTCTAGTGTATTAGAATAGCTAGAAGGACATACCTGAATTTGGTGAACTGTAACCCAGTATACTTCTTTCTTGACAAGAGTGAAGCTATGTAGCTTTTATCATGACTTTGTGATTGAGAAAACCTTGTGACTGACACTCCCTTTACCCAGTGTATGGTCAGATAAGTAATAAAATAAGACATATATATATATACATAGTAAAAGGGACATGGGATTTTGGGGTGTTATTTTTTATTATTATGTTTTCTTTATTTTGGAGTAATAGAAGTGTCCTGAAATTAATTGTGGTGATGCATGCACAACACATGATGATACTGTGAGCCATTGACTACATACTTAGGATGGATTATATGCTATGTGACTATATTTCAATAAAATTGTATTAAAAATAGTTAAGTAGAAACAAAAATCTTAAACCAAATAAAAATAAAAAGAAATTACAAATATTAAAACAAAACAAAACACAAAAATTAAAGGAGAAATAAAAACATTCTCAGACCAACAAAAATTGCGAGAATTTGTTTCCAGTGGAACTGCTTTGCAAGAAAAGTTACAAAGCCCTTTAGAAAGAAGGAAAATGATAAAGTTTAGAAATTATGTCTACATAAAAAGGAGTAATGTTTGAGAAAGAATAAACAAATGTAAGATGCAATTTTTCAAATTAATAATAGAATATATTGAATAATTATAGTTTATGCATAAGTGAAATGAATGCCAGAGATGTTATCAGAGATGGTGGGATTGAGAATACAGTATTATAAAATACCTGCACTTAACATGAATTTGTATAGTGCTATTTGATTAGCAGTAAATGAATATTACAAAGTCTAGGGCAAACACTAAAATTTTTTAAGTATAATTGAGAACCAACAGAGGAGACAAAATGGAATATACTAAATGCTCAAAGGATACCAGAGAAGGCAAAAAAACATGGGAGAAAGGTTGAAAAGAGAAGAAGGACAAGGACAATCAATGAAAGCAAGAAAAAATATGATAGATATTAATCCAAATATGTCAATAATAAGTTTCAATATGAATTGTCCAAATACACTAATTAAAAGACAAGCACTATCATAATGGGGTAAAAACAGACCCAACTATAAATAAACTAATTTTAAATATAAATACAGATCTGTTAAAACAAAGGGATAGAGAAACATATGCCATGCTAACACTAAAGAAAGCTGCAGTAGTTATATTTGTATCAGGCAAAGCAGATTTCTGAGCAATTAAATTATAGTGATAAAGAGAGGCATTACATAAATATAAAGGAGCAGGGTAAAGAAAAAATACCATCTCTCTCTCTGGCACGCTCTTTCTGTGTTGTCCAGGACAACATTCATGGGAATCCTAGCACCAGGGGAGAGCTGCTTCTGTTGGGTCTGCAAACCTAGGGATGAGTAGGAAAGTGGGACACCTCCATCCACTCCTCAATCACTGCACTGGATCATGGAAACTCCACGGGGGTGGTGCCCTCTTGATTGTCCCTAGGCTTGAGAGCTGGGATTTCTCCTTACCATATAAATCTCAAAGACCTGGGCCTCAGGATAGATCTAAATATTTTCTATTGTAATTCCACCTGGCCACAATATCCATCTGGCCAGAAAATGGAACACTTGACCCCCCAATTATTTTAACCTTAATAATTATTGTCAGTATCTCAGCAAGTGGAGTGAAGTCCCATATATCTAGGCCTTTTTCAATCTGCGCAGGTACCTCTCCTCTCTCCCCCTCTCTGCCTCTCTCTCTGCCAAACTTGTTCCACTCATCAAATCCTTCTCCTCCTCCTACCAACTCTTTCTTCAATCCTGCCAAAAACCTTTTCAAGTCTCCTCATCCTCCTCCTTAGTCATTGCCTCCTGGTCAAGATGAAACTGCTGTTAAGCCATGGCCAGTAAACAACCCTCCCCCATCTCTAGATCCCACCTGAGTCTCAGCCTTCCTTTCCTTCTCCATGAAGGACCCAGTCCTCTCAAATTCAGCTTATCCAACCCTTGCAAAAAGAGTCTAGACTGGAGGGGCCCATCTGCATCCAGGTTCCTCTCTCTCTTTCTGACCTTTACAAAATTAAAGAGCACCTAGTTTCATACTCTAAAATCCCTGCCATTTTTCTTCTCTCCTGTCTCAGAATTTCTCAAGCCACTTCTGATGCATGCCACAAATTCTAAAAATTAAAACCTGGATGCCTAACTCCAAAAACCTAACCTTCAAAGTGTTTATTAATGGATACCTGGAGTACACTCAGCAGGAGTAGGAGAAAACAAAAGCCAAGACTAACTCAGAAATACATGCCTGTCAATTACTAACAAAAGCCTTAAAGGAAAAACCCTTGCAAACAGTGAAGCCACTGAAATTCTGACTGCTCACAGGTCCTTCCAAGCCAGAGAACATAAAACTTCCAAAACCAATCCAATCCATGATCAAGCTCCCCATGGACAACTGAGAATGCCTGGGTATGAAAAAAGCTCCAGTCACCACCATCATCTTGGCAGAATCATGAGTAATGCTCTCAGTTCCTGGTAAAAATATTCTATGCACTTTAAACATGAAAGCCAGTTACTCTGTAATGCCTAAATTCTCCAGGCCACTGATCCACTTCTCAATCTCCATCATGGGAATAGATGGTTTAATTTTTAGGTCCCTGAAAACCTCTCCACTGTTTTCTGCCCCCCCCCCATAATATACCATTTTCCTCACTCCTTCTTAATCCCAAAAGTCCTTCCCCTATTCTAGAAATTCTTGTTAAAAATCATGCACTTCTGTTTCAATAATGCAGTAACTAAAGTATTTTAAGTATTTAGCATTATTCCAACAAGTTTTAATAGTAATAGTATGTTATAAAATGCTTGCTTAAGAACAATTTCCAGGATTGTTTTGGTGACTTGAATATAAAGGGTATGAGAGACATTTTTATTGAAATAAAAAAGAAAGTAATTTTGTCCTGAATGAGTGATTGCATAAAAGAAAATATGGAACAAAACCTAAAAATGGATACCTAATGTTGTAGAAAGTTTGCAAAAAGGAAATTTATCTCTGTAGCCAAATTTAGAGATGGCAAAAACTGGGAATATCACTGCTTTGATTAACCCAAGCAGAATTAAATTCACCCTGGATGAAAACTTACAAATTCTGGCATGCCAGTACATTAGAGTAAAAAGGCATAAGCTGCACAAAGGGCAATTTAAAGGTATCCTAGCTTTCCCTAACTGGGACCCTAAAATATAAACCTCCATCTAATTGAAAAATTAAAACTGAAAAAGTAAGCATGTTCAATCTCTATTCCCACAAAGGGTTAAACAGGAAATTCGATACCTTAATCCCCAAGGAGGGAAGAGGGTGGAGCAGCTGCCACCCCTGTAGCAGTACCTCCTAATCAAAAGGTGCCTTATCAATATTAACTACAAGGACCATTTAATAGCCCTGGCTGGCCTACTAAAAACCTAATGGTACCTGGCAAATGGCTATTAATTATATCAAACTTAATATAGTAACTCCTTCTTTATTAGAAGCTCCACCAAATATAATTATAGCAGAATACCTGTACTCAATTAACAGCTTTTGTTGGTTTAAGTTATTGCAAACTGCTTATACTTTATTTAGTAATATTTTCCACAGTAGCCTATTAGCTGCATCATCTATTGTAACAATGCTCAACCCCAGTACAAATTGGAAGGGAGGGAAGAATAACCACAAAATGGCTTTAACATCATATGCCAATTATATATTTTTGCAAAAAAATGAAAAATGGAAATAATCTGAAATTCCATATATGCAAATTTTTATAATCCTCTATCAATACAAAACCATGAGGGAAACTTGTAAAATCTGTTATCTTAAAGGTAAAATAAATAAATCATTTTTATCTCAGGGAAAAAAGATGCAGATATTTTAAATGGACTATTTTTAGTCAAACCTCCACAACTTGAAGCATCAAAATGGCTTAGGAATAAAAGTCCCTGTGCCAGTTTGAATGTATTGTGTCCCCCAAACACCATTATTTTTGATGTAGTCTTGTGGGGCAGACATTTTGATGCTGATTAGATTTGCTTGGAATGTGCCCCACCCAGCTATGGGTGATGACTCTGATGAGATATTCCCATGGAGGCATTGCCCCACCCATTCAGGGTGGGCCTTGATCAGTGGAGCCATATAAATGAGCTGACTCAAAAAGAAGGAACTCAGTGCAGCTGTGAGTGATGTTTTAAAGAGGAGCAAGCTTGCTAGAGAGGAATGTCCTGGGATAAAGCCATTTTGAAGGCAGAACTTTGGAGCAGATGCCAGCCACATGCCTTCCCAGCTAACAGAGGTTTTCTGGATGCCATTGGCCATTCTCCAGTGAAGGTAGCCAATTACTGATGTGTTACCTTGGACACTTTATGGCCTTAAGACTGTAACTGTGTAGCCAAATAAACCCCCATTTTATAAAAGCCAATCCATCTCTGGTGTTTTGCATTCCACAGCATTAGCAAACTAGAACAGTCTCCTAAACCTAATCTCAATTAAATTATGTTAAAACGGACAGAAGAAGATGGCAACACAGAATTAGACACTACTTTGTCCTTCTGGAGCAACTAATAAACTACCAGAACAACTGGTAAATAATCTGGAATAACTGTGGGGGGCAAAACATGACTGTCCACTCATCATTCACCAGCCCAAATTGTGAGGAATGCCAGAGATAGCAGCATAAAATCTGTAAGTAAAAACCAGGCCCAAGCCAGGAGCCCCCTCTCTCCATGGCCCAAACTGCAAAGCCTCATGATGCTAAAGAGCAGCACTCTCCAAGCAAGAAAATATAGCTCAGCTGAGCTCTAACTGAGGTTTCACTTAACAAACATAGACTGCTCAATACAAGCTACAAATCCCCAACAAGTAGACAGAGGCTTTTGGTGATGACTGACCTTGGAGAACCAGAGGGTGGCCACAGACTGGCCCTGAAGGGGGCTTTCTGTCTCTTTTTTCAGCTCAGTTGAGAAAGCCTCAGCCTTTTTCAGATCCCAGTATTCTGACACAGAAAAGGATGGAGATAGCACAGGCAGATACCATTCAAATACTAATGACCTCATCTAGGTGAGGTATCTTCCCTAAGAGGAAAGAGGAGGGGTCCAGCTCTACTACCTGCCTTCAATTCAGAACCAGACCCCAAATCCTGGGGGAAAACAGCCATGAACCACAACTCCTTAAACCATCCAGGAGCTGTGGGCTGACAGGTGTCACCTGCTGGGCAGAAAAACACAGTGACATGTAGCCTCACAGGGACACCAATCTTCTAAGACACCCTCAAGGAAACAGAATACTATTCCCTCCTTCCAAGACCTGAGCCTGTTCTGGTATGGGAAAACCTGATATGGGTAACCAAGGAAACCAGATGCCTAGGCAATAGAAAACTACAACCTACACTAGGAAAAATGAAGTTATGGCCCAGTCAAGGGAATAAACTTGCACTTCAACTGAGATACAGGAATTTAAACAACTAATGCTAAATCAATTCAAAAAGTTTAGGGAAGATATGGCAAAAGAGGTGGAGCATATAAAGGAAACACTTGGCATACATAAGGTAGAAATTGAAAGTTCAGAAAAACAACTGGCAGAATCTGTGGAAATGAGAGGCACAATATAAGAGATGAAAGACACAATGGAGACATACAACAGCAGATCTAAAAAGGCAGAAGAAAACACTCAGGAACTGAAGAACAAGGCACCTGAAAGCCTACACACAAAAGAATGGAAGAGAAAAGAATGGAAAAATAAGAACAATGTCTCCAGGAACTCAAGAACAAAATGAAATGCAGGAATGTATATGTCATTTGTGTTCTGTAAGGAGAAGATATGGGAAAAGGGGAAGAAGCCATAATAGATGAAATAATCAATGAAAACTTCCTATCTCTTACAAGAGACATAAAATTACAGACCCAAGACAGGCAGTGTAGCCCAAGCAGAAGAGCTCTAAATAGGCCTACACCAAGACACTTAATAATCAGATTATCAAACATCAAAAATAAAGAGAGAATCCTGAAAGCAGCAGGAGAAAAGCAATACATCACATACAAATCAAGCTTGAAAAGTCTATGTGTGGATTTACCAATAGAAACCATGGAGGCAAGAAGGAAGTGGTGTGATATATTTAAGATACTGAAAGATAAAAACCAAGAATCCTATGTCCAGCAAAACTCTCCTTTAAATATGAGGGAGAGCTCAAAATATTCTCTGACAGACAATGACAGAGTTTGTGAACTAGATACTTGCTCTACAGGGAACACTAAAGGAAGCACTGCAGACAGAAAGGAAGACAGGAGTGACAAGTTTGGAAAACAATTTGGGGAGCTTGTAGCACAGCAATGTAAGTACACTGAACAAAGATGACTGTGAGTATGGTTGAAAGAGGAAGATTAGGACTATGTGGGACACTAGAACAAAAGAGGAAAGATAAAGACTGGGACTGTATAACTCATTGAAGCCTAGGGTGCTTCATGATTGTACTAAAAGGTACAAATAGGTTTTCACATGGGGTAGAACAAATTAATGTCGACATTGCAAGGTGTTAAAAATAGGGTGGGGGAGAAGAAAAGATGGTGGCATAGAGAGAAGTGGAAGACTGTTAGTCCCCCTGGGAACAATTCATAAATGACCAAAAAACTAGTAAATAACCAGGAATAACTGTGGGGAGACAAACGTACACTCATCATCCACCAACCTGAATTGGGAGGAATGCCTGAGATCACAGCATAAAATCTGTAAGTAAAACTGCAGACCCATGCTGAGAGCCGAGAGCCAAGAGCCCCTCCCTCACAGAAGCCACGTGTGATACAGAACAGCACTCTCTGAACAAGCTAGTGTACAGCAGCCCAGCTCCATCTGGGATTTTAATGTTAATTGCTAAATACAGACAGTGAATCCTCAATAAACAGACAGAGGCTTTTGGGGACAACTGAACTTGGGAGAGTTGGCGGACATATCTGTCTCAGGATGAGAAGCCCAGAGGCTGATGGGTGAACCTGGGAGCTTTTCTGTCCCTTTTTCTCTGTGTGGAGAAAACTGCAGCTGCTTTCAGCCCACAGCACTTTGAAGTAAAGACAGACTCAGCTATTTTAAAATCAAAACACTTTGATCAGCAGAGTCAGAGAAACAAAGAACTTCCTGATAGGCAGTGACCTCTTTGGAGGGGGCATAGCTTCCCAAAGGAAAGGGAGGGGACAAGCTTTACCACCCACCTTTCTGGAACCAGACCCCAAAGCCCGGGGGAGGAGAGCCACAGGCCACACCCCCTTACACAGGCAGTGACAGACTGCACATGCCAAACAGAAAATCACAGGTGTATTAATCCTGTAAGAAAAACCATCAGGGGAACCAGATATTGAATATTTCCTCCTTCTGTGACCTGAACCTGTTCTCATCTCAGAAAACCTGATTGGGGTGGCCTAGGAGGTCAGATGCCTAGACAACAGAAAATTACAACCTACACTAACAAAAATGAAGCTATGACCCAGTCAAAGGAACAAACATACACTTCAACTGAGACACAGGAATTTAAACAACTAAAGCTAAATCAATTCAAAAACTTTAGAGAATATTTCACAAAAGAGATAGAGGCTGTAAAGAAAACACTGGGCATACATACAGCAGAAATTGAAAGTTCAAAAAAACAACTAGTAGAATCTATGGGAATGAAAGGCACAACACAAGAGATGAAAGACACAATGGAAACATACAACAGCAGACATCAAGTGGCAGAAGAAAACACTTAAGAACTGGAGGACAAAACATCTGAAAGCCTACAAGCAAAGAAGCAGATGGAAAAAGGATGAAAAAAATATGAGCAACATCTCCGGGAACTTAAAGATGAAACAAAGTACAAGAATATATGTATCATTGGTATCCCAGAAGGAGAAGAGAAGGGAAAAGAGGTAGAGGCAATAATAGAGGAAATAATCAATGAAAATTTCCCATCTCTTATAAAAGACATAAAATTACAGATACAAGAAGTTCAGCATTCTCCAAACAGAATAGATCTGAATAGGCCTACACCAAGACACTTAATCATCAGATTATCAAATGTCAAAGACAAAAAGAGAATCCTGAAAGCAGCAAGAGAAAAGCAATCCATCACATACAAAGGAAGCTTAATAAGACTATGTGCAGATCTCCCAGCAGAAACCATGGAGGCAAAAAGGAAGTGGTATGATATATTTAAGACACTGAAAGAGAAAAACTTCCAACCAAGAATCCTATATCCAGCAAAGCTGTCCTTCAAATATGAGGGAGAGCTCAAAATATTTTCTGACAGACAATGAGAGGCTTTGTGAACAAGACACCTGCCCCACAGGAAATACTAAAGGGAGCACTGCAGAGTGATAGGAGAAGATGGGAGTGTTTGGTTCAGAATACAATTTTGGGAGATGGTAGCACAGCAATGCAAGTACACTGAACAAAGATAGCTATGTATATGGTTGAGAGAGGAAGTTTGGGTGCATGTGAGACCAGAAGAAAGGAGGAAAGATAAAGAATGGGTCTGTGTATCTTGGTGAAATCTAGAGTATTCAACAATTGTGATAAAATGTACAAATATGTTCTTTTACAAGGGCAACAAGAAAATGTCAACCTTGCAAGGAGTTAAAAATGGGGAGGCACTGGGGGAGGGATGCAATCAATGTAAACTAGAGACTGTAACTAACAGAATCATTGTATTATGCTTCCTTTAATGTAACAAAGGTGATACACCAAGGTAAATGCAGATAAGAAAGGTGGATAGGGGAGGCCCGATAGACACTTGACATTGGTGGTGTTGTCTGACTCTTTACCCTACTTTGATTTAAGATTACTTTTCCTTTTGCTGCTTCCTAGCTGTCATTTTTTTTCTTCTTTCTTTTCCCTCTCTACCTTCTTTGATGCTCCCTCCTGCCTTGTGGAAGAAATGTAGATGTCCTTATATACATAGTGGTGAAGGTGGTGAACACATAAATATGTGACCATACAGAGAACCATCAATTGTTTACTTAGGATGGAATGTATGGGGTGTGAACAAAACCATCTTAAAAAAAAATGGGTTAATGTCAAAACCTCAAGGGCAATATAGAGTGAAATAAGCCAGACACATATGGACAAATATTGCAGGGTCTCACTGATAAAAACTAATTATAATATGTAAACTCATAGACATGAAGTATAAGGTACCAAGATATAGGATGATGCTTAAGAATGGGGAGTGATTGCTTAGTATGAGCAGAATGTTCAACTAGCATGAACTTAAATGTTTGGAAATAAACAGAGTTGTAGGTAGCAAGATGTGAGAATAACTAACAGTGCTGAATGGCATGTGAATGAGGTGGAAATGGGAAGCTCAGAGTCATATATGTCACCAGAAGGAAAGTTGGAGGTCAAAAGATGGGAATGTATAAAACTGAATCCTATGGTGGGCAATATCCATGATTAACTGTACAAATATTAGAAAACTCTTCCATGAACCAGAACAAATGTATGACAATACAACTAGAAGTTAACAATAGAGGGACATATAGGGAAGAAATATATACCTATTGCAAACTATATACTACAGTTTGTAGTATTTCAACATTCTTTCATAAACTGTAACAAATGTGCTATACCAACACTATAAGTCAGTAATTGAGGAGGGTTGATTAGGGATACGGGAGGATTCGAGTTTTCTTTCCTTTCCTTTTTTTCCCCCCATCTTTCACTTTATTTCTTGCCTGGAGTAATTAAAATGTTCTAAAAATTGAACAAAAATTAAGTGTGGTGATGGATGCACAGCTGTAAGAGGGTACCAGGGGCAACTGATTTTACATTTTGGATCTTTGGATAATTGTATGGTATCTGAACACTCCCGATAAAATTAAAAAAAAAAAATAGGGTGGGATGGGGGAAAATACAATCAATGCAAACTAGAGACTATAATCAACAGAATCATTGTATTATGCTTCCTTTTGTATAACAAAGGCAATATACCAAAGCTAAATGCATGTGGGGGTGGACTAGGGGAAGGGTATGGGGACTCCTGGCATTGGTGATACTGCCTGACTCTTTATTCTACTTTAGGTTAATGCTATCTTTCATTTTGTTCCTTTCTAGCTGTCAGTTTTTTCCTCTTTTTTCTTTTCCTATGTCTTTCTACATTCTTTGACTCTTCCTCCTTCTTTGTGGAAAAATAGAGATGTCCTATATAGATAGTGGTGATTGTGCTGAATACATTAATACATGACTATACAGGGAACCAATGTTTGTTTACTTAGGACAGAATATGCAGTGTGTGAACAAAACCATTTTTTAAAAAGATGGGTTTATAAATAAAACTTGAGGGCACTACATAGAGTGAAATAAGATTGACATACAAGGACAAATATTGCAGTGTCTCATGGATATGAACTAATTATAATATGTAAACTCATAGACCTGAAATATGTTACCAGGATATAGAATGAGGTTAAAGGATGGGGAACAGTTGTTTATTATAAGCAGAATGTTCAACTATGTTGAACTCAAACATTTGGAAAGGGACAGAGGTGATGGAAGCATCTTGTGAGAATAACTAACAGTGTTGAATGGTGTGTGAAGATGGTGTAAAGGGTAAGCTCAGAGTCATGTATGTCACTAGAAGGACAGTTGGAGGTTAAAAGATGGGAGTGTATAAAACAGTGAATCTTGTGGGGGACAATGTCCATGATTAAGTTTACAAATATTAGAAATATCTCTCATGGATTAGAACAAATGATGACACTATAAACCGGAAGTTAGTAATAGAGGGGCATATAGGAAAAATATATACCTATTGCAAACTGCATACTACAGTTAGTAGTATTTTAACATTATTTCATCAACAGTAACAAATGTACTATACCAAAACTATGAATCAATATGGGAGGCAGGGTGGTTAGGGGTGTGGGAGGATTTTAGTTTCCTTTTTTTTGTCTTTATCTCTTTTCTGGAGTAATGAAAATGTTCTAAAATTTGAAAAAAATCATTTGTGGTGATGGATGCACAGCTGCATGAGGGTGCCATGGGCAATTGATTGTAAACTTTGGATCTTTGGATAGTTGTATGGTATGTGAACAATCTCAATTAAGAATTATGTTAAAACATAAAGTAAGCAGAAGAAAGGAAAAAAATTTGGGGTAATATTATATTTCATAAATAACCAGAATGTGTTTGCCAGTATTCCTTGATGAACAACTGAACTATAACCACTTATTAATTTCTTTGAGAAGAAATATGATATCAGTACTCATAGACTTATTTTTGATGAGAATGCTCTTTCAGGGAAGTGCTTCAGTGAAACCTCAGATTGATTACCTGAGATGTTTTACCTAGACAGGGGTTATCTTACCCTGTCAATCAGTTACTTAACCCTGTCCTTTAATAGTTTAAGACAACACTGGATCATACCTGTGGCTTTCAGCTATTGCAGAGTATGAGATGTCCATTGGGTGTCTTGTGTGTATTCTGCTAGCAACCTATTGATGATGTGCACATGGAATGCTAACTCTCTTCCTAATGGTCTTCTGGAATCCATTCAGAATGCCCTGTGACCTAAGCAATTTCCCCTCACATGCATCCCACAGGTACTCCATGTCTTCTCCTTTTTCAGAATGGCATTGTGCTTAATTGTCTACACTGTTCCTGGCATCATTGTTAATATTTTAGGTAAACTGCCAGGGGTTGAAAGTTGTGTATGTAAAAATGTGAAAGCCAAAATGGAAGTAAACAGTGAAGCTTTTAATCACTTGCTATGATAATATAAGCAATAGGGTGAACAAATTAAATTTTCCAACTTACAGCTTTTACATTTCCCTATGGAATGGTACCACCAGGGGAGGGGCTAGTGGATCAACACAGATACTGGGTTATCTCACAGGTGAGATCAAGAGGCTCCTGCCCTTCTTTTATGGATGCAGTGGCTAGGAATTTTAAATGATTACAGAGTCAAGAGTGGAGTATGCATACTCAAATTCTCCCCTTCATCACTCCAATAAGAAGTTCTCAGCAGGGCCACTGAGGAAAGCATCCATTGTAGGTCCCTAAAAGTGAGTTCTTATAGAGGCACCAGAGCTAGGAATGCAGATATGCACAGCACCATTTTTTGCAGGGGTACCTGAGCCATTGACTGCAATTCCTCTCAGAGACTGCAATGCTCCAGCTGTGCATGCATGGTATGGGATGTTCAGCCCTCCCTTATGTGGGCTGTCCTGTAAATTCCTATAATTGCATTTGGTCAGGACAGAATAAACATGTATGTTTTTATGAAGAGCTAGACTTTTCAGAGACAATAAATATTGATTAAACTGGAATCAACACCATTCAGAAACTAGGACCAAATATAAGTTGATTTTATGATGTAACCTCATGAGAATGATAAATGTCAATGGATATGTGAGGATTTTTGAACATAGTTCAATACTCTAAATTTAATGTGTATTCAGGGGTGTACTGTGGCTATGGGTTGCTAATTGGAAAGAAAGAATATATTATATTCCAAATCAGTTTTGAACACACGATTTTTTAAAAAGTCCAAATGTGAACACCTCAGAATCCTAGAAGTTTTCTGCCTTCCTCTATTTTTTATGATTATTCTTTCACTTTACAAGTAACTACTGCTCTGAATGTAAATGCACAAACATTGCATGTAGTTTTGCAAATTAATGATTAGAGCCTAATTTGGATCACAATTCAAGAGTGTCAGAATTCCACTGCAGTCAATAGGGTTACATGGTATAGTTTGGTAAATAAATTGAAAGAAAAAGAAAATACTATGGATTTCAGAGCTAACATATATGTACATCATTACAGTATTTTTTCATTCTGCCAAGAGAGCCATTAACTTACAATATCAGGGATGTGCTAGTAGTTTGGGCATATAATATTCATGGTGTGCAGCAAAGCCATACCTAAAACACAAGGGATGTTTGTCTGAAGTTGAAAATAATCTTTGTTGCTCTCAGCAAAAAGACTTAAGGTGTTTTGGTTACTGCAACATAATGTGATTGCAGTTGATTGGCAAAATGTCAGTTTCCCAAAGCAGCTGTACCAACTTATACATGCACACACAGTATTAGAGAAGCATTTCCTTTGTTCCACATCTTCACCAAAAATTTGTGCATCCAGATTTATTTTTCAAATCTACTGAATTTTTAGCAGATCCTCATTTGCTTATAGTGTTCACTTTTCCTTAATACTAATGGTGCAGAACTCATGGTCATGTATAAATGAAATATCTATGTTTCTACTTATTTGAAGTCCCGTTTTAAGTACTTGGAATTACATTTTTTCCCCTCACTTCGGATTTTACATTACTGTGTTCTCTTGGGCCTAGAGAAAAAATTCTTTGTCTTACTGCAATCAAATTCAAAAACATGCTTGCATTTTGTATATTTTTATATCTTTTCTTCCTCCTACTCCTCCTTCTAAAACTTTATTACTCTCTTCATATTTCTGAAGATATCTTCCAAAATATTATAATATTGTTTCTTAAATTTTATTATTTAATCCACTTAGAGATACTTTGTGTAGGATCAGAAATATGAATGCAATTTTATTTTTCAAATATTTTTGCCCAAATTCCTGTCACCATTTCCTGCAATACATACACCATTTCCCTGGAGTATACTGCTGCCTCTTTAAACACTGAAACTTGAATATTTAACCTCTATTCTATTGCATTACTTGTCTGCTTCTGCTCCCATGCCATAAGGTTTAATTACAATCATTTTATATCAAGACTTGATATATATTTAGGAAATATTTCTACTTTTTCTTCATTTAAAATATTTAGGATATTTGGGTTTCCCATGAATTTTTATGGTGAATTTGTCAAAGTCTTAAGAAAACTATATGTCAGGATTTATAATATTGAGTCTTTCAATCAATACTTGGGGTCAACTGCTTCATTATTTTAGTTATTCTTTAATATATCTCAATGAAATTTTCAATTTTCTCTGTGAGGTCTTGTATATCTTTACTATGTAACATATTTAATAATTTCATATTATTTTCAATAGTTTTATTTAAAATCCATCTTCTATTTTTCATACTATATTAGTTTATTGATTTCATCAAATTGCCTTCTCAAACTAGAATCAAATATCATTTTCATAAAATTTGTTTAGACTTTTATTTATCCTTCACTTTCACATTAAATCTGCTGCTCATTCAAGATGTTTTATTTCTTTAGTTTCTTATATATTTTTCTTTGTCTTATCACGTGTTATTTAACAAATTTGGTGATGGTAGATTATGGTATCCAGTTGTTTGGTCAAGCAAAACACTGCTGTTGGTTACTGTGAGGATATTTTGTGGATTCAGTTCATCGGTAAGTGATTGTACCTATGACATCTACAAGCACCCAACTATGTCCAGATTAAAGGGACTTTGTTTGACATATCACTACATTGTAACAAAATTACAATAAATGTGTGCATTTATGCAATGTATTTCCCATTTAGAATGTGAAATTCATAAACATTTTGCCATATAATATCATCACTATATTCCATTCCCTATAGCCATGGCTGGAGCACATTGGATGCTCAAAATTCATGTGTTGAAAGGGAATGGATAAAAAAAAGATGCAATGAATGCCTTAATTTGCAAATTGTTCAAATATCCCTACAATAGGGCATACACATTTGTAAAAACAGCAAAATGATTGTTAATAGAGGCAAAGCTTCAATTTCAATGCCTATTAAATTTTCCACATTCTGTGAAGGACACTGTAGTCTCTGGGATATGTTATTTTGTGGCATGTGTACACAGACTGAAACAAGCTTTGAGAGCTATCTAATTATCTCTAATTGTCAATGCACTTTACTTCCAATATGTCATATATTGTATCACAAAAGAATTATACACACTCATAATATATAATGACTTCAGTCATAGAATATACACTCATTGCTTCATGGCAGCAATTCCCAAAGAAGTGAGAGCCTGGTGTAAAATTTTGACAGGAAATTCATAAAAGTAACCACTTGAAGTCAGAACTAGGTTCTATACTATTTCAAGGAAAGAAATGTAGGAACAAAACACACTGAAAGTCATTTTACCAGCATCAATTTTTCTTTGTCAAGAGTAATAATTTAATGTATGTAGGCACAATTTGAAAAAATTGCTTTGTATATTATCATAATGAATATTATGTCTTCTAACTGAGTGAAGTAAAGCATGAGCAGACAAATGTGAATAAAATTGTTGAATTCACCTTATTTTATAAAATGTCAGATAAGAAAATTTGTATTTAACCAAAAATATGATGCTACTATACATTACTTTGCAAATTTACAATTTGAGATGTTTTCCCCATACAAGCAATGGGATTCTCAAGTTGCAACATAAATAGGAAATTATTATAGGCTGCATTAATGAGCTGGTTGTCATCAGCAGTATGCAGAACATAAATTGTTATTGTTTTTCTTTTCTTACACGAGGATAACTAGCTCCCCTGGACACAATCAAAACTTTTCCCCTGTTAATAGAGTTCACTCAACTCACTATGCTGTCAACTTTGGATTAAAAACTCTAAGAAAATTATATTCATTTATTTGTGTTATCCTTTATAAAAATCCCCCTGCCTGCAATATAAAGTTGGGATAATTAAGGAAAGGGATAAGGAGAATGCAGATAATTTGTAAACTGTGGTTAATAATGGAAAATTAGGAGAACAGATTTTACAAATCTTTTTATTTATGCCCAAACTTGTGTCTTTCTTTTCAATTTAACTTCATGGAGTTCAGGAACACATTTCCCAGAAAATTGTGTTAAATATGAGTTCCAGCAAATTCCAAGTGTGCAGGGATCTTATATGTCTCTTTCTAAATGGAGATTTGACTGTTTTGCTCTTTCTAAGAAAATTCATTTATCAGTACCAGTACAAACCGGAGTATGGATAAAGATATTTCTTCATATCAACCTGGAAAAAATGTGAAGTGTTCTTTTCTTCCTAAGCTGTCTTCCTTCCTTCCTCAAGTGCCAAGTTTGCATTATGAGTTAACTCAGCCTCTCTTGCTCTTTCTACTTTTTTGTCTTGTGAATTAAGTAGCATGCTCACCTACTGCTTTGCATGTGCAAGCAGGAAAGCAGGTAATATGCAGAGTTGGTGGTTCATATGCTCTGGAACAGGAGGTAGAAAAACTATCTTCCATATAAGTCAGTTTGGAGACATCAAAAAAGTAGAAATGTCAGGCAGGACTAACAGGAAAAGGTAGAAAAGGAAAAAAGAGATGAGAGGGTACATGGAGTTCAATTTACTTAATGTAAATGTAATGTTTCATTTTTAATATTTGTTCCCCTGTGTTTATATATTTCATATATTACTTTGCTTTATTTTTACTGTGTTTAGTTACAGTCATCTTGTTAATTATTTCAATCTTTAGAGTATGTGTGGTAAGTTATTCTGCAATTTACATAATGAGCCTTTTACTCCCATTTGGAATCAGGCTGGTAAATTTCACAAAAGTCTTTTGTTTTACTAAACAAAAAGAGTATTACTTTATGTATTCTCCATGTATGAGACATGAGCCCATGAAGGCAATTTCATAATACACTTAAAATGGCCAAAATGCCTGGTTTTGAAACAACCAGACTAGATTCTGTAAAAACATTACTAGAAGTTTACAAGTTTGGTTGTTTGGTGGATTACTTATATTCTTCTAATTAATATCAAGGTGCTGAAAAATATTTAAAGTATTTAATTTTGAATACGATTCCATTTTTATGATTAATTTTTTTCCTTAGGAACCAAGAATTTTTAAAAAAATCAATCTTTTTGCTTAACATTAAATATAACATTAATTTTGATTTCCATGTATTTCAAGGGGAACTAAGTTATTTTCAACCACCATTTTCTCTTCTTATAATACTGAGCAAATCAGTTTGTTTTTGTGCCAATAATAATAGTGTGATTAATAAATTATATAGAAGTATTCTGTCATAATTTTGTGTAATACAGACCTTAATTTGGAGAAGTATTACATATTTCTGCAATATACTATTTTAATCAAATACTTGTCCAATGAAAATTTACGAATAATTTTTCAATGTGATGGACATTTGTTATCAAAGATATGGTTTATTGAAAAGGAGTTCATTTAAACTCATGGTTTTCATGTAAAACCATTTTTGTTTTCTCATTATCCTAATCTATAAAGGCAAATTTCAATGACAGAAATGATACATGAGAATTCCAGCACTATCACATAGCTGGTTCTGGTGGGATTTTCCAATCACCCTCAGGCAGAGATCCTCCTCTTTTTCCTCTTCTTACTGGCCTACCTGGTGAACCTCTTTGGAAACACAGCTGCCATCTCCTTAGTGGATTTTGATTTCTATCTCTGGACACCCATGTATTACTTTCTCTGTCATCTGGCCTTTATCAACATGTTTTATAGCACTCTTGTGATCACCAATATGCTCCTTAACTTCTTGTCAACCAGCAAGGTTATATCTTACAACTCCTGCCTTCCCCAAACCTGCATCACATTATTCCTTGAATCAACTGAGGGCTTTCTCATTGTAGTAATGGCTGTGGATTTCTATGTGGCTGTTTGGCACCCTCTAAGATACCTGTTCATCACAAACCCTTTTTTGTGTATGACAGTGGCTCTGGACACCTGGACCATTGGCTTCTTTCCTTCAGTGGTGGCCCTTTATTTCATAATCTTTCCACTCTGTTGTCTTCATATAAATGATTACATTTTCTGTGAATTTCACATCATTCTTCACTTGTTCTGCAGTGATAATTCCCTGCAGGATAACATAAAGATGGTAGGAGGGGCTGGAACATTTACTCCCTTTGTACTCATTATCCTCTCTTATCTCTGCATCCTGTTGTTCATCATGAGAATAGACTCAGTAGAGGGAAGGTTAAAAGATTGTTTTCCAATCTAATTTTTGTGGTCATATATTAAGGAACAGGATTGGTCAGTTTCATGTAACCCAATTCCTTGTTCTCAGCAGTTGGAGACAAACATTTCCCCGTTCTATGCAGTCACCATCCCAATGCTGAATTGTTTTATATACAGTCTGAAGAATAACAAAGTGAAGGGTGTCATGGCAGGAGTCATAGAGAGATACCAAAAAGCCAACACATCCTGTAATAGAAAATTTAAAGATTAAGTACAATGTTTTTACATTGAGTTTACATTGAAATCATATGAGACTAAGAACTAAGACAAGTACTTAGAATTCTGTAGACATTCAGAAGAAGATGGTCATTGTGCTTTTAAAGATTTTCCCATTTGTTTCCCATTTAGGTTTCTATTCTCAATAAATGAAAATTTAACCTTAAATGTTCAAACATTTAATATTCATTTTATTTACCATGAAACTGAGGACTAGACTTCCTTAGTTCCTGCAAATAACTTGTTCTGTTGTTCTAATGAAATTTTGCCTCAAGACTAAAATCAAAAAACCATGCAATAATATTTATGAGATTTTAGTGAATAGTAAATCTAGAAGCAATTTATATGCAGTAAAGCCAATATGCTTTTTCATTTAATTTTTAAAACTAGCAACATATTCACAAAAAATATTTTAAAATTGCCTCAAGTAAATAAGTAGTGAATGAAGAACTATGGTTAAATGCAAATTATTAGTAACCCTGAATAAAATTCACTTTTTCCTGAGAGGATTTCCAGGCCTCCACCATTCTCCATTTTTATCTTATCTTATGTGTGTGTGTGTGTGTGTGTGTGTGTGTGTGTGTGTGTGTGTGTGTGTATGCAAGTTTTCAGACTGAAAGTAGATGACATTGTAATTATAATTATATAATCTGTTATATGCTTCTGGGAAACAAACATAACTTTGATTAAAGTTTGCCTTTCAATTGAGTATATATTTGATTATTTTACTCTCAGTTTTGTGAACAAATTTTTTGCTCTATACCACAAATAATGGTTGACTGGTTGTTGACAATATTTGGACATGGATTGTTTAAATAATTTTGCAAACAATTATATTGTTTGAGGCCATAGGAAATAATGCAAATCGTCATGCAAGTGCAATTAAGACAATGTTGAAAGAAATCAATCTCCCTAAGGAATAATTATGAGTAACTTTCTGTGGTCTAATGAAATCAAGGTAGTGTTTAGTTGGAAACAGACTCTGAAAACCAAGGTGAGGAATAAGTTTATTGAATTAAGTGACATGCATAGTAGCTGTAGTAAAAGAAATTTATTACTCAAAGAAAATTGGTGGGGAAGTAGTTTTGGTTATCTTCAACAAATAGGCCCATTCCTAGATAAATGTTCTGCCTGGGCAGGTTTTACAGATTTTTAGTACCCAATGATGCCCTTTCCCAGACAACTCACATAGCTCACATCCCGCTTGCCTCCCCCTCCCCATTTCCCATACCTTTTCTTTGTTCTAAGCAGGTATATAAACTGTTTCCCTGCCATTTTGCTTCAGGAAGCAATTTTCTTTTAGTTCTGCTCACACAAGTGCCACTTAACACACAAACATTTATAACCCCCTTGAAATTCCTCTCTAAGTTACATGTGGTTTGCTTTCCATGAACAACTTCAAACATGAGATAATGATCTCCTGTTAGTAAGTACCCCAAAAAAACTCATGACCAATTCCCTGCATCAGGTGTGTTCTGTGGTCTTGGGATTAGTGGGTTGGAACAATGCTACCAAACAGATGCCTTGTCACCCCCAAATATGTGAATGTTGTTCCCCAAATCAAGAGCATGCTCCTGGAGGGATGGGACAGGATGGCAGTGTAGGGAGGTATAAAATTTAGTTAGAACTTTAGAACAGCTAGTAAATAGCCAGGAACTCTATGAAAAAACTGGGGGGCATCCATGACTGGAAACCCACTGTATGGAAGTCTGGAATGAATGGAATGGTCAAAATAATGGCATAGAAATGTAAACCAGGACCCAAAACTGAAGCTGGCACTACTCTCCCACTGACATGGCAGGCTGAGTTTGCACAATTTCCTGATTGAAAAAGAATCAGTCTTCTATTAGGAGCAAAGGAAGTAGCTCAACCAAGCTCCAGTTGTGGTTTAAATTAACAAATTTAATTGTTAATTGTTAGTGGAATGCAAGATACCAGCACAGTTAAATCTGGAGTAAGCAACAAGGGAAAATAGTCTTTCCAACCAGAGAAGAAGCACAGAATATGGAAAACTAAATAAATAAAAAGAGAGACTTTTGATGTCAAACAAGCTCAGAATACTTGAAAAGGGTGGAGCCCAAGAAAATGGGTACATAGAGCATGGAATCAACACTGGCTCTTAACTGGCAAAACCTGGGGGCTGGGGAGGGGCACTGGAAAGGGGAATTCTTTTTCATATATTTTTCTTTTCAAAACTAGCATATTACAGATGGTCTCAAGAATTTTCCATTGCCAGCCATGACCCAGACAGGGTGGAGTTAAGATAGGTCTGAGAGAAAAATGTAAGGAGTGAAATGAACAAGATAATGTCCATAAAGGGCTTATCTTCCCCAAAGTAAAGGGAATTCAGAGACCAGGAGTGGAAAAATAAAACAAAAACAGCTTAAGCCTGGCTTCTAATTATTCCTCTGCACAGGGTCAGGGTCCACTGAGAATTCAAGGCACCACACCTCTTTATGCTAGTGGGGAATGGTGGACTAACATGCACCAGTGGCTGGATAGTATAGGAAAAGCACAGAGTCTAGAGGCCCCACAAGAAACTCAAAACTTTCTGGGTCTCATTCTCAGGGAAACTTGATACTGATTACACTCTTCTCCTGTCATCTGGGCCAATCTGGTCTGGGAAAGTCAGATTGGAGTCAACCATATCAGGGTGGACACTGCTCAAAAAAGGGGGGCTTCCATATAGGCAGGACAAAAAACTGAATAACAGGAGCTGAAAAATTTTGATCAGTTAAACAGAAACTATGTTAGAGGTCTAGGATAACTTCAACTGAATGCCAAAGAACAGATAGAGAACAAAGGCAACAGACAAAACCCTGGGTAAAAAACTGAAAATTCCCTTTAGAATAAACTAATCAAGGAAACCAGATGCCTAGACACCAACAGAGAATTATGAGTCACACTAGGAAAAATGATGTCATGGTGCAGTCAAAGGAACAAACTATCATTTCAAATGGGGTTCAGGAGCTAAACAACTAATGAAAGATATTCAAAGAAACACAATAAATCAATTAAAAATCAAAGTAATGAGATGAGGGAAGATATGGCAAAACAGACAAAGGATATAAAAACATTAAGTGAACATAAGGAAGAATTTTAAAGTTTGAAAAAACTAATGGCAGAATTTATGGTAATGAAAGCCATAATAGAAGAGATAAAAATGGAGACTTACAACACCAATTTTGAAGAGGGAGAAGAAAGGATTAGTGAACTAGAGGACACAACAGGTGAAATCCTACACATGAATGGATAGGGAAAAGAATGGAAAAAATATGAGTAGAGTCTCAGGGAATTCAATGACACTATGAGCCACATGTATAAATGTTTCATGGTTGTCCCAGAAGGAGAAGGGAAGAGAAAAGTGGCAGAAAGAATAGTGGAGGAAACAATCACAGAAAATTCCCCATTTATTATGAAAAAAATAAAATTACAGATCCAAGAAGTAGAGCAAACCCCAAACAGAATATACCCAAATAGACTTACTCCAAGACATGTACTAATCAGAGTGTCCAATGCCAAAGCCAAAAAGAGAATTCAGAAAGCAGCAAGAGAAATGTGACCCATCACATAAAAGGAAAGCTCAACAGTCTATGTGCATATTTATCAGCAGAAACCATGGAGGCATGAAGGCAGTGATAATATATATTAAATAATGAAAGAGAGAAGTGCTAACCAAGAATTCTATATCTAGCAAAACTCTCCTTCAGAAATGTGGAGAATTTAAAATATTTTCAGACAAACAAACACTGTGAGAGTTTGTGAACAAGAGACCTGCTCTACAAGAAACACTGAACAGAGCACTACAGAAAGATAGGAAAATACAGGAGACAGAGGTTTACAGTAGAGTGTATAAATGAAGAATATCATTAACTGGAGAGAGAGAGAGAGACAGAGAGAGAGAGAGAGAGAGAGAGAGAGAGAGAGAGAGAGATGACATAAATTCCAAAAGACAAATATGGCAGACAAAAGTACTGCCTTTAGAATAACAACATTAAATGTTAGTGGATTAAACCCTGCAGTCAAAAGACATAGACTGGCATAATGGATTTAAAAATGGCACATCTAGAGTGTGGGGCAAATGGTGAATTGATGAGATGTAGATTCTAGTTACTCTTCCAGAGCAGTTGGTAGAAAGCCAGAAACTGCATAGACTGGACACTGCAGAGCAATGTGACTTTGGGCATACTTCAAACAACACTCAAGAATGTGTGGAACAGCTGAGATAAGTGAAATATGTAAGTTCTCATGGGCAGGGGACTTACACCCCTTTCTGCCAGGCTCAGTGCAATGAGAGGAGGGGCAGTCTGTGCTGGGAACCAGGAGGGAGAACTACAGTTGCAGCTCTGAATGAAAACTCAGACTGCTGATCAAAAATTCCAAACACAGACTGAGACAAGACAGCAGAGAATCTGGGGACAATCAGCCCAGTGGAGAGGAGATAGAGCTCACAAAAACAACAACAACAACAACAAAAACACTCAAAACTAAAAACAGAGATTTTTGGAGTCCCTGCAAACATAAAATGGAGAAGGGCATGGCTCAAACGAATCAGGTGCATATGCAAATCAAGAGGGCCAGGAACATTTTCTGAAGACCTGGCTTCTCTGCTTTCTTGATTGTTCCTTAATGGCCCTAAACTCCTTGTCTCTTAGCACTTCTGTACCCTATTAGATCTGTGAGGAGGGCTCTCCTTTTCCTTTTTCCTTTTACTTTTCTATCTTTTTCTCTTTTTCTAAAACAATTACCCTAAGAAACCTTTATAGTAAGGCTCAAAGACTTGCAATTTTGGCCCAGGCAACAGCAGAGTTAAGATAGCTTTGTGGGACAAAGCGATAAGTCTAGTGGCTGAGAAAATTTGCTGGTTACCATAACTTACCAAGAAAAGGGTGGTGTCACCTTATAGCCATCTTCCCAGTGGGCAGGTAATTCTGCCTGGCACCCATACCACAACCCAGAGCTGCCACAAACAACACAATGACAAATGAAAATGAGAGCACAACATATCAAAACCTGTGGGATGCAGCAAAAAAGGTACTGAGGGGGAAATTTATAGCACTAAATGTATACATCAAAAAGGAAGAAAGAGCTAAAGTCAAAGAACTCATGGAGCAAATGAAAAAACTGGAAAATGAAAAGCAATCCAATCCTAAAACAAGTATAAGAACATAAATAACAAGGATTAAAGCAGAAATAAATGACAAAGAGAACAGAAAAGCAATAGAGAGAATAGCATCAAAAATTGGTTCCTTGAGAAGATCAACAAGATTGGCAAGCCCCTAGCTAGATTGATGAAATAAAAGAGAGAAGACCCATCTAAACAAAACAATGAATGAGAAAGGTGACATTACTGCAGATCCTGAAGAAATTAAAAAAAAAATGATGATACTATGAAAAACTGTATGCCAACAAACTGGAAAATATAGAGGAAATGGACAATTTCCTGGAAACATATGAACAACCTAGACTGACCAGAGAAGAAATAGAAGACCTCAACCAACCAATAACAAGCAAACAGATCCAAGCACTCATCAAAAAACTTCCCAGAAATAAATGCCATGGTCCAGATGGCTTCACAGGGGGAATTCTACCAAAGTTTTGAAAAGAAACTGACACCAAACTTACTGAAACACTTTCAAAACATGGAAGAAAATGGAATACTACTGTCCTAGTTTGCTAATGCTGCAGAATGCAAAACACCAGAGATGGATAAGCTTTTATAAAACGGGGGTTTATTTCACTACACAATTACAGTCTTAAGGCCACAAATCGTCCAAGGTAACACATCAGAAATCGGGTACCCTCACCGGAGGATGGCCAATGGCTTCCGGAAAACCTCTGTTAGCTAGGAAGGCAGCTGGCATCTGCTCCAAAGCTCCGGCCTCAAAACGGCTTTCTCCCAGGACGTTCCTCTCTAGCAAGCTTGCGCCTCTTCAAAACATCACTCCCAGCTGCACTCTCTTTCCTCTTTGAGTCAGCTCATTTATATAGCTCCACCAATCAAGGCCCACCCCGAATGGGTGGGGCCACGCCTCCATGGGAACATCTCATCAAAATTATCACCAACAGCTGGGTGGGGCGCACTCCAAGCAAATCCAACCAGCACCCAAGGAAAACAAATTGTTTTTATCAAAAAGGGATGTTGGATTTTGTTTTGTCAAACATTTTTTTCAGCATCTATTGAGATGATCATTTGATTTTTCTCTTTTGTTTTGTTAATGTGTTGTAATACATTGATTTGGATTCAAACTGGCACAACTACCTAGCACATTTTATGAAGCTAACATCAGTCTAATATCAAAACTGGACAAAGATGTTACAAAAAATGAAACTACAGGCCAATCTCCCTAATGAATATAGGTGCAAAAACTCTCAACAAAATACTTGAAAATTGAATCCAAAGCCACATTACAAAAGTTATATATCATGATGAAGTGGGGTTCATTCCAGGCATGCAAGGATGGTTCAACATAAGAAAATCAATGTATTACAACACATTAACAAAACAAAAGAGAAAAATCAAATGATCATCTCAATAGATGCTGAAAAAAATGTTTGACAAAATCCAACATCCCTTTTTGATAAAAACAATTCAAAAGGTAGGAATGGAAGGAAACTTCCTCAATATGACAAAGAGCATATATAAAAAACCCACAGTGAGCATAGTTCTCAATGGTGAGAGACAGAAAGCCTTCCCACAAAAGTCAGGAATGAGACAAGGATGACTGCTATCACCACTGTTATTCAACATTTTGCTAGAAGTGCTAGCCAGGGCAATCCAGAAAGACAAAGAAATAAAAAAAATCCAGATTGGAAAGGAAGAATAAAACTGTTAATATATGCAGATGATATGATCTACCTGGAAAACCCTGATAAAGTGATGATACACCTACTAGAGCTAATAAACAAATTTAGCAAAGTAGCAGGATACAAGATTAATGCCCATAAGTCAGTAATGTTTCTATAAGTTAGAAATGAATAAAGTGAAGAAACACTCAAGAAAAAGATACCATTTTCAATAGCAAATAAATAAATTAAGTACCTAGGAATAAACTTAACCAAAGATGTAAAATACTTATAGAAACTATGTAACTCTACTAAAAAACTTAGAAAAGGACCTTAAAAGATGGAAAAATATTCCATGTTCATGGATAGGAAGGCTAAATGTCATTAAGATGTCTATTCTACTCAAAGTCATCTACAGATCCAGTGCAATCCCAATAAAAATTCCAACAGCCTACTTTGCACACTTAGAAAAGCTAGTTATCAGATTTATTTGGAAAGGGAAGATGCCTCAAATTGCTAAAAACACTCTAAGAAAGAAAATTGTGGGAGGTCTTATGCTCCCTGAATTTGAAGCTTATTATAAGGCCACAGTAGTCAAAACAGCAAGATACTGGCACAAAGATAGACATCTTGATCAATGGAATTGAATTGAGAATGCAGAGATAGACCCTCAGATCTACAGCTGACTGATCTTTGATAAGGCTCCCAAAGCCACTGAACTGGGACATAGCAGTCTTTTCAACAAATGGGGCTGGGAGAGTTGGATATCCATATCCAAAAGAATGAAAGGGAACACCTACCTCATACCCTAATACAAAATTAACTTGAAGTGGCTCAAAGACCTCAATATAAAAGACAGTATCATAAAATTACCAGAAGATAACGTATGGAAATATCTTCAAGATATTTTGTTAGGCAGCCACTTCCTATACCTTACACCCAAAGCACAAGCAACAAAAGAAAAAAATAGATGAAATGGAACACCTCAAGCTTAGAAGTTTCTGCTCCTCAAAGGAATTTGTCAAAAAGGTGAAGAGGCAGCCAACTCAATGGGAAAAATTTTGGAAACCATGTATCTGACAAAACACTGATAACTTGTATATGTAAATAAATCCTACAACTCAGTGACAACAGTACAGACAACCAATTATAAAATGGGCAAAAGATACATGTTCTAGTTTGCTAATGCTGCTGGAATGCAAAACACCAGAGATGGATTGGCTTTCATAAAAGGGGGTTAATTTGATTACACAGTTACAGTCTTAAGGCCATAAAGTGTCCAAGGTAACACATCCGTAATTGGGTACCTCCACTAGAGGATGGCCAATGGTGTCCAGAAAACCTCTGTTAGCTGGGAAGACACATGGCTGGCATCTGCTCCAAAGTTCTCGTTTCAAAACGGCTTTCTCCCAGGATGTTCCTCTCTAGGCTGCAGTTCCTCAAGAATGTCACTCTTAGTTGCACTTGGGGTATTTGCCCCCTCTTAGCTTCTCCAGAGCAAGAGTCTGCTTTCAATGGCCATCTTCAAAATGTTTTTCATCTGCAGCACCTGTGCTTTCTTCAAAATGTCCCTCTTGGCTGTAGCAAGCTTGCTCCTTCTGCCTGATCTTACATAGTGCTCCAGTAATTTAATTCAGACCCACCCAATGGGCAGGTCCACACCACCAAGGAAATTATCCAATCAGAGTCATCACCCACAGTTGGGTGGGGCACATCTCCATGGAAGCACTCAAAGAATTATAATCTAATTGACACTGATATGTCTAACCACACAAGATTACAGCAAAGATAATGGCATTTGGAGGGACATAATACATTCAAACTGGCACATTCCACCCCCTGGACCCCAAAATGAAATTACCTTTCCATATACAAAATACATTCATACCACAATATCACAGAAACTTAAATCATTTCAGTAACAATAGTCAAGTACAAGATTCCATCAAAATCAATTATTAGAGTGGTCAGTCCTAAGGCATAATTCTCCTTTAGCTGTGCATCAGTGAACTTAGAACAAGTTATGTGCTTCCAATATGCAGAGGAGGGACATTCATAGGATAAAACTTCCCATTGCCATAAGGAGAAACAGTAAGGAAAACGGTTCACAGGATCAAAACAGTTCCTAAAACCTGCAGGACAAACTCCATTAAATTTCAAAGTCTGAGAGTCATTAACAGAATGATGTTGCATCCTTGGGACTTGAGAGAGCAGAAGTCTAACACTTCCTAAGGGCCTTTGCAGCAGCCCTTTCCTCTCCAAATGATGGGGTGAGTTCTCCAACATATACACACATTGTTGAGAACACCTTCTTGGCTCCACCCTCCTCAAACATTGGGACAGCACCTGGATTCTGTTCCATTTCTGGGACACATGCTCAACCCCTTCAGAACAGTGGGGTGGCAGCCAGACTCTGAAATTCCCTGGGAATGTGCTCTACCCTCTTTGGGGCCTGGGGTGGCAAAACTCTTCCAGAGCATTGAGGCAGAAGGCCCACCCTCAACCTCTGGGGCAAACTCACCCTTTCTATGCATGTGGGTCACTCTGCTCTCCCAGCCCAAGGCCTCTTGACTCCAGACTTCAACTTCCATGGCTGTTTTTGAAGAAATTTTTCCTTAAGTTTGTTTCTTATCTGTCCCCTCTGGTCTAGACTGGCAACATCTCTGTCTATAAAGATCTTGCAAAAATTCTGTTGGCTTCACATGTAGCACACAGGGGTCAAAGCCATCAGGCAATAGGACTTTCCACAAATTCTTTCTGGATAACTCCATCTCCAACCTTGGCTTGTACTGAAATAGTGGTCAGGTTCCATGTTTGGTTAAATCCTCATGTTGGGTATAGCTTCTGGGGTTCCGCTCCATGGAAGCCTAGAATTTTCCAAACCATCAGTTTCTGGTTTCTTTGAACCCAAGAGTTCTCTTCTAAATTTATCTCTGTCCTGTTGCATTTTACTATAAGCTGCGAGTAGAAGCCAGGATACTTCCTCCACACATAGTCTGGAGATCTCCTCAGTAAGTATTCCAGGTTGTTGCTTTCAAATTCTTCTTTCCATCTGACACCAGGACTCAATTTTGCAAAATTCTCTGCCACTTCAAAACAAGGATCACCTTTTTTCCAGTTTGCAACAACACATTGATCATTTCTGTTCAAGGCCTCATCAGAAGTATCTTTAGTGTCCATATTTCCACAAACAGTCTCTTCAAAGCAGTTTAGTCCTTTTCTATCAAGCTCCTCACAATTCTTCCAGAATCTTCCCCTTATACATTTAAAAAGCCATTCCAACATGTTTGGTATTTGCAAACTCAGCAGCAAAATCACCCCACTTCTCTGTTCTAGTTTGCTAATGCTGCCAGGATGCAAAACACCAGAGACTGATTGGCTTTTATAAAAGGGTTTTTTGGTTACACAGTTACAATCTTAAGGCCATAATGTGTCCAAGGTAACACACCAGCAATCGGGTACCTTCACTAGAGGATGGCCAATGGTGTCCAGAAAACCTTTGTTAGCTGGGATGGCACATGGCTGGCATCTGCTCCAAAGTCCTGTTTTCAAAATGGCTTTCTCCCAGGATGTTTCACTGTAGGCTGTAGTTCCTCAAGAATGTCACCCTTAGTTGCACTTGGGGTATTTGTCCTCTCTTACCTTCTCCGGAGCAAGAGTCTGCTTTCAACAGCTGTCTCCAACATATCTTTCATATGCAGCTCCTGTGCTTTCTTCAAAATGTCCCTCTTGGCTGTAGCAAGCTCGCTTCTTCTGTCTGATCTTATATAGTGCTCCAGTAATTTAATTCAGACCCACCCAATGGGCGGGCCAACACCTCCATGGAAATTATCCAATCAGAGTCATCACCTACTGTTGGATGGGGCACATCTCCATGGAAACACTCAAAGAAATACAATTTAATTAACACTGATAGGTTTGCCCACACAAGATTACAGCAAAGGTAATGGCATTTGTGGGGATATAATACATTCAAACTGGCACAATATGGAAAGACCATTCTCTGAAGAGGAAATACAAATGGCTAACAAACACATGAAAAAAATGTTCAGCTTCACTACCTATTAGGAGGATGCAAATTAAAACCACAATAAGATACCATCTGACACCAATTAGAATGGCTGCCACTAAACAAACCGGAAACTACAAATGCTAGAGAGGATGTGAAGAAATTGGAACTCTTATTTATTGTTGGTGGGACTGTATAATGGTTCAGCCACTCTGGAAGTCAGTCTAGCAGTTCCTTAGAAAACAAGATATAGAGTTACCCTTCAATCCAGCAATTGCCCTTCTAGGTATATACCCAGGAGATCTGAAAGCAGTGACATGAACAGATATCTGCTCACCAGTGTTCATACCTGCATTATTCAAAATTGCCAAGAGATGAAAACAAAACATCCCAAATGTCCTTCAACAGATGAGTGAATAAATAAAATGTGGCATATATATGCAGTGGAATACTACACAGCGGTAAGAAGGAATGATGTCATGAAACATATGACAACATGGATGAGCCATGAAGACATAATGCTGAGTGAAATAAGCCAGGCACAAAAAGAGAAATATTATATGCTACCACTAATGGGAACATTGAAAAATATAAAGTAAATTGTTTACAATGTAGAATGTAGGGGAACTAGTGATAGAGAGCAAGTAATGATGGGGGAATGATAACCCAATAAGAACAGATAAGCTATTGTGGGTAAATTTAACATTCTGGGAATGCCCAGGAATGATTATGGTTTGTTAATTTCTGGTGGATGTGCTATGAACAATATCACACAAAAGTTGCTGTATTAGGTTATTTTCTTGGGGTAGAGTAGGATTATGTTGGAAATAAAATAGTTATTTTAGGTTAGTTATCTTTTTCTTACTCCCTTGTTATGGTTTATTTGAAACGTTTTTTATTCTATGTTTTTTAAATTTTTTGGATATAGTAAATAGTTAATTTTAACAAAAGAGTTAAAAAATGAAAAAAATATGCAGAGCCCCCTGAGGAGCTGGTGGAGAATGCAGGGTTGTTGGGCTTCCCCACCTCAATGGTTGCTGATGTGCTCACAGATATAGGGGACTTTTGGTTTGATGGGCTGAGCCCTCTATTTTGGGACTTGCCCTTGGGAAGACTGTTGCTGCAAAGGGGAGGCTAGGCCTGCTTATAATTGTTCCTGAGTTTCCTCCTGAAAGCCTCTTTTTGCTCAGATGTGGCCCTCTCTCTCTACCAAAGCCAACTTGGCAGGTGAAATCACTGCCCTCTCCCCTATGTAGAATCTGACACCCAGGGGAGTGAGTCTCCCTGGCAGTGTGGAATATGACTCCTGGGGAGGAAACTAGACCAGGAATCATGGGATGGAGAATATGTTATTGGCCAAAAGGGGGAAGTGAAAGTTAAGGAAATAAGCTTCAGTGGCAGAAAGATTCCCAAAGGAGCCAAGATGTCACTCTTGTGGGCATTATTACAATGTAGACAACCATTTTTATGTTCTAATGAATTGCAATAGCTAGCAGAAAATAGATAAAACTATCAAACTACAAACCAGAACCCTTGAATCTTGAAGACAATTGTATAAAAATGTAGCTTATGAGGGGTGACAATGTGATTGGGAAAACCATATGGACCACACTCCCCTTTGTCCAATGTATGGATGGATGAGTAGAAAAATAGGGGCAAAAATTAAAAAGGCACCCAGTGTTCTTTTTCATTTTAATTGTTCTTTCACACTTTAATTTTTATTCTTATTGTTTTTGTGTGTGTGGTAATGAAAATGTTCAAGAATTAATTTTGTTGATGAATGCACAACTTTATAATGGTACTGTGAACAATTGAATGTATGCTTTGTATGACTGCATGGTATGTGAATGTATCTCAATAAAATTGAATTAAAAAATTAAAAAAAGTTTTATAACACCATGACTAATTAGGTTTTATCCCAGGAATTCAAGCCTGTTTCAAGAAAAAAAAATCAATTGATGTATTACATCACATCAATAAATCAAAAGGGAAACCCTCATGATCATTTTGATTATTGCTGAAAAAGTAATTTGAGAAAATTCAACATTGTTTCTTGATGAAAACACTTCAAAGGGTAAGAATGGAAGGGAATTTCCTTAACATGATAAAGGAAATATATGAAAATCCCACACATAAATCAGAATTAGTTGGGAAAGACAGAAGTGTTTCCTTCTAAGATCAGGAAGAAGGCAAGGATTTTAACGTCATCATTGTTATTCATCACCTGTTATTCATCAACTAAGCAAAAAGGGGAAATAAAAGGATTCTGAATAGGAAAGTATAGGTAAGATTTCACTGTTTGCAGATTACCAGATCTTATATGTAGAAAATCCCAAAATATCTACAGCATGGTTACTACAGCTAATAAAGGAGTACAGCAGAGTGGCAGTGTACAATATCAACATTCAAAAATTAGTAGTATCTCAATACACTAGTAATGAGCCATCTGAGGAGGAAATCAGGAAAAAAATTCCATTTACATAGCAACCAAGAGAAACAAATATTTAGGAATAAATTTAACCTAGCCCACAAAAGAACTATACACATAAAACTACAAAAAATCCTAAAAATATTTAGAGACTTAAATAAATGGGAAGACATACCATGGAATAATAAATATAGCTAATATATCAATTCAAGCCAAATTGATTTATAGAATAAATGCAATACCAATTAAAGTCCCAACAACTCACTTTGCAGAAATAGAAAAACAAATAACTAAATTTATTTGGAAGGGGAGGATGACCCAAACAGTTAAAAATACATTGAGAAGAAGGAATAAAGTGGTAGATATCATACTATCTGATTCTAAAACATATTACAAAGCTACAGTGGCCAAAACAACATGGCACTGGCAATCAGATAGGTGTACTGACCAATGTAATTCAACTGAGTGTTTACCAAAAGACCTTTCTTATCTATGGACAATTGATCTTTGATAAGGCAGTCGAATGAACTCAACTGGGACAGATCATCCTCTTCAACAAATGATTCTTGTAGAACTGGATATCCATATGCAAAAGAATGAAAAAAGACCCCTACCTCACACCATGTATGAGTATTAACTGAAAATTGAACAAAGACCCAAAAATTGGAGCTAAGAGCATAAATGTTTTAGTTGAAAATATTGGGAAATATCTTAAAGATCTTGTAAACAGGGGTGTTTTAATAGACCCAAACTGTGCATGATGATTGAAGAAATAAACAAATGAGATCTCCTCAAAACTGAACACTTACATACATCAAAGGACTTTAGAAAAGTAAGAAGAAGCCTATGTAATGAGAGACAATATTTGGGAACCACCTATCAGATAAGGGCTTAATATACAGAATTTATAAAGAGATCATTTAACACAGAAACAAAATACATGTTGGGAAGGTAGTTGGTGAGTTTATTTTCAGGATTGGGCTTAGGGAAAGTCCACATCTGAGCAACAAAAGAGCTTCTCTGAAGGTGACTCCTAGACATAATTATAGGTAGGCTTAGCCTCCCCTTTACAGTTGTAAGTTTCACAAGAACTGGGACAAAGCAGTCTTTTCAACAACTGGGGCTAGGAAAGCTGGATCTCCATATCCAAAAGAATGAAAGAGGACCCCTACCTCACACCCTACACAAAAATTAACTGAAAGTGGATTAAAGACATCAATATAAAAGACAGTACCATGAAACTCTAGAACATAATGTAGGGAAACATCTTCAAGAACTTGTATTAGGTAGCCACTGTCTAGACCTTACACACAAAGCACAAGCAACAAAAGAAAAATACTCAAATGGGAACTCCTCGAGTTTGGAAGTTTCTGTACCTCAAAGGAATTTGTCAAAAAGGTGAAGAGGCAGCCAATTCAATGGGAAAAAAGTTTTGGAAACCATATATCTGACAAAAGGCTGATATTTCGCATATATAAAGAAATCCTAAAACTCAATACTAATAGTACAGACAGCCCAAATATAAAATGGGTAAGAAATATGAAAAGACAGGTCTCTGAAGAGGAAATGCAAATGACCAAGAAACACATGAAAAAATGTTCATCTTCACTAGCTATTATAGAGATGCAAATTAAGACCACAATGAAATACCATCTCACACCAATTAAAATGGCTGCCATTAAACAAACAGGAAACTACAAATGCTGGAGAGGATGTGGAGAAATTGGAACCCTTATTCATTGTTGGGACTGTATAATGGTTCAGCCACTCTGGAAGTCAGTCTGGCAGTTCCTTAGAAAACTAGATATAGGGTTACCCTTTGATCCAACAATTGCACTTCTCAATATATGCCTGGAAGATCTGAAAGCAGTGACACAAACATATATCTGCATGGCAATGTTCATAGCAGCATTATTTTACAATTGCCAAGAGATGGAAACAACCTAAATATCCTTCAACAGATGAGTGGATAAATAAAATGTGGTATATACACACAATGGAATACTATGTGACAGTAAGAAGGAATGATGTCATGAAGCATATGACAACATGGATGAATCTTGAAGACATAATGCTGAGCAAAATAAACCAAGCACAAAAAGAGAAATATTATATGGTACCACTAATGTGAACATTGAAAAATGTAAAATAAATAGTTTATAATGTAGAATGTTGGGGAACTAGTGATAGAGAGTAATTAATGAAAGGGGAACACAAACCCAAATTCATCACTGTAAAGCCACTAAATGGCTGTAATCCAAAAAAATGGGGTTATGAAAGACATGAAAGAACAAAACATAGTGTCATTAAAAATACTTCAGAAAAGTCACCTTTAAAAAACAAAATATAACAACCTACAGCAAACAAATGCAACAAATTATGAGGTGGATGAAAAATCTAATTTCCTGATTTACCACATATATTATTAAAAACTTCAGTTTTCAATAAAAATTATGAAACAGATATAACAAGAAATTATGGACAACATGCAAGCAAACAAAAAGTATTTCACAGAAACTATTGCTTAGGAAGCACAAATATTATTGGAAGTACTAGACAAAGACAATATTAACTACTCTGAATATGCTCAAAGACCTATCAAAATCATGGACATAGAATTACAGGAAACCAAGAGAATAATGTCCTCTAAATTGAGGCAATCAGTAAAGATATAGAAATTATAAAATGATAAATACAAATTCTGAAGATGAAAGATACAATAACTGAGATGAAAAATTCACTAGGGTGTTTCAATAGCATATTTGAACAGATAGAAGAAAGAAACAACAGACTTGTAGATAGGAAAATTCAAGTGAAAGGGTCTGTTAATAACTGGAATATAAGAAGGCCAAGAGGGGAACATAGACTAAGGGAACCATGGAATATTATTTAACATACTGAGACAAAGACTTGGAGTCCCAGAAGGAAAAGATAATGAGAAATGGGCAAAAAGAACATTTGAAGAAATAAGGTGAAAATTGTAACAATTTGATTAAAAATACATGGTGAAGCACAAGGTGTTCTATGAAACATTTGTAGTATAGGAAGTATAATTTTAAAGATATCTATACTGAGATATACTATAATCAAATACTTGGAAGCCAAAGTCAAAGAATCCTGAAAACATAGTTTCAGAAGATGGTGGAATAAGGAGAGGAAGAACATGTTCCTCCACCCAAAAACATAGAGAATGATCATAAACTGTCCAAAGTAGCTATTCGGGGCTCAAGAAACCAGGGAAGGACCATACAGCATACAAGGAAAAGTTAGCTGAAGCTGCTGATGCCCATCACCACCCTTGAGGCTGGTAGCTTCTGGTCAACCTGCTTCTCATTGAACTGGCTGCTGTGAACTGGGGGAGTCAGGGAAGCCCTCAACCTTGAGAAAAGAGGATGCAGCACAGTTGTGATCAATCTTTTTGCTGGAAAAATTGAACCAATGGGTCCCCCATCTTTGACCTTTTCCAGACAGAAGCCCATAGCATCTGTGGAGCCATTGATTTTAAAAATGGAGAAATACTGACAGAGAAACAGCAGTGAGAGACTTGCTTGTCTGTGGTTCCCAGCACCTATTCCCCACACTTGAGGCTGGCAACTTCTAGTTGCCCAGTTCTTTTCTGGTAGGCTTCTGTAGGATGGGAGAGTCAGGGAAGCCTTCACACAGGGAACATAGGGAAATGCAGCACAGTTGTGATCCAACTATTGGCCAGTGAGATTAGACCTCTGGGACTCATGGTCTTAGAAATTTCCAGACAGTTGCCATGGTGCCCACAGTGCCATGGACTATACATACTGAGAAACTGCCATGAGTGACATCCTCAGCCATGGCTCCAGATCCCCACCACACCACCTTGAGGTCAGCAGCTTCTATTTTGGACAGATACTGCCTGGAAGGCTGCTGAAAACTAGGAGGGTTGAGGAAGCCCTCCTACTTGGGAATTGGTGGAGATGTGACAAATTTCTGACTAAACTATTGGACAGAAAAATTGGTTGCCTGGTTATTACAGCTGGGTCTTTTCCAAGAGGCATCTGTAGTACTTGTGATGCTATTATTCTTTCTACCCACCTCAGAAACAAAGGGACTGAAAGCTAAAAAATAACTTACAATTGTAGGGCAATGGGGATATGTTGCTGAAGTTCAACATTTCTGGGCAGTCTAGGAAAGTACAATCTTGGGAAGCTGCTTTCTTGACCCTCTGCCCAGTGTCCTTTGGAACTAGTATGCACCCAATGCATGGAATCCTGACACTGTTATATCTGGGAAACACTGATGAACCAAGTGCCAAGAAAACATTTAACATAAACCCAATCAAGAAGAAAAAGAAAAACTTAGATAAGAGAAGGAAACTACCTGTGGAACAATCTCATAATGATAATCAGATGCCAAAATAACAATAAAAAATAAAAGACATGCTAAGAAATGTGAAGATACAACCAAGGCAAAGTAAAAACTGAAAATTTGGAGGAGACATAGAATTTGGAGCAACTCAACAAGGATAGCCAGATATAAATCTCCTAATTTCCTAAGTCAATTCAAGTATATGGTTAAAGAGATAAAGTGTATTAAGAAGACACTGTGTGAGCATAAAGAAGAATTTGAAATCAAATGAAGAAAAGCAAAAGATTTTATTGGAATTAAAGTCACAGTAGATGAAATTTAAAGCACACTAGGGATGCACAACAGCAGATTAAAAGAGGCAGAATAAAGGTTAATGAGCTAGAAGACAGAGCATCCAAATTTGCAACAAAAGAACATATGTAGAAAATGAAAAATTTTGAACAGGGTCTCAAGGAAATGACTGAAAAGACAAAGTACACAAATATATGCCTCATGGGTATCCTGGAGGGAGAATAGAAAGGAAAGGGTTAGAAAGAATATTTGAGGAAATGGCTGAAAATTTACCAACCCTTACATAATATATGACTATGCAAATCCAAGAAGCCAAATGTACTCCAAATAGAGTAAATTCTAATAGACCCATTCTGAGATACACAATAATCAATAATCAGAATGCCAATGGCCAAAGATAAATTGTGAATTCTAATAGCAGCAAGAAAAATGTAATCCATCACTTACAAGGAAGCTGCAATAACATTAAGTGTGGATTTCTCATCAGAAACCATGATGGTGAGAAGGCAGTGGTATGATATATGTAAGCTATCAAAAGAGAAAAACTGCCAGTCAAGAATATCCAGCAAGTCTTTCCTTCAAAATTGAGTTAATATTTTGAGTTATCAAATATTCACAGATAATTAGAAGCTAAAAGAGTTTATTAACAATTCTGTCCTACAAGAAATACTAAAGGGAGTTCTGCAAGCTGTAAAGAATAAAAAGAGGAGAGAGAGACTTGCATTAGAGTATACAAATGAAGATTATTAGCAATGGTAACTAAAAGGATAAAAAGATAAAAATAAAAGCCAAAGGATGAAACAGTTGAAGTAGGAACTACCTTTACAGTAATAACATTGAATTTTGGTGAACTAAACTCTCCAATCAAAAGACATAGATTGGCAGGATGGATAAAGGAATATGATCCATCTGTATGCTGTCTACAAAAGACTCATCTTAGACCCAAGGATTCAAAGAGGTTGATACTGAAAGCCTGGAAAAAGATACTCCACACAAACCTTAACCAAAAATAGGTCTGGCTTAACTATAGCAATACCAGAAAAAATATATTGTAAATACAAAAACATTAAATGAGAGAATGAAGAACATTATATGTTAATAAAAATGACAATCCACTAAGAAGAACTAACCATTCTAAATATTTAGACACTAAAAAGGGGGCCCCAAAATACATAAGGGAAACACTGGCAAATATAAAGGGAGAAATAGATGTCTCTACAATAATAGTTGGAAGCTTCAGTTAAGTACTCTCATCAATAGATAGGGCAGCTAGATGGGGGATCAATAATGAAACAAAGAATGTGAATAAAATGATAAATGAACTATATCTGAAGATATTTTCAAAACATTACACTCTCAAACAGGAGGATGTACATTCTTCTCAAGTGCTCAGTCTGCTGCATAAAATACATGTTGGGCCACAAAAGAAATCTCAATAAATTTAAAGAATCAAAATTAAACAAAGCACTTCCTCTGAGCATACTGGAATTAAGCTGGAATCAATAACATTCAGAGAATAGGAGAGTCTCCAAATATATATATTCTACAAATATGAGGTAAAATAATCAGCAAAAGAGATGTTAATAACTTGAGATGAATAAAAACAATACAACACACCAAAACTTAGATGATGCTGTGAAGGTAGTGCTGAGAGAAAATTTATAGTCCTAAAGGTCTGCACTAAAAAGGAAGAAATAGCTAAAGTCAAAGAACTAGTGTCATACCACAGGGAACTAGAGAAAGAAGAGCAAACTAATCCCAAGTAAGCAGAATGAAAAAATAACAAAGATTGTAGCTAAAATAAATTTGAGAAGAAAAAGAATAGAAAGGATCAACAAAAACAAAAAAAACTTGGTTCTTTGAGAAGTTCAATAAAATTGACAAATATTTAGCTACACAGGTGAAGAAAATAAGAAAGAGAGAAGATGCAAATAAATAAAATCAGACGTAAGAGATAGCAGTGCTACCGATCCTATGGAAACCAAAAACATCATAAGAGGATATTATAAACAAATGTATGACAACAAATTAGACCAGTTAGATGAAATGAACAACTACCTACAAACACATGAAAAACTACACTCACTATAGAAGAAATAGAATAGCTCAATATGCCAATCAAAATTAAATAGATTGAATTTGTCATCAAAAACCTCCCAAGGAAAAAAAGCTTAGGACCATTTGGATACACTCATTAATTCAACCAATTGATTTCAGGAAGAACTAATACCAGTCCTGCTCATAATTTTCCAAAAATTTGAAGAGGAGCAAACTTTACCAACTCATACCATAAAGCTATAATCATCCTAATACCAAAGCCAGATAAAGATGCTGAAAAAAAGAAAATTGCTGACCAATCACTATGATGAATATAGATGCAATATTCGTCAAGAAAATACTTGCAAGTTGAATCCAGCAGCACATTAAGAGAACAATACACCATGAGCAAAAGGGTTTGCAAGGGTGGTTCAAAACAAGAAAATAAATATAATAAACCACATTAACAAATTGAAGGAGAAAAACCACATGTTCATATCAATTGAGGCAGAAAAAACATTATAGAAATCCACCATTGTTTCTTAATAAAAACCTCTCAAAATATAGGAAAAGAAGGTAATTTCCTCAACATGATAAAGAGCATTTATGAAAAACTACAGCCAACATTGCACGCAATGGTGAAAGATGGAAAGCTTTCCCTCCAAGATTAGGAGCAAGAGAAGGATGTAAACTCTCAACACTTTTACTTAACATCATGTCAGAAGTCCCAGATAGAGAAATTAGGTGTGAAAAGGAAATAAAAGACATCCAAATAGGAAAGAAAGAAGTAAAGCTTTCACTATTTGAATGTTTGCATATTAGAAAGTCCCCAAAAATCTACAACAAAGCTACAAGAGCTAATAAATGAGTTTAGCAAAGCAGTGAACTCTAAGGCCAATATCCAAAAATCAGTAGTGTTTCTATATACAAGTAATGACAATTCTCAGGAGTAAATCAAGAAAAATTTGCCTTTGCAATAGCAGCTAAAAGAATCAAATGTCTAGGGAGAAATTTAAACAAGGATGAATAGGAACTGTATTCAGAAAACTATGAGCATTGCTGAAAGAAATCAAAGGTGAACTAAATAAATGGAAAGTCATTCTGTGTTCATGGATCAAAGACTATACATAGATAAGATGTCACTTCTACCCAAATTTATTTCCAGATTCAATGTTATCAAAATCAAAACTCAAATGGCCTACTTTGAAAAAATGGAAAAGCCAGTCATCAAATTTATTTGAAGAACAAGGGGCTCAAAATAGTCAAAAAATCTTGAAAAGGAAGAACAAGTTGGAAGACTCATACAGTCTTACTTTAAAGCATATTAAAAAGCTACATGGTCAAAACAGGATGTTGCTTGAATAAATATAGACATTGATAAATGGAACCAAATTCAGAATTCAAAAATAGACCCATATATTTATCATCAATTGACTTTTTCCCCAGTGCATCTAAAAGTTTTATTTATACTCTTATGTAGTTTATTAAGTATGCAATAGCAGATGCCAAAAAATGAATGTATCTTAATTAAAATGTGATACAGAGACACAAAGTAAGCACATGCTGTTGGAAAAATGGTATTAGACTTGCTTCATACAGAGTTGCCACAAACACTCAATTTGTTAAAAAAAAATCTGTGAAGCATGATAAGGTGAAGCACAATAAAACAAGATATGCCTTTATTTTACATGCAGGAAAGAAGGGAGTCAGAAATGGTTACTAGGATTGGAGGGAAAATTTGAGGAGAACATTGAGAGATCTAATTTGAAATAAGTTGATTAGAATGATGAGATGTCAATAGTCAGATATATGAGTTTGGAGCAAGGTGAAGGTGTTTTGGCTAAAGGTTAAGCTTTGCTGGTCTTTGACATATAGATTTAGTATTTTTTTAATTCAGTTATTTTTTAGATATATTCACATTCCATACAATCATCCATGGTGTACAATCAACTGTTCACAGTACCATAATATAGCTGTACATTCATCACACCAATTTAATTTTGAACATTTACCTTACACTGGAAAGAATCAGAATAAGAATAAAAAATAAAAACAGAAAGGACGCCCAGATCACCCACCCATCCCACCCCATTATTCATTTAGGTTTTGTCCCCGGTTTTTTACTCATGCATTCATATAGTGGATAAAAGGAGTGCAATCCACAAGGTTTTCACAATTGTACTGTCACGCCTTGTAAGCTACATTGTTTTACAATTGTCTTCAGGAGTCAAGGCTACTGGGTTGGAGTTTGCTCATTTCAGGTATTTACTTTTAGCTATTCCAATATATTAAAACCTAAAATGTGTTATCTATATAGTGTGAAAGAATGTCCACTAGAGTGACCTCTCAACTCCATTTGAAATCTCTCAGTCACTGAAGCTTTATTTCATTTCATTTCCCATCCCCCTTTTGGTCAAGAAGATGTTCTCAATCCCACATTATATCCTGTGTTTCCAGGGAGATTTACGCCTCTGGGAGTTAGGTCCCATGTAGGGGGGAGGGCAGTGAGAACATCTGCCAAGGTGACTTAGTTAGAGAGAAAGAGTGCCACATCAGAGCAACAAAGAGGCACTCAGGAGGTTACTCTAAGGTACATTTATAAGCAGGTTTAGCCTTTCCTTACAGCAACCAGCTTCATAAGGGTCAGCCCCAAGACAGAGGGCTCAGCACATAAAGCTGTTGGTCCCCAATGATTGTGAGAACATCAGTAGCAATCCAGGTGAGGAAGTCCAACACCTCTGCATTCTTGCCCAGCTCTTTAGGGGGGGGGCAAATATGTATTTTTATTCTCCACCCAAATTACTTTAAGATGTGTTGCTACATCATTCTAATCTATACACACCTACCATAGCTCACTTCCTATTCAAAGGTCCATGTAATTGTACTGTTTGAACAAACTGGCTGTAGATGTTATATTGTTTAGAAAATATAGATCATACACAAAATAAACATCTCTTCCCTTGGTCTCACATGGAAGTTGAAGTTTTAACACACAGTCAGTTTCAACCTTTATCCTTTGGCCCAAGTTGTTCTAGTCTTAACCAGATCTGCTTTATTTATATCTCTAATTGAAGTCTAGGTTCTATTTCAGCTTTATTTGAAGTTGATGTATGCATTAATACTGTAATTCATATCTGCTGAGCTCTAGCTCTGAGTTTCATGTGTAAAACAGATACCCAGTGTTCCAGAGACCAATCAGTTTACACAGTAAGGGATCAATATCTCAGAGTTTGGTGATAGCCATTAACATTCAAGAATAGATTTGACTGCTGTAAGAAATTACAATCTAGGGATCATTACAATAATCATTTTCCTGTTAGGCTGTACTCTAAGGTTCAATTCTGAGTTTACACATTGTAGTTAGTTCATATTGGTGAGGCATTATAGTGTTTGCCTTGGTTTCTGGTGTACTTCACTCAACATGCTGTCTACAGGATCCATTCCCCTTGTGGTGTGTCTCACAGCTTCACTCTTTCTTGTAGTTGCATTGTATGCATGCATCACAGTTCACCATTCTGTTCCTCAATGTACTTAGGCCACTTCCACCCATTGCAAATCATGAATACTGCCTCCATAAACACCAATGTGCAAATGTCCATTCATGTCTCTGCTCTCAGATCTTCTAAATATATACCCCATAATGAGGTTGAAGGACCTTATGGCTCCACATACTTAACTTCTTGTGGAGCCACCAGAGTGACCTCCAGAAAGGCTACACCATTCTTCCTCCTCATCAACAGTAAATAGGTACATTCTTCTCTCCATGTTTTCTCCTAAACTTTTACCTCTATTTATATTTTTTCCTACAATCTTATAGAGATATATTCACATAACATACAACCATCTACAGTGTACAATAACTTGTTCATGGCATCATCACATGGTTGTACATTAATCATCACAGTCAGCCCTTGAACATATTGATCATTATGAAAAAGTTTTTTTTGGGTGAATAATAAAAAAGATAATAAAAAGAAACATAAAAATGTCATAAAATACAATATAATAGTAAGGACAGAAAACACCACCAGCACCAAGAAACCCACATCCCTCACTCATACCCCCTCTCATACACATTTAACTTTGATATATTGCCTTTGTTATATTGAATGGAAGCATATTGGAATGTTACTGTTGACCACAGGCTCATTTGCTTTATGTTTTTTCCAAAATACCATTGCTTTTACAACACTCTGCATGTTTGACATTCATTTGTCCCATATGTGAGAACATTTTAATATTTGTAAATTTAGCAACAGTCATTGGCCACTCCAGTTTTTGCCAAGTTATGCAGTCTGTCTTCATCCTTTATCTTTACCTCTGGTGTCATACATTCCCCTATCCCACTTCTTTTGACTTTACTCACAGACATCTTTGTTCAGTGTACTTACAAAATTGTGTTACCATTACACAGTATTATGCTATCTATTTCTGGATCTATACAATCAATCCTGCTGAAAATTTCTGTATTCTTCACCATCAAATGCCTTATTTTTACCCTCTTTCTTTATCCTGGTAGCCTGTGTTATCAACTTTTAACTCTCAGAGTTTTTTCATGAATGTTAGTTCATATTAGTGAGACCATATAGTATTAGCCTTCACTCAACATTATGTCCTCAAGGTTCATCCATGTTATATGTTCCAAGACTTTGTTCTGTCTTACAGCTGCATAATATTCCATCATGTGTATATACCACAGTATTTTTATCCACTCATCTGTTGATGGACACCTGGGTTGTTTCAATCTCTTGGCAATCATGAATAGTGCTGCAATAAACATTGGTTTAGAAATGTCTGTGTGTTAACTTTCAGTTCCTTTGAGTAAACACCTAGCAATGGAATAGCTGGGTCATATGGCAAATCTATACTTAGTTTCCTGAGGAACCACCACACTGTCTTCCAGAATGGTTGCACCATTCTACATTCTCACCAGCAATAAACAAGTCTGACTCTTTCTCCACATCCTCTCCAGCACTTGTAATTTTCTGTTTTTTGAATAATGGCTATCCTGGTAGGTGTAAGATGATATCTCATTGTGGTTTTGATTTGCATTTCCCTAATAGCCAGTGAAGTTGAGCATTTTTTCATGTTTTTGAGCCATTTGTATTTCCTCTTCAGAAAAGTGTCTGTCCATGACTTTCACTCATTTTTTATTTGGGTTGTTTGTCTTTCTGTTGCTGAGTTGCAGGATTACTTTATATATTTGGGATATTAAACCCTTATCTGATATGTGGTTTTCCAATATTGTCTCCCATTGTGTTGGCTGTCTTTTTACTTTTCTAACAAATTCCTTTGATATACAAAAGTGTTTGATTTTGAGTAGATCCCATTTGTCTATTTGTTCTTTGGTTGCTCATGCTTTGGGTGTAAGGTCTAGGAAACCACCTCCTATCACAAGATCTTTAAGATAGTGCCCTACATTTTCTTCTAAGAGTCTTATAGTCTTAGTGCTTACATTTAGGTCTTTGATTCAATTAGAGCTCATTTTTGTATAAGATGTGAGTTAGGAGTCCTCTTTCATTCTTTTGGAAATGGATACCCAGTTCCCCAGACACCATTTATTGTAGAGGCTGCACAGACCTAGTTGAAATGGCTTGACTGCCTTATCAAACATCAATTGTCCATAGATGTGAGAGTCTATGTCTGAACACTGAATTCTATTCCTTTGGTCAGTATCTGTGTCCTTATGCCAGTACCATGCTGTTTTGAGCACTGTAGCTTTGTAATATGCTTCAAAGTCAAGTAGTGTGAGACCTCCCACTTTGTTCCTCTTTATCAAGATATTTTTGCCTCTTTGGGGCACTTTGCCCATCCGAATAAATTTGATTGTTGGTTTTGCTATTTCTGCAAAGTAAGTTGTTGGTATTTTATTTGGTATTGCATTGAATCTATAAATCAGTTTAGGTAGAGTTGACATCTTAATTATATTTAGTCTTCCAATCCATTAACACAGTATGTTCTTCCATTTTTAAAGGTCCTGTTTGATTTCTTTTAGCAGTTTCTTGTAATTTTCTTTGTATAGGTCTTTTTTGGCCTTTGTTAAGTTTATTCCTAAATACTTGATTCTTTTGGTTGCTATTGTAAATGGATTTTATTTTTATTTCTTCCTCTTGTTGCACATTACTTGTGTATAAGAACACTACATGTTTTTGCATGTTGCTCTTGTAGCTTGCCACTTTGCTGTATTAATTGATTAGCTCTAATAGCTTTGCTGTAGATTTTTCTGGATTTTCTACATATAGAATCATATCATCTGCACACAGTGAAAGTTTTGTTTCTTCCTCTCTGATTTGGATGCCTTTTATTTCTTTTTCTTGCCAGATTGCTCTAGCTAGAATTTGCAGGACAATGTTGAATAACAATGGTGACAGTGAGCATCCCTGTCTTCTTCCAGATCTCAGAGGGAAAGTTTTTGGTTTCTCCCCATTGAGTACTATGTTAGCTGTGAGTTTTTCATATATTGCCTTTATCATATTGAGAAAAGTCCCTTCTATTCCTATCCTTTGAAGAGTTTTCATCAAGAAAGGATGTTGAATTCTGTCAAATGCCTTTTCTGCATTGATTGAGATGGCCATGTGCTTCCTTTGCTTTTTTTTATTGATGTGGTGTATTACATTAATTGATTTCATGTTTAACCAGCCTTGCATATCTGAAAAAAAAACCCACTTTGTCATGGTGTATATTTCTTTTAATGTCCTGTTGGATTCAATTTGTGAGTATTTTGTTGAGGATTTTTGCATTATATTCATTAAAGAGATTGGTTTATAATTTTCTTTTTTTTGTAGTATCTTTGATTTTGGTATTATGGTGATATTGGCTTCATAGAATGAGTTGGGTAGCTTTCCCTTCTCTTCAATTTTTTTGAAGAGTTTGAGCAGGATTGGATTAATTCTTTCTAGAATGCTTGTCAGAATTCACATGTGAAGCCATCTGGTCCTGGGCTCTGTTTTTTTGGGAGCTTTTTGATGACTGAATCAATCTCCTTGCTTGTGATTGGTTTGCTGAAGTCCTCTATATATTCTCAGGTCAATGTTGGTTGTTTATGCTTTTCTAGAAAGTTGTCCACTTCCTGTAAGTTGTCTGGTTTACTAGCATATAGTTGCTCATAGTATCATCATTATCTTCTTTATTTCTGCAGAGTCAGTAATGTTTCCTTTCTGATTCTGATTGCATTTATTTGCATCCTCTCTCTCTCTCTGTTTTTGTTAGCCTAGCTAGGGTTTCATCAATTTTGTTGATTTTCTCAAAGAACCATCTTCCAGTTTTGTTGATTCTATCTATTGCTTTCCTGTTCTCACTTTCATTTATTTCTGCTCTGTTCTTTGTTATTTCTTTCCTTCTTTTTGCTTTGGAATTTACTTGCTTTTCTTTCTCTAATTCTTTGAGGTTGACAGGTAATACCTCAATTTTTGCTCTCTCTTCTCTCTTAGTATAGGTATTTAAGGCAATAAATTTCCCTCTCAAAACTACCTTTGCTGCATCCCATAAGTTTCGATATGCTGTGTATTCATGGTCACTTGCCTCAATGTATTTATGAATTTCTTTTGTAATTTTGTTCTTTACCCACTGGTTTTCTAAGAGTGAGTGGTTTAGTGTTCTACTTTGCTAATGCTGCTGGGATGCAAAACACCAGAAATGGATTGGCTTTTATAAGGGGGGGGTTATTTGGTTGCACAGTTACAGTCTTAAGGCCATAAAGTGTCCAAGGTTATGAATCAATAATTGGGTACCTTCTCTGGAGGATGGCCAAAAGTGTCCAGAAAACCTCTGTTAGCTAGGAAGGCATGTGGCTGGCATCTTCTCCGAAGTTCTGTATTCAAAATGGCTCTCAACCAGGATGATCTTCTCTAGGCTACATTTCCTCCAAAATGTTGCTCTTAGTTGCATTGGAGTGTTTGTCCTCTCTTAGCTTCTCCAGAGCAAGAGTCTGCTTTCAACAGCCATCTTCAAACTGTCTCTCATCTGCAGCTACTCCCTCAGCTTCTGTGCATTCTTCAAAGTGTCCCTCTTGGCTGTGGCTCCTCTTCAAAATGTCACTCTCAGCAGCACTGAGTTCCCTCTGTTTGTCAGCTCATTTATATGGCTTCAGTGATTTAATTTAGACACACCCTGGATGGGCGGGGTAACACCTCCATGGAAATTATCCAGAGTTATCACCCACTTTGGGTGGGGCACATCTCCATGGAAACACTCAAAGAATTACAATGTAATAAACACTGATATGTCTGCCCACATAAGATGATATCAAGGATAATGATGTTTTGGGGGATACAATACATTTAAACTGGCACATTCCACCCCCTGGACCCCAAAATGAAATGATCTTTCCATATACAAAATACATTCATCCCATCACAATATCACAAATACTTAAATCATTGCAGTAACAATGGTTAAGCACAAAATCCCATTAAATCAGTTACAGGTATGGTCTGTCCAAAAGCAAAATTTCCCTCTAACTGTGGACCTGTAAACTTAGAACAAGTATGTACTTCCAGTATACAAATGAGGGAAATTAAAGGATAAACATTTCTATTGTCAAAATGAGAAACAGAAAGGAAAAAAGTGTTCACAGGACCAAAACAGTTCCTAAAACTTGCAGGACAAACTCCATTAGATTTCAAAGTCTAAGAGTCATTTACAGAATGGTGTTGTATCCTTGGGGCTTGAGAGAGTGGGATTCTAACCCTTCCTAAGGGTCTTTCAGGAGCTCCCCCCTCTCCAGTTGCTGGGGTGAGTTCTCCAACATATCCACACATTGGGGAAACCACCTTCTCAGCTCCAACCTCCTCAAACATTGGGGCAGCATCTGGATTCCCTTCCAACTCCAGAGCATATTCTCAACCCCTTCAGAACAGTGGGGTGGCAGCCAGGCTCTCCCCAATTCCGTAGGAATGTGCTCCACAATTTTTGCGACGTGGGGTAGGAAAACTCTTCTGGAGCATCAAGGCAGAAGGCCCACACTTGACCTCTGGGGCAAACTCACACTTTCCATGGGTGTGGACCACTCTGCTCTCCCAGCACAAGTCCTCTTGACTCCAGACCTCAACCTCCATGGCTCTGTCACTGAAGAAATTTTTCCTTCAGTTGGTTCCTTGTCTGTCCCCTCCAGCCCAGACCAGCAGCAGCTCTGTCTATTGGCTTTGTGTGAAGCACACAGGGGTCAAAGCCATCAGACAGTAGAACTTCCCACAAATCCTTTCTGGATAACTCCATTTCCTGTCTTGGTTTGTACTGAAATGGTGGTTGGGTTCCATGTTTGGTTAAATCTTCACATGGGGCTGTCACTTCTGTGGTTCCACCCCCTGGAAGCCTGGAATTTTCCAAAACATCAGTTTCTGGTTTCTTTGATCCCAAGAGTTCATTTCTCAGCTTAAATCTGTCCCCTCACATTTTACTATAAGCTGCAAGTAAAAGCCAAGCTAATTCTATATTTTGCATGGAGAGCTCATCAGCTATATATTTCAGTTTGTCACTTTCAAATTCTGCCTTCCCTCCAACACCAAGACTCAATTTTGCAAAATTACCCATCACTTTAAAACAAGGACTGCCTTCCTTCAAGTTTTCAACAACACATTCATCATTTTTGCTCAGGCCTCATCAGAAGTTTCTTTAGAATCCATATTTCCACAGTTTCCTCAAAGTAGTTTAGGCCTTTTCTATCAAGCTCCTCACAATTCTTCCAGAATCTTCCTCTTATCCAATTAAAAGTCCATTCCAACATGTTTGGTACTTGCAATCTCAGCAGCACCCCATTTCTGGTACCAAAATCTGTTCTAATTTGCTAATGCTTCTGGGATACAAAACACCAGAAATGGATTGGCTTTCATAAAGGGGGTTTATTTTGTTGCACAGTTACAGTCTTACAGCCATAAAGTGTCGAACTAATGCGTCAACAATTGGGTACCTTCACAGGAGGATGGCCAATGGTGTCCAGAAAACCTCTGTTAGCTGGGAAGGCATGTGGCTGGTGTCTGCTCCAAAGTTCTGGGTTCAAAATAGTTTTCTCCCAGGATGTTCCCCTCTAGGCTGCAGTTCTTCCAAAATGTCACTCTTAGTTGCTATTGGGGTGTTTGTCCTCTCTTAGATTCTCCAGAGCAAGAGTCTGCTGTCAACAGTCATCTTCAAACTGTTTCTCATCTGCAGCTACACTCTCAGCTTTCTGTGCATTCTTCAAAGTGTCCCTCTTGGCTGTGGCTCCTCTTCAAAATATCACTCTCAGCTGCACTGAGTTCTCTCTGTCAGCTGATTTATATGGCCCCAGTGTTTTAATTTAGGCCCACCCTGAATGGGTGGGGTAACACCTGTATGGAAATTATCCAATCAGAGTCATCACCCTCAGTTGGGTGGGGCACATCTCCATGGAAAGACTCAAACAATTAAAATGTAATCAATGCTGATACATCTGCCCACACTAGATTACATCAAAGATAATGATGTTTTGGGGCACACAATACATTCAAACTGGTACATTTAGTCTTCAATTATTTGTGAATTTTACAATCTTCTGCCTGTTATTTGTTTCCAATTTCATTCCATTATGATCTGAGGTAGTATTTTTAATAATATCAATATTTTTAAATTTGCTGAGGCTTGCTTTTTGACCCAGCATGTGGTCTATCCTAGAAAATGTTCCATGAGCACTCAAGAAGAATGTTTATCCTGCTGTTGTGGGGTTTAGTGTTCTATAAATGCCTTCAAGTCTAGTTCATTTATCACACAATTCAACATCTCCATTTCCTTGTTGATCCTCTGTCTAGAAGTTCTATCCACTGATGAGTGCAGTTTATTGAAGTCTCCAACTACTATTGTGGAGTTATCTACTTCTTTCAGTGTACTCCATGTCTGCCTCATGAATTTTTGGGCACTCTGGCTTAGTGAATAAATATTTATGATTATTATGTTTTCTTGATGAATTGACAAGGGCTCTCCCTCCCTGGATTTGCATACACATCTGATTCCATTTGAGCCCTGTCCTTCTCCATATTATGTTCACCTGACTCCAAAGTCTCTGTTTTTATTTTGTTTTCTATTTTTTTTTTTGCTGTTTTGCTATCCCTATCTCCTCTCTGCTGGGCTGACTGCTCCCAGATTTTCTGGTGTCTCCTCTTTGTTTATCTATGGTTTCAGCTTTTCTTCTCCCTCCTGGTTCCTGACACTGATGACCCCTCCTCCCATGGGACTGTGCCTGGAAGGTAGGGGTGCAGGACTCCTGGCTGCAGGAACTTACATATTTCATTGATCTCAGCTGTTCCATGCATTTGTGAGTGTTGTATGAAGTTTGTTCAATCTCAAATTCCTCTTTGGTGTATGGTCCACACAGTTCCTGACTTTCTACCAACTGCCCTGGTGAAGTAAATACAACCTACACCTCACCACTCCACCATCTTGCCCCACCTATCTCAATTGACTTTTGACAAGGCAGCCAAGTCCACTCAACTGGACAGAAATGTGTCTGCAACAATTAGTGCTGAGACAACTAGATATTTGTATGCAACAGAATGAAAGAGAATCCCTATCTCACACTTTATACAAAGATTAACTCAAAGTGGAACAAAGACCTAACTATATGGGACAGGACCATAAAACTTCTAGAAGAAAATGTATGGAAACTTTCAAGATACTTTAGTAGGTGGAGGTTTTTAAGACTTGACACACAAAGAACAAGCAATGAAAGAAAAACTAGATAATGGAACCTCCTCAAAATGAATACTTTTTTGAATCAAAGGATTTCATCAAAAAGGTGAAAAGGTGACCTACTCAATGGGAAAAAATGTTTGGAAACAACATATCCAAAGGGTATAATATACAGGATATATAAAGAAATCCTACAACTCAACAATAAAAAGACAATCTAATTTAAAATGTGCAAAAGTCTTGAATAGATTTTTTTTCAAAGAGAAATACAAATGGCCAAAAAGCACATGGCAAGCTGCTCAACATCATAGCTATCAGGGAAATGCAAATCAAAACACAATGAGATGTATTTTCACATCTATTAAAACGGCCGTTATGAAAAATAGATTACTACATGTGTTGGAAAGGATGTGGAGAACTAGAAATACTTATTCATTGCAGCTGGGAATGTAGAAAGGGGCAGCCTTTTTAGAAGGCAGTTTGGCAGCTCATTAGAAAGTTAAGTATACAGCTGCCATATGATCCAGTAGTCCCATTACTATGTATATACTCAGTAGAACTGAAAGCAGGGATGCAAACATACAATTGCACACTGATATATATGGTGGCATTATTCACAATTGCCAAAGGATGGAGACAACCTGAGTGGGCACAACAAATCAATGGAAAAAGAAAATGTGATACATGCATACAATGGAATATTATTCAGCAGTTATAAGGAATAAAGAACTTAAGCATGGAACAATATGGATGAACCTTGAGGACATTATGTTGAGTGAAATGTCAGATACAAAAGGACAAATATTGTATAATCAACAGTAAAAAATACATCACAATGATACTAACAGTAAATAATACTGAGGATAATAAATATGGGATATTTTTGTTTGTGTGTTTGTTTTGAGTAATGAAAATGTTCTGAAATTGATTATAGTGTTGAATGCAAAACTATTAATGATGCTGTGAACCACTGTTGCACACTTTGGATGAATTTTATGATATGTGAATATAGCTCAATAAAACTGCTTAAAATGTAAAAAAAAAAAAAAGTTATGTAGAGACACACAATATAAAAACACTATTGGTATTTCTGAATTTAAAATATACTGTATTTCAGATGAAAATTAAACAGGAGGGAATTAATGATATGTTAAAATTGTAGGAGAATTTAAAGATAATGAATTTCAAGATGCAGCAATGGAAACTCTTCAAAATGATTCTCAGCAAAACAAAGTAACCTTAAAAATTAGTGGAACATCATTGAGATTGGGATATCTGAAAACAGCTAATAATGGATAATATTGATCTATCTGAAAGAGCAAAGAGGATTAGGCATAAACATCATTTAAAGAAATATTTGTTGAAAATTTTGGTAAAAATATATGAAACCACATATACAAGAAGCTCAATGAAAAGCAAACACAAGAAATATGAAGATGACTATTCCAAACACACCAATACTATTGCTCAAATTTTGTTATAAACAGATGTTCATAAAACCACCAGAATTTGGTAAACATTACATACAGCAAAACAAAGATAAAGTTGAGGGTGTATTTCTCTTTGGAAGCAAAGCAAGAGAGAATATAGTTGCATACATTTAAAATGTTGAAAGAAAAGTGGCCAATATGAATTATAATGACATATAAATTCATTAATAGCCTCTTGACTCTATTTGAAATCTCTTAGCCACTGAAACTTTATTTTGTTATGTTTCTTTTCCCCATTTTGGTCAAGAAGGCATTTTCAATCCCTTAAAGCCAGCACCAGGCTCATACCTGGGAGTCACGTCCCACATCACCAGGGAGATTCACTTCCTTGGGAGTCATGTCTCATGTATCCTGAAGGTTACTGCTATGCAAGCTCCAGCTAGACATTCCAAATGGCCAAGCCATAACCAATAGTAGTCCCAAAATACTTAAGTCCCTATATGCAAGTTTATTAAAGTTTCACTAAGTTTTATCTTTCAGAAACATATTTCACCAGAGTGTTCCTATGCCATGCAAGTCATAAAACCCAGAGCAACAGCCTCTAAGTGCAACAATCAGATGCAGGCCACTTCCACATAGTGTCAACACCCTTTTCAATATGAACAAGTTAGGGTGGTCACTGCCAAGACAGCCATGAAGATCAAGAGAATGGTTAAATGAGAGGAAGGCATAGCAACGCACAAGTTAGATTTTAACAAAGGACTAAGAATACTGAATCTTTATAAAAATATACTTTTCAATATTGGGGTACGGAATAGCTGGAAAGAAGTAACTGGAATGGTGAGACTATAACCATAATGTTCTTTGAAGTTTGCTCTATGGCTACTTATTTAATTGTGCTTTGAAAGTCTTCACCTTTCTCTATATATCTTGTATTTCACAATAGGGATGGAACTGAGAATGTGAAACTTAGTAACCCACAACATTCTTTGAAATTACCTATAGAGCTACTTGATGACTTGTATTTTGAAAGTTGCCACATTTCTGTATATATGTTAAATTTCAAGTGGGGAGTTGGCTGAGATTGTGGAACTGTAATCCGTCACATTCTTTGAATTTTACTTTCTAGCTACTTGTTGACTCATACTTTGAAAATTATCACTGTTATGCATATATGTTGAAATTCACAATAAAACATATAAAAATTAAATTAAAATTAAATTAAAAAAGAATTATAGGCTATAGAAATAACTTCAAAAATGAGGACAAAATAAATACTTTTACAGATATACAAATTGTAAAGTTATCCACCACCTGTAGATCTACACTATAATAAATGTTTTAGAAAGTCCTTCAGTGAGAAGGAGCATTAAAATATGGCTCTACACTAAGGAATGAAGATCATAAATAATGGGAAACTTATGAATAAGTATTGATATTTTTCTTATGTTCAAATTCTCAAAAACAGAATGAACTGTTTAAAAAGAAATAATAATAATAATGTGTTGTGTGGCATTATATATATATATATATATATATACATATGTATATGTATATATATATACACACATATATATGTATATATATATACATGCATATATATGCATGTATATATATATATATATATAAGCAAATTTATGTCAAATGTAACCCATAGTTTGTTAAACAATATGTTGTTCAATTTCAATATATTTGTGAATTTTCCATCTCTCCCTCTGTTTTTGATTTCTAGCTTCATTACATTGTGGACAGAGAACATACATTGTATGATTTCAATAGTTTTGAATTTATTGAGACTTGTTTTGTGAGCCAGTATATGATCTAATCTGGAGAATTATCCATGTGCACTTGAGAAGAATGCATATTCTGTTTTTGTTTGGTGCTGTGTTCTATATATGTCTGCTACATCATGCTGAATTAATGTATCATTCAAGTACTTAACATCCTTATTGAATTCCTGAGTAGATGTTCTGTCCATTATTGAGAGTAATGTGTTAATGTCTCCTACTATTAATGTAGAATTGTTAATTTCTCCCATCAAATCTGTCAGTATTTTCCACATGTATCTTGTGACTCTGCTCTTTGATGAATATATATTTATAATTGTTATGTCTTTCTGTTCCCCTTTATCAGTATGTACTGAACATTTTGTCCATAGTGACACTTTTTGACATAAATCCCAGTATATACTGAACATTCTGTCCCTAGTAACTCTTTGTGACTTAAAGTCTATTTTAACTGGTATTAGTGTAGCCACTCCAGCTCTATTATTGTTACTTATTGCATGGTATGATTTTTTTCATCCTTTATCCTCAACCTCCTTGTATCTTTGACTTTAAGGTGAGTCTCTTGCTGACAACATATAGTTAAGTCATGTTTTTTATCCATTCTGCCATTTTCTGCCTTTTGACTGGAAACATAACCCATTTACATGTAAAGTAACTAATGATAATACATTCTTTTGCCATTATGATATTTAGACTTTGTAAGTTCTATACATTTTTTGTCCCTTAATTCTGTTAATGCCTACTTTTGTATTTACTTGCTTTATTGTGTTGTACCATACTGAGTGCTTTCACATTTCCATCTGGATATATCTTTCATCTATTTTCCCTGTGGTTATCATGGGGTTAAAATTTAACACCTTAAATATATGACAATCATTTATGCTTTGATACCAAATTAACTTCAATAGTATGCATATATACTTGCTTATACCCCTCTGTCCCACCACTAGTTTTTTTACTTGTTGACATTTATAGCATAAAGATTTATCACTACTTTTAATGCATTTTCATTTTAGCACCTGTAGGAATTAAGGAGCAACATAACAGAAAATACAATACAATAATACTAACATTCATAATTGCCAAAATCATTACCTTGACCACAGGTCTTTATGTCCTTATGCATCTTTGAACCACTTTCTACTGTCCTTTCCTTTCAATGTGAAGAACTACCTTTAGCATTGCTTATAAGGCAGGTCTAGTTGTGATGAATTCCCTCAGTTTTTGTTTATCTGGGAATATATTTATTTTTCCCTCACCTTTGAAATAGTCACACTGAATATTAAATTCTTTGCTGGCAGCTGATTTCTTTCAACACTCTATTTGTACCTAATATCTTCTTGCCTCCTTGGCTTCTGATGAAAAATCAGAACAATATTGTTGGGACTCTCTTGTGGGTAACACACTTATTTTCTTAGAGCTTTCAGAACTTTCCTGAGTTGGCCTTTCCCAGTCAAAACAGAGCCCAGGACCCATGAAGCTTGTGTCCTGAGTTGGAGATTATAAAAGGTAACCAAAATCTTTATGATGGCTCACCAAATCTGAGCTTTCCTGGTTTGCCCAACAAATGCAAATCTTTGGGTGAGTGGCCCCGGGAAACCTGAGGAAACACATTATGTCTAAATGTCCACTGCCCCTGCCTGTATCTGGGGAGGTTTGAAACAGTGGTTGTCACTGATCTTATTTGGGGTGGGGTTGAAACGATGGCTACCACAGCCTTTCTGTGATGTGGGTTGAAACAATAGTGCCCTCAGAACCAGACCTCTGTGACCCAAATTTGCTAATCAAAAAACATGATCAGTGATTGGCTGCACCCACCCTCTTCTTGGGGAAGAGGATTTTATGTCCCTTTCAGTTAGTGAGAATACCAGGGACTGGGCTCCAAGGCAGCCTACCTTGAGAGTGTGGGATAGTGCTGGCAGCTGCCATGCAGAGAAAGCAATTCACTCTTCTTTAGCATAGTTTATCAGCCTCTTTTTCCTATTCCCACTTGGATGCTGTACAGTGTTCTTCAGGCCTCTGGAGTTTCAAAAGAGTTGTTTCAGACATCTTCTGCCTACTTAATAGCTGTTTCAGCAGAAGAACTAAGTACTTGAGCTCCCTACTCCACTATCTTCCCAGGAAGTTCCTTCATATCCATCTGAATTTAAAGTAAGTACTGATAAGGAATGAATGACTTCTTCCCTTCTACTATTTTTTTTCTATATATCTAATTTTTTATCATCAAATTTTTATATACACAAGCAATGAAAAATCAGGAGAGGAAATCAAGAAAAAAACAGCACTTTTTAAAACTCAGGTACCCCTAGGTTGGAAGTAGGCTAGAAAATTAATTTTGAATCATTTTCCTCTCACTTCATCAGGTTAAAATGTCTTGAATAATTATACTAGTATTTTCTTGAATGTAGATTTCTTTTCAAAATTCCTCTTACAGCCTTCTTGATCTGCTTGTTTCTAAGACTATATAGACAATAGGATTCAAGAAAGGAGGGACTATAGAATAGAACACAGAAATAATCATGTCTTGAATTGTGACAGAGGTGGAGGTTGGCTTCAAATACACAGCAGAGCCTGAACTGAGGAAGGCAGTCACCACAAGTATGTGAGGGACACAGGTGGAAAAGGTCTTTATTCTCTCCCTTCTGTTTGGAAAGTTGAGCACAGTAGAAAATGTGAAAATATAAGAAATGACATTGAAGGCAAAGGAGACACCAGGAACTACCACTGCTGACATAAAACTTACAACGTGGTTGCTGAAGGTGTCAGAGCAGGAGAGCCTCATTAAAGAAGTGAAGTCACAGAAAAACTGATGGATCAGGTTGGACTGGCAAAAGGACAACAAGAGGTGCACATCTGAATAAATTATACCAACAAATATCGATACCAGTGCCACCTGAATGCAGGCACAAGAATTCATGACCTCAGGGTAGTAGAGGAACTCGCATATGGCCACATAGCAGTCCTGGGCCAGAGAAACAAGGAATATCATCTCAGCATCAGCAAATGAAACTGTTATTAGGTGCACACAAATTTGGAATTGCTGTGTCTTCCTATGGTTCCTATCCCTTTACCATATGAAAAATTGATTTTAGTGCAGCCACATAGTTTGTCTTTTCTTCAGTATAAATCTTTTAATTTCTATCTTGTTTTATATTTTACTTTCAATGTATACTTTTTCTTTTACTTTATTACTTCTCAACAGCTTTTAATTAGATGTTATTTTAAACCACTTTGAAAATATTTGGGTTTTAATTGGTTTGTTTAGTTTATTTCCATTTAATATAATTGCTGTTACATGTTAGGTTTCTCTCTACAATCATTTTTGTCAAATATTTGTCTCATCTGTTCTTTGCCCTATTTTTCTTCTAACAGAGGGAAAAATATATTTTTATTTTTACTTTTCCTCTTCTAGAAGCTTTTGGTCAAATATTCTTATCTTTTATTTTTTAAATTTGTATCTATTTTTTAATGTTTTATGCTAACTTAATATTTCTACCACTTTATGAACCCACTTATTTGTCCTTCCAGATGCTCTTGATTTTCTGCTTAGTCCACTGCTTCCTTTGGGGATTGCTTTCCTTCAGCCTGAAGAAAATCTGTTAACATTTCCTGTTTTGTACTGTGTTGCAAATGACATTGTTTGTCTCACTAAGCCTTGTTTGTACCTGAGTACCAAAACCTCCCAGATGTACCCATTATTGTAATTTCTCTCATTTATTCACATGAATACTCAAACTATATAAAAACAGAATCAACACACAAGGTTCTCCGTTGTAGCTGACTGCCTTTGCTAACCATATATCTATCACATTCTTCTATATGAATACCAGTGAGTTTTCAAAATTCTTTTCCATTGCTTGGGCTAATCAATTTTATGAAATGTCCACATTTTATTTATCTATTCTACTGCTAATGGACATTTGGGTTGTTGTATTTTGGCTCATAGAAATGATAAATATCTTATGAAAAGTGTTCTTACAATTTGATGGGCATAATCACTAATTTATCTTGATTTTATGGAAGTCAAATAGCTGGATCATGAAGTGCTTGTTTGTTTTGCCATAATATGTAATGGCAAGTTGTTTTCCAAAGTGGCTACTCCATTTCTCATGCCCACCAACCAGAATTCAATCTGGTTGATATTACATATATCTCAAAACTTGAACTCAGATTCCTTAATACTTTAGTAGAGATAGTGTTCATTGTATCTTACACTGCTTTCACTAATGATTTACAAGATAAATCATGTTCAGAACCTTTTCAATGGTTAGGGAGAAATTTGATATTCTCTCTTTTGAAATTTTTCTTGAAAACTTTTGTCCATTTTATTACATGATGTGTTGCAAGAGTTGTTCACATATTTAGTTTGAGTCTATTGTCATATATTATTTTGTATGGCATCTAAATCAGTTTTTGTTCACATTGTTCACTCTATTAATTATTTTATTGATTGAATTCAGAACTTTAATGAAACCCAGTTTTCATTTGTTTTTATTTTCTGGTTTAGAAATATGACTAAGAAATCTTGTTTATGTCAAATCAGGAATATACCCTCCATAGAGCTTTTACATGGCCATTATTTATTTCCTTTCACAATATGTAAAATATTGACCTATGATCTATCTTATACTAATTTTAGGAATTTTCAGAACATGAAGCTTTCACTTTTTACCTATTTTCCCTTAACATTTATTGAAAAGATCATTAATTTGCCCTTGGCATTACAGTGGTGCCCTTTTGTAAATCAAAGGACTGTATATCTTTGGGTTTGTTTCTGCACTATCTACTCTATTTCATTTATCTATTCATCCGTCTTTCCAATACCACATGATCTTAATTATTGTAACCTTATTGTAGTCTTAAAATCTAGTGCTATAAATTCCCCAACTTTATCTTTCTTCAAAGTCATAATGGTTATTTTAGATTTTTGAAATTCCCTCTATGTTTTAACAGCAGCTATTTTTTTTAAAAAAGTATGCACAGACACAGAAACAAAGAAACAGAGAAACTATTGTGCTTTTTATACTGATTGCAGTGAATTGAATAATTTGGCAAGAATTGACAGAAAAACAACACAGTGTTTTCCAAAGTATGAATTGTATCTCTTGAGCCTTCTTTAATATTTCTCAGCAATGATTTCTAGTTTTCATGAATAAACTCACTATAGTTTTCATTAGATGTAATCCTACATATTTGATATGTTTATATGCTACTTTTTGATAGTATTTTATCAGTTTTTAATTGTTGCTTTTAGTATATAAAACAGTGTATTTTGTCTGGAATACTCCAATCTTATAAAACCCACTTATTAGTGATAATGATGTGAAGTTTCTACATACAAACTCATATTATCTGAGAAAGGTTGACAATTCAAATTTTGCCTTCCATTTGTGAATACTTTTTTCTTATTGTGTTGCCTAAGAACTGCAAAATAATATTTCATGCAAAGTGTGATAATTGTTGGCCTTGCCTTCTTTATGAAGGGGAACATTACACAATGATTCCCAATTAAGTATGATATTACTGTATTTTTTTCATATAATTATTACTCTATTTTCCAACAAATCATCTTGTAAATTTCCAAACATGCAGAAAGCTTAACATTTCATTGTGAACACTTAGAACAATTTCACATTTTACTAATAACATTGCTATTAGATTATAACTTTTTAAAAATTCTCTTTTGTCTGTATGATTTCAGTATTTCTGTTGTCTGACATCCATTACACTATTTCATTCTTCTGTCAATTAAAGTCTATTATGGAATTTTTTTCATCTCAGTCATTTTACTTTTAAATACCAGAATTTCCATCTGTGTCTTTTATTTCATTTTATTTTCATTTTTTGTTGAAATAATATTCACATAACATAAACATATTAATATGTACAATACAGGGACATTTAGTACATTTGCAGTGCTGTGAAAAGATCACCACTATATATCTCCAAAATTTTTATTACCTTAAAACAAATACCTGTAATGTGATAACTTAAGTATGTAAATTATGCAGTATATGTTTTTACTGAAGAAAAAGAGAGTAAATTTGTCTTAAAGTAAATGATTTGTTACAGAATGTGAAAGAAAATCTGGAACAAAACTTGAATGACCATAGAAAGTTTAGAAAGTTTCTGGAAAAATTAATTTTATTTCTGACACCAAAGTTAGGCAACATTTGATAATTCTATGCATAAAATTTTAAAAGCCTTAGTATCAAGTAATGTATGAATGCAAGGCTGGAATTTAGTTTTCTCTTTTAAAGTGACAAAGTTTTCTTAAATCACTGGTCTGCTTTTAGAAAGAGGTTAAAAAGAATTCTTTCTGACTAATGAATATAAAGTGTTTTATCAGAATAACTTTTTGTGCTTTATGTTAACTTTATCACATCCTTGTTTAAGAAAAACAAGTCTTCTCACTTAAAAGAACTGAGCATTTCCCTTAATTTTATTTAAATAAGGAACAAAATATTGTTTCTCAATAACCCATTTTCCTGTTTAACATAATGTTCAACTCAAAGTCAAACATGAAAGAATATCTTTTTATTTCAAATTTTATTTAAGATTTTCCAGAGGGTTCCCTTAGAATTGCAGAGGAAAAGTAAGTGTAAGAGAGATGAAGATGGAAGCATAGAGAGGTGTGGAAGTTAGTAAGTTCCCCCAGGGCAACTAATAAACAACCAAAAACAGCTAGTAAATGATCTACATAACTGCTGGGGGACAACAGTGACTGTCCACACATCATATACCAACCTGGATTGGGAGGAATGCCTGGGATTGCAGTGTGGAATCTGTAAGTAGAAACTGTGGATGCAAGCAAGGGGCCCCCTCTCCCCATGTCAATATAAACTGCAAAGCCTCACTGGGATAGAGAGCAGCACTCTCTGAACAAGTGAACATACCTCAGGTCATCTCCAACTGGGGTTTTAATTGGCAAACATGAACTGCTCAATGCAAGCTGCAAATCCCCAATAAGCAGACAGAGACTTTTAGTGGTGACTGACCTTGAAGAGCCAGGAGATTTCTCTGTCTCAGGAGGGGGAACCCAAAGGACTGGGTGCTATCTCTGGCTGACGGGTGAAACTGGAGGCCATAGACTGAACCTGAAAGGGAGCTTTCTGCCCTTTTCTCTATCAACCTGAGTGGTTCATTGGAGAAAGCCTCATCCATTTTCAGGTTTAAGTACCCTGCAGTGGAGAAATCCTCAGCCATTTTAAGTTCACAGCACACTGACCCAGAAAAGCATGGAGATAGCAGAGTCAGAGAGAAAAAAAATCTATTTAAATACAAATCAGAATTCCCTAAGAGGTTTATCTTCCTCAAGAGGAAAGAAGTGGTACCCAGCTCTACTACTCACCTTCTATTCAGACCCAGACCCCAGATTGTTGTCTGAAGGAAACAATCAAACTAGAAACAACTTAAGGTGAGAATTAAAGGGGCCACACCTCCTTACACTATTTGGGAGTGACAGGGTGACAGGTGCCACCTGCTGGGCAAGTTAGGAACATCAAAGCACCTAGAGGCCTCACAGTCTGTGTCAACCTTCTAAAATACACCCTCAGGGAAACCTGGTGCTGAATATTTCCTCCTTCTGGGACCTGAGCCAGTTCTGCTCTTGGAAAACCTGATTGGGGTAACCAAGGAAACCAGATGCCTAGACAACAGAAAACTACAAGCTACACTAAGAAAAAGGAACATATGGCCCAGTCAAAGGAAAAAATTTACACTTCAGCTGAGATACAGGATTTGAAACAGCTATTGCTAACTCAAGTAAAACATTTAGGGAAGATATAGCAAAAGAGATGAAGCATACAATGAAAACCATGGACGTGCATAAGGTATAAATTAAAAGTTAAAAAAAGCTGGAAGTATCTATGGAAATGAAAGGCACAAAAAAGATGAAAGACACAATGGAGATATAAAGATCTCAAGAGATAGAAAATAAATACTCAGGAACTGGGGAACCGGGCACCTGAAATCCTATACATGGAAGAACAGATGAGGGAAAGAATGGAAAGATATGAGCAACATATAAGGGAATTGAATGGCAACATGAAATGTTTAATATATGTGTCATGGGTGCCCCAGAGGGAGAAGAGAAGGGAAAAGGGGCAGAAGCAATAATAGAGGAAATAATCAATGAAAATTTCCCATCTTTTAAGAAAGACATAAAATTACAGATCCAAGAAGCACAATGTACCCCAAGCAGAATAGATCTGAACAGGCCTATGCCAAGACAATTAATAATCAGATTTTCAAATGTCAAAAACAAAGAATCCTGAAAGCAGCAAGAGAAAAGCAATCCATCACATATAAAGGAAGCACGATAAGACTATGTGTGGATTTCTCATCAGAAACCATGGAGGAAAGAAGGAAGTGCTGTGATATATTTAAGATAATGAAAGAGAAAAACCACCAACTAAGAATTCTATATCCAGCAAAACTGTTTTCAAATATTAGGGAGAGCTTAAAATATTCTCTGACAAACAGACAATGACAGTTTGTGAACAAGATACCTGCTCTTCAGGAAATACTAAAGGGATCACTATAGACAGATAGGAAAAGACAGGAGTGAGAGGTCTGGAGCACAATTTTGGGTGATGATAGCACAGCAATCTAAGTGTACAGAACAAAGATGAGTATGAGTATGGTTGAAAGACGAAGATTAGGAGCATGTGGGACACCAAAAGGAAAGAGGAAAGATAAAGAATGGGACTGTATAACTCAGTGAAATCTAGAGTGCTCAACAATTGTGATAAAATGTACAAGTATGTTTTTTCATGAGGGAGAACAAATGAATGTCAACCTTGGAAGGTGTTAAAAATAGGGAGGAATTGGGAGAAATACAATCAATGAAAATAGAGACTATAATTAACAGAAACATTAGATTATTCTCCCTTTAATGTAACAAAGGCAATATACCACAGCTAAATGTATATAAAGAGGGTCATGAGGGAGGGGTATGGGACTTGGCATTGGTAATGTTGTTTGACTCTTTATTCTACTTTAGTTTAATGCCATCTTTCCTTCTGTTGCTCTCTAGATGTCATGTTTTTGTTTTGTTTTGTTTTTTTCTCTCTTTTTTCTTTTTGTCTCTTTACCTTTTATGACTCTTCCTCCTGCTTTATGGAAGAAGTTGAGATGTCCTTATACAGATAGTGGTGATGGTGGTGAGTACGTAAATACATGACTTCAGAGGGAACCATCAATTGTTTGCTCAGGATGGAATGTATAGTGTGTGAACAAAGCTGTCTTAAAAATTTGTCAATGCACCAAGGGGAGTGAATCTTCCTGGTAATGCAGAATATGACTCCTGGGGAGGAAAGTAGACCCAGCATCACAGGATGGAGAACATCTGCTTGACCAAAAGGGGGATGTGAAAGGAAATGAAATAAGCTTCAGTGGCAGAGAGATTCCAAAAGGAACTAAGAGGTCACTCTGGTGGGCATTCTTACACACAATATAGACAACCCCTTTTAGGTTCTAATGAATTGGAGTAGCTAGCAGTAAATACCTGAAACTATCAAACTACAACCCAGAACCCATGAATCTTGAAGATGATTGTATAAAAATGTAGCTTATGAGGGGTGACAATGGGATTAGGAAAGCCATAAGGATCACACTCCCCTTTGACTAGTTTATGGATGGATGAGTAGGAAAAGAGGGGAAGGAAACAGACAAAGGCACCCAGTGTTCTTTCTTACTTTAATTACTCTTTTTCACTTTAATTATTATTCTTGTTATTTTTGTGTGTGTGCTAATGAAGGTGTCAGGGATTGATTTAGGTGATGAATGTACAACTATGTAATGGTACTGTGAACAATCGAATGTATGATTTGTTTTGTATGACTGTGTGGTATGTGAATATATTTCAATAAAATGAATATTAAAAAATGGGTCAATGAATAAACCTTGAGGGCATTATACTGAGTGAAAAATTTCAGACACATCAGGACAAATATTGCAGGGTCTCACAGATATGAACTAATTATAATATGTAAACCTATAGACATGAAATATGTTACCAGAATATAGAATGAGGCTAAAGAATGGGAAGTGGTTACTTATGAGCAGAATGTTCAACTAGATTGAACTTAAATGTTTGGAAATGGAGAGAGATGATGACAGCACATTGTGAGAATAACAGTGCTGAATGGTGCACGAATGTGGTGGAAACGTATAACTCAGAGTCATGTATGTCACCAGAAAGAAAGTTGGAGGTTAAAAGATGGGAATGTATTAAGCAGTGAACCCAGTGGGCAATGTCCATGATTAACTGTACAAATATTAGAAATCTCTTTCATGACCAAGAAAAAATGTATGACGCTGCAATTACAAGTTAATAATAGAGGGGCATACAGGGAAAAATATATCCATTGCAAACTATATATTACAGACAGTAGTACTTTAACATTCTTTCATCTACAGTAACAAATGTACTATACTAATACTATGAGTCCACAATGGGAGGAGGGTGGTTAGGGATATGGAAGTATTTGAATTTCCTTTTTTTGTCTTTCTTTCTTTTCTGGAGCAGTGAAATGTTCTAAAAATAAAATAAATTAATTGTGGTGATGGATGCACAGCTGTATGATGGTACTGGGAGCAATTTATTGTACATTTTGGATCTTTGGATAATTGTATGGTATGTGAACAATCGCAATTAAAAAAAAAACAGGGAGCAGAGTTGGAAAAAAACACTACACTACCCAAAAAAATAATAAAATAAAATATGCAGCCCCCCAAAAAAGTAAGTGTAAGAAATAAAGTTCATTTAATATATTATGAATGTGCAAAAATGCTATCAAATTAAAAAGATTTTCTAAACTTCTAATAGTTGAATTTGCATTGATAAAATATTGTTCATATAAATATTTAGACTGCATAAAATTCATAAAGATTTAATAATGTTCCAACTCTCCATGATATATCTGAATGCTGATCTGCATAATTTTAGACAACTGTATAATGTTGTTAGTCATGGTTAATTAAAACCATTAAATTCTTAGAAAAATATTACATGTCACAAAAACAATCAAATTTCCTTTTCATTACATTGGTATTCTGATGCCTCTGTTAAAGTACATATGGTCAGCTGCAGGTCAAAGCTTCATCTTCAACAAAAAAGACTAAGAACAGAAAAAAAGACAAATATATAAATTATGTTCTACCTGTTAATAACATATCCCTAGCAAATATTTAAAAGAAGAAAAACTTCTACTACAGTGTGTGATTAATAACTTCAATATAAATTATTTGTCAAATGTGTTGTTTCAAAAAATATCTTCATTTTGACAACGCTCATAAAATAATTAGAGCCTAGATTGTAAGTTCTTGGAGCCATCACATTTATTCCTAAAGCTCATTTGCTATTTCTAAATTTTAAAATGCTTTAGTTTATATGAAACCAAGTAACTCCCTAGAACTTTAAATATCTGACACCTGGGACTCAGAGTTAAAATTGCCCAGCTCTAGAAGTACTGAAAGAGTTGCAATAATTCTAAAAGGAAACTCCATGCAGCAAATTGAAGAAGCTGAAAAAGAGATCAGATTTCAATTAAAAATGTAAATAGGACTGATCTACTTAGGACTAAGGTGAATCAGAATACAAGGTAAAAGGTAATATTATCTGTATTTTGAAACTTTAGTTTCTATATGAGACCAAGTAGGAAAGATTTATTTTATCCAAATCTAAATTTTCTGTGGAACATTACCTAATTTAACCTGTCTAATCAGTTTATTTAAACAACCCCACTTAACTTTATTTAACAAGGAATTTGGGGTAAGAAATGAGATTTTGATATTCTGATGTATTTCAAAGTATTTTAGGCATAAATTAAAAAAAGTTGTAAGGTCCCTTAAAGGACTGGGAAAGGAAAGCACAAACTATTAAACTTTCCCACCTAAGGGAATTCCTGCTATTTTTCAAGAAATAAGGGGCTCCTAATTTACTAAAACCACAATCAAGAAAGTTTGTAAGATCTAAATCTAAAATCTACTCCTTTTGAAAAACACAAATTATCCCCTTCTGAACTTATAACAGGGAGATCTATTAAAAATTCTAAAATATAATCCCTTCCTAATAAAAAGGAATATGCTAATGAGCCAAGTCCTTGATCTTGAAACTTTCACTTATAAACCTTATTTCTGTAATGACAAACTATACCTAATTATATTTAATGCCTAAAATACACCCTTAGAAATATCCTGTTTACTCAATGTGGCCTCTTGCTCTGCAAATAAACTCACTGCCTTACACCCTAGGTGGGACGTGACTCCCAGGGCTGAACCTCCCTCCCACAATGGGACTAATATCAAATATTAATCAGCAATGCTTTCATAGAGAGATATTAATCAAAAGGGGGAAAGTAAATAAAGCAAAATAAAGAATTGCCTAACAAATTTCAAATTGAGTAAGGAAGTCAGTCTGGAGGTTACTCTTCTGCAATTCTCAGTCAGCTACATAAAATTATCATCCCCTAGGAATATATGAAAAGTTATTTCCCCAATGTGACATGATTATATTCACCCATAAGTCCCCTAATCATAATCCTTCTATTTATTTTATTTGAACATAGAATTGTCAACTTACTTAAGTTATTTTTCAGGGATCAAAAGCCTCCTGAGTATTCCTATACTGATTGATCACTGAAACTCAAGGAAACCAGACCCTCCAAGAACAACCAAGAGCTCACAAGAAACTTCAACTGCAAGCAAAACAATTCTATTCCTCATTCCCCTAAATTCAATACCCCTATCACCCAGAAGAAATCAAAATGTCCTTCTGCAAACATCCCTCAAGGTTGAGGAATTTGCAAACAAAACAGTGGAATTCAAACCGGTATTGAGAATTAAATAACTGGGAGCCTTAATGTATGTTAGCCTTTTAAAGTAACCAGAAGCAAGCAGTCAGAGTCAAATATCAGTATGATAGACTTTTGCAGTTGCTAGATGCAAATACCTGCATCTATAACTGTTGTAACTTGGTTTGATTCCTTAATGTTAACACTATATTTTCTAACTGCATAAAAGTTGACAGTAAGAGGTTAGGTTATGATTGGACCTGCTTATATAAGGGTGTCATTCATGCCTCTGATAGTTAGGTTCATGTGTCAACTTGGCCCAAAAATGGTACCCAGTTTTCCAGTCAAGCAAGCACTGGCCTGGCTGCTATTATGATGTTATTTCATGGGGTTACATGTAGACTTTAATAATCAGTAAGTTGATTGCATCTGTGGTTGATTAGATTGACAATCAGCCAAGGGAATATCTCCTGTAGTTAGAGATATTTAATCCATTCAGTTGAGGGCTTTAAAGGGGAGAAGTGGTGACTTCAACAGTCAGAAGAGAGAATTTTCATCTCTACTTCAGCCAGCCAACCTCTCACAGGGAATTCATCATCATAATTGCCAGCTTGCAGTCTGCCATATGAATTTGGACTCATGCATTCCTATAGTTGCATGAGGCACTTCTTAAAATCTCATATTTACAGATATTTCCTGTTGGTTCTGTTTTCCCAGAGAACCCTGACTAATACAATGCCCATCTGGATTCTGTCAATTCTTAATAGAACTTAGTGGCCCAATTTGTTTAGCTTTGTCTCTTTACTTGTTATCTCATGTTAATTAAGAGAATTACAACCATTTAATTTAGCCTCCATACTTATTATTTTATATGGATTGAACTATGTACAACTTCATATATTACCACAACCAGACTGTTCCTAATAAACATTAATTAAGCAATTTATGACACTGTCTGTAAACTGTAGCCCCATGCTTGGCCAAGCCAGATTTTGGTGATACACAAGAGCAGCCTCTGAGGCCCATCCTTACATGCTTCCCATTGAACAAATCAATCAATATCTCCTACCATCCCAACATCACTAGCTCCTCCTCCCTTTGTTTGAATTTCATAAAAACTCAAAGTTTCTCCAAATCTGGGATAACAGATTTGAATCTTTTGTCTCCTGTTCTCCTGCTTTGTGCAACTGCAATAATAACTCTTTCTCTCTTTGAATTCTGGTGTGTCAGGATTGATCATTCATTGAGTGCAGAGTTCAGGTTCCCCATGTTTTGACTGGCAACACTGGCTCAACTTTAGATTTATGGAATCACACTGTGAGGTGAGAGGATGTTTAAAATTTTAAATATTAGATTCACTTCCCTGAAGATTAGATACCATTAATGTCAGAGCTGAATTGAGATTTTAGCAAAAGTTCTTTCTTTGTTCTCTACTTAATCTGCAAAGAACTTCCAATGAAATAACAAAAAACAAATTTTCTACATCTATCTTAAAAGTTTCCTCCACACACCCTGCATTATTCCCCTCTTTTACTTTAATTTCTTTCCACAGAATCTCTTGAGAAATCATACTTCTTCATATTTTGGGATGTTTACTGCCTGTGATCATAAACATTTTTCTATCAATTTTTAGTTTGTTTCCACTGAGTTCTTTCCTTTTACTCCTTAATGAGTCCTTAATGGGTTGTAGCTCATTATCCCTAACTTTGCCTACTTAGTTTGCTTTTTCATTCTTATGCCCTGGAGCATTTTCCTCTTCACTGTGTTAGCTTTTTATCCTCCTCCATTTGCCTAGGGGTCTTCTAGGCAGATTGAGAATTTGGAATTGGGGTGAACATAGATTGGACTCCAGATGCTACATTTGAATAGAAGTGTGACCTTAGCAAGCCACTTTGCTCCCAGAACTCATTTTTTTTTCAATTTGAAATGTGGGAGTAATAGTATCTACAGCATATTCTTTTGGTTTGGTTTTAGATTTGGATTTTTACTAACAAATATATCCCTTTCCACCCACCCCTACCCCTCCCCTAAGTAGAGTGTTATAACCTCTAATGTTCTTTCTATCTCTGCTAATTTGTTATTTCTAGTCATATCTTATGTGCGATACAGTTTTGTCCTTATGTGTCTTACTTGATTCACTAAGCATAATGATTGCAAGCTTCTTCCATGTTGTAGCATGTCTCATAATTTCATTTTTTCTTAGGGTTGAATGATATTCCATTGCATGTATGTGCCAAATTTTGTTTATACATTAACTTGTCAATGGATATTTCCATTGTTTCCCACTTTTGACTGATGTGAATAACGTTGCTATAAACATTGTTATACAAGTTTCAGTTTGCAATCCTGTTTATGTTCTCTTTGGGTATGTAACTAAAAGTGGAATTGCTGGATCAAATGGTATTCTGTATTTAATGTTTTGAGGAACTTCTATATTGCTTTCCATAGCAGCTGCACCATTTTACAGTCCCAAAACCATGCACTGGAGTTGCAATTTGTCTGCATCCTCTTCAACACTCCTAATTTTCTGTTGTTCTAACAAAAGTCATCCTATGGGTGTGAAGTGGTGTCTGATTATGCATGTCCCAAGAGGCTAATGATGTTAGATATTTTTGTGTGTTTATTGATCATTTGCAGACCCTTTTAGGAAAACTTTCTTTTCAAGTCCTATACCTATTTTTTAAATTGGTTTGCTTTTATTATTGTTGATGAATTGTAGGTACAATTTATATCTTCTGGATATTAAACCCTTATCCAATATATGTTTGAAAGCTGTTTTCTGCCATTCTTTAGGTTGTCATTTTTACTTTCTGGATAATTTCCTTCAGTGTAGAAATGTTTCTAATCTAGGTGAAATAAAATTTATCTATTGATTATTCTGTTGCTTGTGTTTTTGTTGTCATATCAGAGAATCTACTTCTGAATCCTGGGTCATAAAGATTTGCACCTATAGTATTCTATGAGAGTTTTATAATTTTATATCTTATACTTATGTCCTTTAATACATTTTTTAATTTGGGCATTTGACATAGGACACAAGTAGTATGGCAAATCAATGGAGAAAGATGATTTTTCAAGAAATGAAAAAAGACAAAAAAGAATCTGGATGCCTACAACTCATACCATAAAAATTCAATTCAAATAGAAGATAAAACTACACATATTTTATATTATAAGATATTCATGACTTCAGGATAGGAAAGGATATCTTAAACAAGACACAAAGGCAATGAGAATAGAAAAATTGATATGTTTCACTATGGGCAAAAAAGACAAACATGAACTGGAATAAAATATTTGAAGTACTTATAATCAAAGGCTCAGTATCCTGAATAAAGGAAACCCTGTTAATTAAAAAATTCAAACACATCAATTTTAAAAAAGGACACACACTTGAACAGGGATTTCACAAAAGAGGAAATCCAAATGTTAAACCTGTGGAAAAAAAAATTACCTCATTATTAATTATAGAATAAAAATTGAGCAATAAGGTACCATATATTACACACCCACAAGATTTTTCAAAAGTTTAAAGTCTGACAATGACAAATGCGGACCTCTCAAATGGGGCTGTTGCAAGCACTGATAGTTTCAATTGCTTTGGATAAGTTAGCTATTACCTAGCAAAGTTAATATGCATACCCTACAACCCAGCAATTCCACTCCTAGATGTATTCTCAAGAGTTTATCCACGTATGCAACAGGATATATACAAGAATGTTCATGGTGGTTTCATATAACAATAGCAAAAAACTTAATGCATTCCAAATGCTTATCATAGAGGAGATGCATAACTGTGGTATACTGATATTATGGACTACTATACAGCAATGAAAACAAAACTATAGCCATATGCATCAACATGACTCTCACTGTTGAGAAAATAAAAATCACAAAATAATACCTCTACTATTCTACTGATTAAATGGAATTTAATACTCTATTAAATTTTATTATTAAAGGTTGCTTTTGCCTGATTTTTGGGGGATGGACTATTTTTAAGGAATACAGATATTAGTACTAGTCAATGTATGGACCACAGATGATTTAGGGATATTGTCCCCATATTTTCCTCAAGAATTTGGAAAAGGCTGAGATGGAGAAGTCAAGTCAGGAGATCAAATATAGCCTTTATTGTTAACAAATTAAATAGCATGTCTTCAATTTTCAGTCATGGAGACTGCCTAATACCCTTGAAATAAAGACAGTAACCCACTTAATTAAAGGTATAGCAAGACAACTGTGGGCTTTCCCTGTTGGGAGACAAAGTTAAACCCCTCCAGGAATGAGTCTTCTGACCCACATATTGTCTTCTTTAGCAGTCTGTAAATATCATAGACTCTCAGGGTCCAATCTGCTTCACTACTTGCATAACAGGTGCACATGCAGCTATCCTGTCTTCCCCCACTAGGCCATGTTCCTGGAGGTCACACTGTCTTATCCGTTTTTTATAATGTTTTTTAAAAAATATATTTTTTAGTTATAGAAGTTGTGGGTTTACACAAAAGTCATGTAAAAATGCAACTTTCCCATACACCCCCTATTTTTTTTTATTTTTATTGGGATTGTTCAGATACCGTACAATCATCCAAAGATCCAAAGTGCACAATCAGTTGCCCCCAGCGCCCTCACACAGCTGTGCATCCATCACCACACTTAATTTTTGTTCTTTTAGAAACTTTTCATTAGTCTGACAAGAAATAAAGTTAAAGATGAAAAAAGAAAAAAGAAAAAGAAAAGGAAACCCAAATCTTCCCATATCCCTAACCAACCCCCTCAATTGTTGACTTGTAGTGTTGGTATACTACATTTGTTACTGTTTATGAAAGAATGTTGAAATACTACTAACTGTAGTATATAGTTTGCAATAGGTATATATTTCTTCCCAATATGCCCCTCTATTATTAACTTCTAATTGTATTGTCATACATTTGTTCTGGTTCATGGAAGAGATTTCTAATATTTGTGCAGTTAATCATGGACATTGCCTACCATAGAATTCAGGTTTATACATTCCCATCTTTTGACTTCCAAATTTCCTTCTGGTGACATATGATTCTGAGCTTCCCCTTTCCACCTCATTATGCACCATTCAGCACTGTTAGTTATTCTCACAACTTGCTACTGAGACCTCTGTTCATTTCCAAACATTTAAGTTCATCCTAGTTGAACATTCTGCTCATTCTAAGCTACCGCTCCCCATTATTGGGCCTCATCTATATCTTGGTACCTTATATTTCATGTCTATGAGTTTGCATATTATAATTAGTTCCTATCAGTGAGACCCTGTAATATTTGTCCTTATGTGTCTGGCTTATTTCACTCAGTATATTGCCCTCAAGTTTTTGTCATCAACCAATTTTTTTAAAATGGTTTTATTCACACACCATACATTCCATCCTAAATGTGCCTGTTTGAATATATTATGTCCCCCAAATGCCATTATCTTTGATGTAATCTTGTGTGGGCAGACTTCTCAGTGTTAATTAGATTATAAATCTTTGAATGTTTCCATTGAATGTGCCCCACCCAACTGTGGGTGATAACACTGATGAGGTATTCCCCTGGAGGTGTGGCCCCACACATTCAGGGTGGGCCTTGATCAGTGGAGTCATATAAATGAGCTGACAGACAGGGGGATCTCAGTGCAGCTGTGAGTGATGTTTTAAAGAGGAACTACAGCCAAGAGAGACACTTTGAAGAAAGCACAGGAGCTGCAGATAAGAGACAGTTTGAAGATGGCCGTTGAAAGCAGACTCTTGCTCCAGAGAAGCTGAGAGAGGACAAATGTCCCAAGTGCAACTAAGAGTGACATTTCTGAGGAACTGCAGCCTAGAGAGGAATGCCCTGGGAGAAAGCCATTTTGAAACCAGAACTTTGGAGCACACACCAGCCACATGCCTTGCCAGCTAACAGAGGTTTTCTGGAGACCATTGGCCTTCCTCCAGTGAAGGTATCCAATTGCTGATGTGTTACCTTGGACACTTTATGGCCTTGAGACTATAACTGTGTAGCCAAATAACCCCCCTTTTATAAAAGCCAATCCATCTCTGGTGTTTTGAATTCTGGCAGCATTAGCAAACTAGAACAGATTTTGGTACCAGAGAAGTGAGATGATTTTGCTGCTGTGTTTGCAAATACTGACCATGTTGGAATGGTTTTTTAAATGGATAAGGGGAAGATTCTGGAAAATCTATGAGACACTTGATAGAAAAGGCTTAAACTGCTTTGAAGGACTGTGCATATATGGACTCTAAAGATACTTCTGACAAGGCCTTGAACAGAAATGATGAATGTGTTGTTGCAAACTGGAGGAAGGGCAATCCTTGTTTTAAAGTGGCAAAGAATTTGGCAAAATTGAGTCCTGGTGTCAGATGGAAGGAAGAATTTGAAAGTGACAACCTGAAATACTTAGCTGAGGAAATCTCCAGACTATGTGTGGAGGATGTACCCTGGCTTCTCCTTGAAGCTTATAGTAAAATGTGAGCAGAGAGAGATAAACTTAGAACTGAACTCTTGGGTTCAAAGAACCAGAAACTGATGGCTTGGAAAATTATGAGCTTCCAGGGAATGGAATCCCAGAAGCTACAGCCCAACATGAGGATGTAACCAAACATGGAACCCAGCCACCATTTCAGTACAAGTCAAGGATGGAAAAGGAGCTAAGCAGAAAGGATTTGTGGAAAGTCCTATTGTATTATGGCTTTGACCCTTGTGTTCTTCATGTGATGCCAACAGAATTTTTGTGAGATCTTTATAGACAGAGCCATTGCCAGTCTGGACTGGAGGAGACAGACAAGGAACAAATTGAAGGAAAATTTTCTTCAAAGATGGAGCCACGGAGGTAGAGGTCTGGAGTCAAGAGGTCTTGGGCTGGGAGAGCAGAGTGGCCCACATACATGGAAAGGGTGAGTTTGCCCTGGAGTTCAAGGGCAGGCCTTCTGCCTCAATGTTCAGGAAGTGTTCTGCCACCCCAGGCCCCAAAGAGAGTGTAGCACATTCCCAGGGAATTGGGGAGAGCCTGGCTGTCACCACACTTTTCTGAACGGATAGAGCATGTGCCCTGGAGATGGAAGGGAGTCTGCGTGCTGCCCCAATGTTTGAGGAGGGTGGGGCTGAGGAAGTGGTCTCCACAATGTGTGGATATGTTGAAGCACTCAACCAAGCATTTGGAGAGAAAAGGGCTGCTGAAAAGGCCCTTAGGAAGTACTATACTTCCACTCTGTAAAGCCCCAAGGATGCAACATCATTCTGTTAATGACTCTCAGACTTTGAAATCTAATGGAGTTTGTCCTGCAGGTTTTAGGAACTGTTTTGGTCCTGTGAACCCTGTTTTCCTTTTAGCTTCCTCTTATGGCAATGGGAATGTTTATCCTATGAATGTCCCTCCTTTGTATATTGGAAGCACATACCTTGTTCTAATTTCACAGATCCACAGCTAAAGGAGAATTATGCCTTAGGACTGACCATGCCTATAATTGATTTTGATGGGATCTTGTGCTTAATTATTGTTACTGAAATGATTTAAGTTTCTGTGATATTGTTGTGGGATGAATGTATTTTGTGTATGGAAAGATAATGTCATTTTGCAGTCCAGGGGGTGGAATGTGCCAGTTTGAATGTATTATGTCCCCCAAATGCAATTATCTTTGATGTAATCTTGTGTGGGCAGACTTATCAGTGTTAATTAGATTGTAATTCTTTGAGTGTTTCCATGGAATGTGTCCCACCCAACTGTGGGTGATAATTCTGATGAGATATTCCAGTGGAAGTGTGACCCCACACATTCAGGGTGGGCCCTGATCACTGGAGCCATATAAATGAGCTGAGAAACAGGGGGGAACTGTTTTGAAGAGGAGCTACAGCCAAGAGAGACACTTTGAAGAAAGCACAGGAGCTGCAGATGAGAGACAGTTTGAAGATGGCCATTGAAAGCAGACTCTTGCTCCAGAGAAGCTGAGAGAGGACAAATATCCCAAGTGCAACTAAGAGTGACATTTTTAAGGACCTGCAGCCTAGAGAACTTTGGAGCAGATGCCAGCCATGTGCCTTCCCAGCTAACAGAGGTTTTCTGGATACCAATGGCCACCCTCCAGTGAAGATAGCCGATTGCTGATGTGTTACCTTGGACACTTTATCATCTTAAGACTGTAACTGTGTAACCAAATAACCCCCCTTTTATAAAAGCCAATCCATCTCTGGTGCTTTGCATTCTGTCAGCATTAGAAAACTAGAACACTAAGTAAATAATCATTGGTTCTCTGTGTGGTCACATATATATGTGTTCACCACCTTCACCAATATCTATATAAGGGAATCTACATTTCTTCCACAAAGGCAGGAGGGAGAGTCAAAGAAACTAGAGAGGCAAAAGAAAGAGGAAAAAATATGACAGCTGGGAAGCAGCAAAAGGAAAAATAACCTTAAATCAAAGTAGAGTAAAGAGTCAGACAACATCACTAATGACAAGTGTCTAACATGCCTCCACTATCCCCCCTTCTTATCTGCATTTACCTTGGTATATCACTTTGTTACATTAAAGGAAGCATAATACAATGATTCTGTTAGTTAGAATCTCTAGTTTATGTTGATTGCATCCCTCCCCCAATGAATCTCCATTTTTAACACCTTGCAAGGTTGGCATTTGCTTGTTCTCCCTTGTAAAAGAACATATTTTTACTTTTTATCGCAATTGTTGAACACTCTAGAGTTCACCAAGTTACACAGCCCCAGTCTTTATCTTTACTCCTTTCTGGTTTATCACATGCTCCCAACCTTCCTCCCTCAACCATAATCATAATTATCTTTGTTCGTTGTACTTACATTGCTGTTCTACCATCTCCCAAAATTGTGTTTGAAACCACGCACTCCTGTCTTCTCCTATCACTCTATAGTGCTCCATTTAGTATTTTCTGTAGGGCAGGGGTCTTGTTCACAAAGTCTCTAATTGTTTGTCAGAAAATATTTTGAGCTCTCCCTCATATTTGAAGGACAGCTTTGCTGGAAATAGGATTCTTGGTTGGCAGTTTTTCTCTTTCAGTATCTTAAATATATTACACCACTTCCTTCTTGCCTCCATGGTTTCTGCTGAGAGATCCGCACATAGTCTTATTAAGCTTCCTTTGTGTGTGATGGATTGCTTTTCTCTTGCTGCTTTCAGGATTCTCTCTTTGTCTTAAACATTTGATAACTGATTATTAAGTGTCTTGGTGTAGGCCTATTCAGATTTATTCTGTTTGGAGTACACTGCACTTCTTGGATCTGTAATTTTATGTCTTTCATAAGAGATGGGAAACTTTCATTGATTATTTCCTCTTTGTTATTGTTATTGTTTCTGTCCCTTTTCCCCTCTCTTCTCCTTCTGGGACACCAGTGATATGTACATTCTTGTACTTTGTTTCATCCTTTAGTTCCCAGAGATGTTGCTCATATTTTTTCATTCTTTTCTCCTTCTGCTCCTTTGCATGTACACTTTCAGGTGTTTTGTTCTCTAGTTCCTGAGTGTTTTCTTCTGCCTCTTGAGATCTGTTTTTGTATGTTTCCATTGTGCCTTTTGTCTCTTGTGTTGTGTCTTTCATTTCCATAGATTCTACTAGTTGTTTTTATGAACTTTCAATTTCTGCCTTATGTGTGCCCAGTGTTTTCTTTACAGCCTCTATCTCTTCTGTGAAATCTTCTCTAAACTTTTTGAATTGATTTAGCATTAGCTGTTTAAATTCCTGTATCTCAGTTGAAGTGTATGTTTATTCCTTTGACTGGGACATAATTTTGTTTTTCCTAGTGTAGGCTGTAGTTTTCTGTTGTCTAGGCATCTGACCTCCTAGGCTACCCCAATCAGGTTTTCCCAGATGAGAACAGGCTCAGGTCACAGAAGGAGGAAATATTCAGTATCTGGTTTCCCTGATGGTTTTTCTTAGAGGACTGACACACCTGTGATTTTCTGCCTGGTAGGTGCACCTGTCAGCCTGTCACCAGCTGGTATAAGGGAGTGTGGCCTGTGGCTCTCCTCCCCCAGGCTTTGGGGTCTGGTTCTGGTAAGGCAGGCAGTAGAGCTGGGCCCCTCCCTTTCCTCTTGGGAAGCTATGCCCCTTCCAGAGAGGTCATCTGAATATCAATAAGTTCTTTGTTTCTCTGACTCTGCTGATCAAAGTGTTTTGATTTTAATATGGCTGAGTCTTTCTTTAAAAGAAAGCATCTTGGTGGGCCAACACTGAAACTGTGGGCTGAAAACAGCAGAGGTTTTCTTCAGACAGAGCCTCTGGGCTCCCTGTCCTGAGACAGATATGTCCCCCAACTCTCCCAAGGTCAGTTTTCACCAAAAGCCTCTGTGTGCTTGTTGGAGATTTGCTGTCTGTATTGAGCAGTTAATATTAAAACCCCAGTTGGAACTGGGCTTATAGAGTGCTGCTCTCTAGCACTGTGAGGCTTCCATGAGGGAGGGGCTCTTGGCTCTCAGCTCTCAGTGCAGGTCCACAGTTTTTACTTACAGATTTTATGATGTGATCTTGAGCATTCCTCCCAATTAAGGTTGGTGGATGATGAGTGGACAGTCATGTTTGTCTCCCTGCAGCTATTCCAGGTTGTTTACTAGTTTTTTGGTCATTTATGAATTGTTCTGGGGGGACTAACAGTCTTCTACTCCTCTCTATGTCACCATCTTAGCTCCTCCTGTCTTATTCATTTTTGAAACTTCTAGCTCTTATGTGTCTGACAGATATTTGAACACATTTTGAATAACATATTAATAGCCAAATGAACAGAGACCACAAGAAGATCTTTAGGAACTAAAGATTAAAAGACTAGAACTGGGCAAATGATAAAAATATAGTTGCTATATATAAGTATTAGTATATGCTAGGCACTGGTCTTAAGTGTTTTGCAAACACCTCATTTCATTCTCATTACAGTAGATGTACATGAGAGCACTGAAATATACAGAGAAATGATAAATCACTTGCTCAAGGTTCCATGATCATTCTTTGAACTTTGCTAGGACTCCAAGTTGAAGCCCAGGATCACTACTGAGCTAGAATGAAATCAAGATAACTATGCTTTCAGGAGTCTATCCTTGATTGTCATTCATAAGACAATACTGCACAGTGGTTGAAAAAGAGCTGTGGAGCCAGACTGTGATAGTTCATATTCAGACTCTGATAATCACTGAATGATATGGGGAGGTTTCTTAACTTCTCTATTCCTCAGTTACCTCATCTGCAGAATGAGAATATCTGTGGTTCATAGAAAACTATGCAAAGGATGAAATGTGTCAATACAAGTAAATTCCTTAACACATCATGAGATGAAGTAAGCATTCAATAAATGTGAACATGCATTTACTGATATTTCCCTGGTACTTTTGTAGAGTTGTCCATAAGAACCAGAATGCCTCTATGACTACATTATGAAAGGAAATATATAATTGAGGGTAGTGTGCAACCTAAAGTTAATTTACTTAAAAGCTAAGAATACTTTAGAACAACTGATGTCTTAACTGCCTTTCACCCACACAAACTTTCAGTAAGACATGCAAACAGGAATGTGACATGAGGCAGCATAGAGGTGGTACTTCTTTAACTTTCTCTCTTGATCTGTTGTTTTAGTGAAATACCAAATAAATCATCACTCTTTTCTGCTACAAAACTGTACTCCAAGCTGCAATTTTATAATGAGCATTAAAAAGATTTAAATTCTGACAGACATAAGTCAAATTAGTCATTGAAAGGTTTTTATTTTACAAGAAACTGGTGCAATCCTAGAAAACCCATATCTGTTCAACTCAGAGAAATATCAAAATATCTACTTCTTTTCCTTTGAAATATATATATACACACACGCACATTTAAATTCCCAAAACAATAGTCATAGGGTCTGCTTTGTTCTATTTAACTCTAAATGTTACAAAGAAACTGAAACAAAAATAAACAGTAAAGATATTTAAATGAAATCTTTAAAGGAATAAAACTGCCTTTCAGTTCTTTGTATTTTCAAAGTGGATTATCATTAACCCTAGATGAAAATTGTGAACTGCAAACCATTTGTTTCTGTAATAGATAAAAGAATGTATAGTTTATTAAGAAAGTAATATCTTAAATGTTTCTTCTCATATATTTGAAATTTTAATATAAGCTTGCATATCAAGCCTTTTTTCATTATTTATTCTACTTTAAAAATATATACAACTATGAAGAATAAATATGTATTATGAACCTTATGTCCAAACAAAAATATTTGGGAAATTCAAAATGCTGGAACATGTAATGAAAGGATTAAAGAAAAATGATGAACTACAAATTGTAGGAGGAGGAAGGAAAAAACAAATATGCTCTGAACATTTGTGTCTGAACAGACATGAATTTTCTAATTTATATATACAAACCCAGTAGAGTATAGACAGTCATCAAAATTTAACCAGCTACATACAGGCTAGTCTTAAGCTTGCATGATTTACTACAGTTTACAGTGGTGATTTCAAAACTTTTAATATATTTCAACATTTTCACCAAAAGTAATTTCTGTTACTAACCTAATATCACAAAATTTTGAGAGGCACAGATTAAACAACTGTACTGTCTATGCCATACTCAGCACACTGATACTGACTGCTTAATAATGGGACAGCATCAGTATCTGAACACAACAGAGCAGACAAGCAACCAGAAAAGGACATTTTACATATGACTGTACTTATCAATTATGTTAAGATTTATATTTAAAAATTTCAAATCAAAATACAGAGGGACATTATCAAAGTTGCCAAATAAATCTAATAAAAGAACCCAAATAGATAAATCTGAAAAATCTTAAACATTTGTTCTTAATGCATTGATAAATACTGTTTAAGAAGCAGTTGTTTTGTCTTTAAACATCTTAGAATTATAGAGTTGAAAATATGTTCATCCCTTATTACACTGTGGCATTTGAAATTAGCAAGGATGATAACCTTAGTTAATTTTGCTTCTACATGCAGAAGTGTAAATAAGCATTTTAAAAGTTTATAATTGAGTTAAATTCTGATAAGTATTAGTAAGTGACCAGAATCTCTACCCAATCAGTATTACATGATACCACACACCAGAATTTGTACAATGTAACAGCCTTGTTCAATATCCACCACTTTGAGTGGGTAAGTGGGTCATGGCAGAAAAGCAGCTGCAAATAAACAAAAAACAGCAAAAAAGCTTCAAATATTAATACAGTTTTGCATCATCTTGTATTCTTTTCTAGAATACTTGGAACAAAATCTTACTCCAATTGGCTCAATCTCTACATGTTTTAAGATACAAACACAATCTAAACCCTGTCATGTACAGAATATACACTTTTTAATACTCAAGTGCAAAACAATCAATGAAGATTATTAAATAAGAAACACACACATGTAAGCATTCTAAATTTTTAAATCACTTTAAGGTTGCTAAACCAGAGATTGTGGAAATTTCATGTGCAAGGTAAAAACAAAAACAAAACAAAACAAAAACAGAAACAAAAGAAAGAAAAAGCAAAATTTCTCAGTGCAGCAAACTCATTTGGGTAAAATGAATGGCACTTACGTGATACTAATATTACAATTGTCAGTTCAACCTGGGAATGACTCAAAGATATAGCCACAAAGGGACAAGAAGCAGCCAATTAAAATGCTAAAATGAAACAGGTCACCTTTTTTCTTTTGTAAAAGCACTGAAAACATAATGTGTACAGATAACTCACTATAAATTCTCCCATTTCATTTGCCCAATTGTAGTGTCTTAAGTTATTCTATAATTATTCTGTCTATTAGAACAGTCTGATTTTTAAAGCCTCTATAAACTCTATTATGTTATTGAAGCATACTATTATTTGGTGTGGTTAGAATTGCTTTATGAAAAAATAACATCTGATTATTAATGATAGAATAAATCAACAAAAACAAACACGAAAACAAAAACCCAAGTATCCAACATTTTTCAATCCAGTGAGAAATAAATTACACCATGTTGTATGAATTTTAAATTATATCAACATTAACATTTCTATGGTAGACTTTTTCACCATAAAATTTAAAAGTGCAGAATAGGGCTTTGGCTACAGTTAATCACATTTGGTTTTCTTAAAAAACATAACTTTATTCACTATAAACAATTAAAAGGCAATTTTCTTCCTCCACCATATATTTAGACCTTAAATTTAAGGTTTTAAATATCAACTACCTATAAGAATAGTACTTTTAACTTGTTAAAAGGAATCAAAATAACAAAGTTTAGTGTGCAAAAAGTAGACACCAGCAACCAAGAAAGAGTAGATCATTGGTGCTGAGTAATGTGAATACCCCAAAGTAACTTCCAAAGTTGTTATACCTTTTACAAATATAAGAAAAGCATCCTTTCCACAGTTTGGGGAAACACATTTTATGCCCCACCCCCACCCCACCAAGTAAATAAATAAGGTTTTAAAAATGTTGCCAATATTAAGTTCTTTGGTAACTAAAATGAAAGAACAGCAATATTACAGTGGCAATGGTGCATCAATTCTCAAAATGTATTTATTATCCAACACCAGTTGTGCTGGTTCTTTTATCTGAGAAAAAGCTTTTTAGAAGATATACCTGAAGTATGCTATCCACCAGAAGCATGAGGGCTTCTCCTGCTGACCAATAGGCCACTCTTGTATTTAGATCCTCTGTTCTGCTTCTGCTCTGAGCTTCTCTCAGATGGAAATCAGTATGACAGTCAATGGCAGACTTCAACGCTTCATGAATTTAAACAGGCAGGCTCCATCTGGGTAACAAAACTGACTCGGTTCTCACTGGAGGAAACAGAGGTGGGTCTTCTCCAACTTGAAAATCAAAACTTTTGGTTTTATGTGTGAAAGAAAATTCACTGCTGAAGCAAAATTTTTATGTCCCAATTGAGGAGGCTGTGAAGGTGAAACAATCATACTGCTTCTTCATCTCTTTGTATAACACATTACCATCAGGATCTTCTAATCTACAGTCTGCATGATAGTGACCTCCAGTAATCACCTGGAACTCAAAGGTGTACTTGATGCCCTGTGTGATGTCACCATAGAAGCACTATGTGACATTGTCAGGCAGCTGAAAGGTGATGTCAGAGGAGCCCCCAGACCCCAGCACCAGCAGCAGTAGTGTGAGCAACCTGCAACCCCAAGGGCCCACAACTGCCCCCCAACATTGTGTGGACCTGGGCCATGGCTTACCAAGGTGGTGGCCTCAACCCAGGATGAGGAGGAGATGGGGTCAGGCCTGTGCAGCATTCACTGTGTGCAGGAGGCCTTAGCCCAGCCACCCCATGAAGAACAGGGCAGGCCTGCTGGGAGCCTCAGGGACATTTGAAATAAGGAAGGAGCCTCTGAGTCTGGGTGAGGGGCATTGAGGGGCAGGGGTCAGGGGCTGGGAACCGTGTAGGGTGCTGAGATGAGGCCAACAGAGAAGGCTTTAATACATTTTGAGTTGTGTTTTTTGTATATGAGGTGATATACAAAAATTGTTTATAGTATATAAAGCATAAAGTTGATTTTGTACATAGCATTATTTTTCTGTATGTGTATCACCAGATTTCCAACACCATTTGTAGAAAGACTTCTCTTTTCCCCATTGCCTATACTTAGAATACTTATCAAAACTCAATTGGAAATAGAAGTGTAACTCTATATTGAAAATTTCAAATCTGTAACACTAATCTATTTCTCTGTCTTTGTATGAGTACTACATTTTTTTATTGCTGTTGCTTTGTAATACAATTTGAAATGGAACATATGTGTCCTCCATCTTTGCTATGCTTTTTCAAGATGGTTTAGGCTACTCAGGGCCACTTGCATGGGATCAGTTTTTCAATATGCACATGCATAAATGGCTTCTGGAATTTCAATAAGGATTACATTGAATTTATATTTTATGTTTGGAAATATTGCCATATGAACAATATTAAACTTTCCAATCCATGAACTTTGGATGTCCTTCCACTTATTTAAGTAGTGTTTTATAATTTTCATTATATGTCTTTTGTAATCTTATTTAAACTTATTGAAATATACTTTGGTCTTTTAGATGCTGTTTTAAATGGAATGATTCTTTTAATTTCCCAATAAGATTGTCATTGCTAGTGTATAGGAAAAAAAGTGTTTTTGTGTGTTGATCATATTCCCTACCATTTTGATGAATTAATTTATTAGCTCTAATAGTTTTCTTGTGGATTCCTTTGTGTTTTCTATATACAAGATCATATCTTCTGCAAACAGAGATAGTTTTAGTTCTTTTGTTTTCTCTTACATAATTGCTATGGCAACAACTGGTAAAATTATGAATAGCACTAGTGAAAATAAGCATTCTTGTCTCATTCCTGATCTTAGCAGGTGTGCCAGTTTGAATGTATTGTGCCCCCAAATGCCATTATCTTTGATGTAGTCTTGTGGGGCAGAGGTTTTGGTGCTGATTAGATTTGCTTGGAATGTGCCTCACCCAGCTGTGGGTGATGACTCTGATGAGTTATTCCCATGGAGGTGTGGCCCCACCCATTTAGGGTGGGCCTTGATCAGTGGAGCCATATAAATGAGCTGACTCAAAGAGAACTCAGTGCAGCTGTGAGTGATGTTTTGAAGAGGAGCTACAGACAAGAGGGACACTGTGAAGAAAGCACAGGAGCTGCAGATGAGAGAAAGTTTGAAGATGGCCGTTGAAAGCAGACTTTTGCTCCAGAGAAGCTGAGAGAGGACAAATATCCCAAGTGCAACTAAGAGTGACATTTTTGAGGAACTGCAGCCTAGAGAGGAATGTCCTGGGAGAAAGCCATTTTGAAATCAGAACTTGGAGCAGATGCCAGCCACGTGCCTTCCCAGCTAACAGAAGTTTTCTGGACACCATTGGCCTTCCTCCAGTGAAGGTACCTGATTACTGATGTGTTACCTTGGACACTTTATGGCCTTAAGACTGTAACTGTGTAGCCAAATAAACCCCCTTTTTATAAAAGCCAATCCACCTCTGGTGTTTTGCATTCTGGCAGCATTAGCAAACTGGAACAGCAGGACAATTTTAAGTCTTTCACCATTGAATATATGTTAATTACTGCTTTTTAATAGGCTTTATCATATTGAGAAAGTTCCCTTCTTTTCCTACTTTTTAAGACATGGTGCAGAATTTAAATGAATGCTTTTTCTGCATCTATTGAGATAATCGTGATTTTTTCCTTCATTTTATCTATGTAGTGTTTTACATTTATTATTTTTCATATGTTAAAGCAGTCTTCTATTTCTGGGATGAATCCTACTTGGCCATGGCATATATTCTGATTAACATGTCATTGGATTTGGTTTGCTAGTATTTTGTTAAGGATTTTTGCATCTATATTCCTAAAGGAAATTGATCTATAATTCTCTTTTCCTGTGATTCCCTTACAATCCTTTTCTTTCAATGTAATGCTGAATTAGGAAGCATTTCCTCTCCTTTAATTCTTTTAAGAGTTTGAGAAGGATTGACAGTAATTCATCTTTAAATGTTTCACAGAATTTACCAGTGAAGCAATCTCATCCTTGAATTTGATTTGGCAGAAGACTTTTTTTTTTAAACAGTTTTATTCACACACCATACAATCCTTCCTAAGCATAAAAACAATGGCTTCTGGTATAATTACATAGGTATCCACTCACCACCAAAATCTATATGAGAACATTTCCATTTCTTCTAAAAAGAAAGAAAAATAGAAAAAAAAAATCCCTTATCCCTCCCTTTTATACCCCTCTTATTGACATTTAGTTTTGGCATATTGCCTTTGTTACAATTAATGAACAAATATTACAATCTTCTTGATAATTGTAGACCATAGTTGGCATTAATTTTATTTTTCCATATACTATTGCATTTTTAATGTCTTTTAATAGTGACATGCATTTGCTCTCATTCACGTAAAAATTTCTTATATTTGTATTATTAACCAACATTGTTGTCTACTCTGGGTTTAACTGTTATACAGTCCCAGCTTTTATCCTCTTTCATTTTTGTGACATACATGTCTCTAGCCTTCCTGTTTCAACCATATTCACACTTAGCTTTGTTCTTTATATTTACAATATTGTGCTACCATCACAAAAAATTGTGCCATCCATTTCTGAACTTTTACAATCAACCTTGTTAAACATTCTGTACTCTTTAAGCATCAAATGCCCAATCACTACCCTCTTTCTATCACCTGATAACGTGTTCTCAACTTTAACTCTCAGAGTTTGCTCATATTTAGTTCATATTAGTGAGATCAGACAATATTTGTTCTTCTGTTTCTGGCTTATTTCACTCAACATAGTGTCCTCAAGATGCATCCATGCTGTTTTTTGCATCGTGACTTTATTGCATCTTACAGCTGCATAATATTCCATCATAATTATAAACCACAGTTTGTTTATCCAGTCATCAGTTGATGGACATTTCAGCTTTTTCCATTCATTGGTAATTCTAAATGATACTACTATAAACATCAGTACGCAAAAGTCTGTTGTGTCCCTGCTCTTAGTTTTTCTGAGAATATAACTAGAAATGGGATTGCTGGATCATATAGCAATTCTAATCTTCCTGAGGAACTGCCAAACTGTCTTCTATGGCAGCTGCACTATTCTACATTCCCACCAACAGTGAATAAGTATACATATTTCTACACATCCTCTCCAGCACTCATAGTTTTGTTTTTTGGTAATGGCCATTTTAGTAGGTATGACAGAGCTGGTCTTTTTCTCCCAGGTTCCTCTTTCATACCACAAGGCACATGGCTGCTGCCTATTAGTCCTTCACTCCCGGTTTTCATTGTTTTTAGCTTCTTATTCCAGTGGCTTTCTCTCTGAGCATCTGTGGGTTCTCTCTTGGCATCTCTGAGATGTTTCTCTCTGTATACTCTCTCCAAATGTCTCTCCTTTTCATCCTCTCATAAAGGACTCATAAAGGATTAAGATCAAACCTCAATTGAAACAACCTTATCAAAAGGACCCACCCACACAGATCTGCCCACAAAGGGATGTATTAAAAGAAAATGGCATTTTCTATGGTATATAACAGCTCCCAACCAGCTCAGTGGGTCTATTTTTGAACTCTCAATTCAATTCTTTTGGTCAATATATCTGTCTTTGTTCCAACACCATGTTCTTTTGACCACCATAGCTTTGTAATATGCTTTAAAGTGGGGTAGTGTGAGGCCTTCCAATTCATCTTTCTTTCTCAAGATGTTTTTAGCTATTTGGGTTTCCTTCCCCTTCCAAATAAATTTGATTCTTGGTTTTCCTAATTCTGTGATATCATTTGTTGGGATTTACATCAATATTGCATTGAATCTGTAAATCATTTTGGGTAGAGAATTGACATCTTAACTATATTTAGTCTTCTAACCAGTGAACATGGTATGTCCCTCCATTTATTTAGGTCTAACAAGATTTCTTTTAGCAATGTTTGTCATTTTCTGTGCATAGGTATTTTACCTCCTTGGTTAGATTTATTCCTAAATATTTGATTATTTTTGTTCTATTGTAAGTGGAATTTTTTCATTGATTTCCTCTTCAGATTGCTTATTATTGGTATATAGAAACACTAATGCTTTTGCATAGTGACCTTGTATCCTGTCCCTTTGCTGAACTTGTTTATTGGCTGTAGTAGCTTTGCTGTAGATTTTTCAGTGGGTTCTACATACAAGATCACGTCATCTGCAAACAGTGAATATTTTACTTCTTCCTTTCCAGTGTGTGTTTCTTTTATTTCTTTTCCTTGCCTAATTGCTCTAGGTAGAATTTCTATCACAATGTTGAAAAACAATGTTGACATTGGGCAAGTCTTGTCTAGTTCTAGATCTTAGAGGGACAGCTTTTAGTTTTTCCCAATTGAATATGATGTTAGCTGAGGGCTTTTCATATATCTCTTTTATTATGTTGTGGAAACCTATTCTATTTTCATCCTTTGAAGTGTTTTCATCAAGAAAAGACATTAAATTTTGTCAAATGTCTTTTCTGCTCCAACTGCAATAATCATGTGAATTTTTCCCTTTGATTTGTTGATGTGGTGTATTATGTTATTCAATTTTCTTGTGTTGAACCACCCTTGCATACCTGGAATAAAACCCAATTGGTCAAGCTGTATAATTCTTTTACTCTGATTCAGGATTCAATTAGGAATTCTTTTGTTGAAGACTTTTACATCTAAATTCATTAGAAAGATTGTCCTGCAATTTTTTTCTCTTGTATCTTTGTCTGGCCTTGGTATTAGATTGACACTGGCTATATAGAACGAGTTAGGTAGCTTTGCCACCTCTTCAAATGTTGAGCAGTTTGAACAGGATTGGTAATAAGCCTTCGATGAATGCTTGGTGTAATTCACATGTGAAGCCATCTGGTCCTGGACAGTTCTTTCTTGGGAGGTTTTTGATGATTGATTCAATCTCTTCACTTGTGATTCATTTTTCTGAGGTCTTGTATTTATTCTCAAGTCAATGTTGGTTCATGTTTTTCTAGGAAGTTGTCCATTTGAGATAATTTGTCTAGTTTGTTAGCATAGAGTTGTTCATAATACTCTCATTATCTTCTTTATCTCCAGGGGTCAGTAGTTATGTCTCCCATTCTGTTTCTGATTTTATTTGCATCCACCTCTCTTTTTCTCTTTGCCATCCTAGCTAAGGGTTCAATGATCTTATTGATTTTCTCAAAGAACCAACTTTTGTTTTTTTTGATTTTCTCTATCGTTTTCATATTCTCAATTTCATTTATTTCTCTTCTAATCTTTATTTCTTTCATTCTGTTTGCTTTGCAGTTGCTTTGCTCTTCTTCTTGTTCCTCTTGGAGTGCAGTTAAGTCCTTGACTTTTGCTCTTTCTTCTTTTTCCATATAGTCATTTAAGGCAATAAGTTTTCCTCTAATCATTTCCTTCACTGCATCCTATATGTTTTGATATCTTGTGTTCTCATTTTCATTTGCCTCCAGATATTTACTGATTTCTCATTTAATTCCTTTCTTAATATACTGGTTGTTTATTATTGTGTTGTTTAGCCTCTATATAGTTGTAAATTTTCAGCCACCTGCCTGTTATTGATTTACAATTTCATTCTATTCTGATCTGATGAAGAGTTTTGCATAATTTCAATATTTTTTTATCTGTTGATACCTGCTTTGTGAATGTGGTCTCTCCTGGAGAATGATCTATTGATATTTGAGAAGTATATTTCACTGGCTGTCGTGGGGTGCATTGTTCTATAACTATCTGCTGAGTTTACTTAACTTCTATTATTCAAGCACTCTGCTTCCTTATTAATCCTCTGTCTAGGTGTTCTATCTGTTGATGAGAAGGCGGTATTGAAGTATCCAATTATTATTGTAGATGTGTCTATTTCTCCATTCAGAGTTGCCAGTGTTTGGCTCATGTATTTTGGGACCCTCTGGCTAGGTGCATATATGCTTAAAATTGTTACTTATTTTTGATTAATTGTCCCTTTTATTAATACATATTGTCCTTCTTTATCTCTTTTAACTTATTCACATTTAAATCAACTTGTATGATATTAGCATAGTTAACCCAAATTTTTTCTGGTTGCTGTTTGCAGGGAATATAATTTCAAACTTTTCACTTTCAGCCCATTTTTTGTCCATGGGTCTGAAATGAATGCCTTGTGGATCCTGTTGTTAATCTATTCTGCAAGTCTGTGTCTTTTGATTGAGAAGTTTAATCCATTAACATTCAGTGTTATTACTGTAAATGCAGCACTTGTTTCAACCATTTTTTTCCTTTGGATTTTATGTAATATCTTATGTTTTTTCTCTTTTTTTACATTTTTAGTTACCCTTAATGAATATCTTCATTTCTACACTCCCCTACAAACCTTTCTCCTTTTTTTGCCTATCAGTCTGTAACACTCCCATTAAAATTTCTTGTACAGCAGGGCTCTTGTTCACAAACTCTCTCAGTGTCTGTTTTTCTGAAAAAATTTTAAGCCTTCTCTAATTTTTAAAGGACAGTTTTGCCAGATATACAATTCTTGGCTGGCATTTTTTCTCTTTCAGTATCCTAAATATATTCTCCATGGTTTCTGCTGAGAAATCTACACTTAGACTTATTAAGCTTCCCTTTTATGTGATGGATCACATTTCTCTGGTGGTTTTCAGAATTCTCTCTTTGTCTTTGTCATTTAACAGTCTGAGTAGTAAGAGTCTTGGAGTAGGTCTATATAGATCTGTTCTGTTTGGGGTTCATTGTGCTTTTTGGATCTGTAGTTTGATGTCTTTCATAAGAGTTGGGAAATGTTCAATGATTATTTCCTCAATTGTTCTTTCTGCCCTTCCCCCCCTTTTCTTTCTGGAACACCCATAACACATATATTTGTGAACTTCATGTGTCATTCAATTCCCTGTGATCTTACTCAAATGTTTCCATTATTTTCCTTATTTGTTTTTTATGTGTATGTTTTCAGATATTCTGTCATCTACTTCACTAATCCTTTCTTGGTTTCTTCAAATCTGCTGTTGTATGCCTCCCTTGTGTTTCTCATCTCTTCTATTGTGACTTTCATTCCAATAAGTTCTGATATTCTTTTTTGCAACTTTGTCTTTATGGTCACCTAATGTCTTCTGTACATCCTTCATCTCTTTTGCCACATTTTCCTGCAACTCTTTTAATTGATTTAGAAGATTTGTTTAAACATCTTTAATTAGTTGTTTCAATTCCTATACCTTATCTGAAGTTTTCCTTTGCTTCTTTGCATGGGCCATATCTTCATGCTTCCTAATATGACTTGTGTTATTTTCTGATGTCTACACATTTGGCTTTCCTGATTACTTTATTATGCTGGCCATTTTCTCTCTTTTACTTAGGGTTTTCTTATTTGTTGCCTTGTTCTAAGTGTTCTTTTGCATTTGGTTCAACTTATTCTAGACCTCTAGCATAGCTTCTGTTTAAGTGGTCAGAATTTTTTATCAGATCTTATTTTTCTGATTCTTGCCCTGCATATATGGAATGTTTTTTGAGATTACCATTTTTTGTGTTGAAGTTATTTCACCCCAGGCAAAAGCTTTATCTTCACTCTTCTTCCTCAGGGAAGGTTGTTCTGCTGTTTGTTTCTTTTGTCTTTGTTTATGCCTCCAAGTTTTTTTTTTATTTTTTTAACTGAAATATATTCACATACCATAAAATCATCCAAAGTGTAAAATAATTGTTCACAGTATCATATAGGTGTGCATTTATCACCACAATCAATTTTTGAATAATATTATTACTCAAAAAATAAAAAGAAGGATAAAAATAAAAGTAAAAAGAACACTCAAAATGTCCCATACCTACCACCCCATATTGTTTATTTCCTTTTTGTCCCCATTTTTTTACTCATTTGTCCATACATGGGGGTAAAGGGAGTGAGAGCAATATGATTTTCACAATCACATGGTCACACCATATAAGCTTCATGGTTTTATGATTGCCTTCAAGAATCAAGGATACTGGATTACAGTTCAACAGTATCAGATATTTCTTCCTAAGTATTCTAATAAACTAAAAACTAAAAGGGGGTATCTATATAATGCATAAGAATTACCACCAGAATGACTTCTCAACTCCATTTGAAATCTCTCAGTCACTGAAACTTTATTTTGTTTCAGTTCTCTTCCTCCTTTTGTTCTAGAAGTCTTTCTCAGTTACACAATGCAGGTACCAGGCTCATCCCTGGGAATCATGTACCACATTGCAAGGGAGATTTATACCCCTGGGTGATGTGTCCCATGTAGGGGGGAGGGCAGTGAGTTTAACTGCTGAGTTGTGAGTTGACTTAGAATGAGAGACCACATCTGGGAACAAAAGAGGTTCTCTGGGGGTGAGAATTAGGCACAATTATGAGTAGGCTTAGCTTCTCCATTGCAGTAACAAGCTTCATATGGGCAAACCCCAAGATCAGGGTCTCAGCCTACTAAGCTGATAGCCCACAATGCTTGTGAGAATGTTAGGAATTCCACAGTTTGGGAAGTTTAATATTTCCATATTTTCCTCCAATCCCTCAAGGAAGCCTTGCAAATACTTTTTATTTTCTGCTCAAATTACTCTAGGTTGTTTTGGGGCTTCATGCTAACCTGCACAAACTAACAAAGTCTCACTCTCTAGTCAAGGTTCCACGTAATTACGGTATTTGAGTAAACTGACCATACAAGCTAAATTATATAGTTTGCTACAGAAAATATATATTTTGCACCATATAAAAATCTCTTCCTTTGGTCCCACACAGAAGCCAAAGTTTTAAAACACCATTATTATCATCCTCTACCCTTTAGACTGATCTTCCCCAATCTCAACAAAGTCCATTTCATTCATATTTCCAATCAAAGTCTGTTCTCCTTTGCCAACTCTTTTAACAGTTGATTCATGGGGCAAGGATGACACTCACAGCTGCTGAACTCTGGCCACATGTCCTAAGTGTCACACAGACAACTGAAGCTCCAGAGACCTACCACCACACACACAAACAGCTCAGCATCTAAAAATTTAGAAATAAGTGTTACAACTCATGAATAGTTGTGACTGCTGTGAGAGCTTACAATCTAAGAAACTTTGCATAAGCCTTCCCCTTATAACCCAGGCTCCCAGATTCACTTTTGAGTTTGCACATTATTATTAGTACATACTTGTGATGCATTATAATATTAGTCTTTTCTTTTTTGGATCATTTCACTCAACCTATGTCCTCACAGTTCAATCACTTCATTGCATACCTAAGAACTTCATTCCTTTTTGCTTCTCCCTCATGCAGAAACTTTCTAATATTTGTTCATTTAATCACACTGAATGACTACTCTAGGTTTCACTAGGTTATACAGTCCCAGTTTTTATCTTCTGTCTTTACTTCTGGTGTCATACATACCCCTAACTTTCCTCTTTCAACCATATTCACGATCATCTTTTTTCATGTACTTACAATATTGTGCTACTATTACACAATATTGTTATCAATTTCTAGACCTACACAATCAGTCCTCTACAACATTCTATACTCCTTCAACATCAAATGCCCAATCTCTACCCTCTTTTTTTCCTTATATATTCATTTCTACACTCTTCTCAAAACCTCTCTCTCCTTTCTTTTCCTATCTCTCTCTAGCACACACTTTAGTATTTCCTGTAAAGGAGGTCTCCTGTTCATGAGCTCTCTCGGTGTCTGCTTATCTGTAAGTATTTTAAACTCTCCCTCATTTTTGAAAGGCAGTTTTGCTGGATATAGGATTCTTGGTTGGCAGTTTCTCTTTCAGAATCTTGAAAATATCATAATATTGCTTTCTTGCCTTCATGGTTTCTGCTGCAAAATCTGCAAATAGCCAGACCTGTGTGTTATGTCCCACAGAAGGGGAGACAGTAGTGAGTTCACCTGCTTAGTGGACTTAGAGAGAGAGGGGACCACTTCTGAGCAACAAAGTGGCTCTCTGGGGGGGGGGCTCCAAGGCAAAATTATAAGTATGCTAAACCTCTCTCTTGCAGCAACTAGCCACAAAAGGAAAAGCCCCCAGATTGAGGGCTTGTCCCACTAAGTTGGCCATCCTCAATATTTGTGGTAAAATTAACAATAACCCAGGTGAAGAAGTCCAACATTTTTGTGATTCTCTCCAGTTCCTTGGGTGACCCACAAATACACATTTAATCTCTGCCCATATTACTCTGGGATGTATCAGGTTTTCAACCCAGCCTCTACAAACTCATCAAATCCCAATTCCCTTTCACAGCTCCATGTACCTTGGTGTTCAAACAAACTGATCATACAGGTTCAATTATCTAGTGTGCTACAGAAAATATAGGTCCTACAGCAAATAAGCATCTCCTCCCTTGGTCTTTCACAAAAATTGTAGTTTCAAAACTCAGTCAGTATCATCCTTTACCCTTGTACTTGATTTGCCTTAGTCCTAACCATATCTGCTTCGTTCATATCTCTAAGTGAAGTATGAACTCTTTTTCAGCTCTTTCAACAGTTGCCTTATGGGGAAGTACTGACATTCATAGCTGCCAAGCTCTAGCTGTATGTCTTGAATGTCACCCAGATACCCAAAGTTCCAGAGACTGACCAGGTTTTACACAAGGAGCTCAGCAACTCAGGATTTAGAGACAACCATTACAAGTCAGGAAGAGATGTGACTCCTGTAAGACCTTACAATCTAGGGACCATTACAATAAGCATTCCCCTGATAAGCTGTGCCTTAAGATTCAGTTCTCAGAGTTTACACATTACAGTTAGTCCATATTAGTAAGGCATTATAATGTTTGTCCTCTCATTTCTGGTGTGCTTCACTCAAAGTGCTGTAATCAAGATCCTTTCAAATAGTTTTGTATCACATCTTCATTCTTTCTTGTAGCTGCTCAATATTCTGTTGTATGCATACACTGCAGTTCACTATTCTGTTCATCAGTCAATGTACCCCTAGGTGACCTCCATCCACTGCAAATCATGAATACTGCCACCATATACACTGGTGTGCAAATATGCATTTATTACCCTGCTCTCCAAGTATATACCCTATAATGAGGTTGCATGACTTTATGACACCCACATACCTAGGCTCCTTTGAAACCACCATACTGTCCTCCGGATATGCTACACCATTCTCCTTCCCCAACAATGTATACACACATCTCTCTCTCAAATTTCTCTGCAGCATTTGTGTACCTTTGCTTATTTTTTCCCTGCAATTTCCTAGGGATATGTTCAAATATCATACACTCCTCCACAGTGTACAATCAATTGTTGACAGTATCATCATATAGTTGGGCATTTGTCACTACAATTAGCACTTACATTATTCATTACACAAAAAACTGAAACAAAAGAATAATAAAATAGATGAAAGAAAATTTAAATATAAGATAAAATACAGCCAGAAAGAAAGAAGAGACAAAAAAAGTAAAAAAGACAAAAACAAAGAAAGAGAAAGGAAAAAAATGCAACTAAAAAGCCACAAAAAAAGGCAAAATTAAAGTAAAACACAATAAAAAGTCACACAACCACACCAATGCCAAGAATCCCATACCTCTCACTTATGCTCCCCTCTTATAGGCATTTAGTTTTGGTGTAATGCCTTTGTTGCCATTAAAGAAAGTATAATGTAATATTACTGTTAACTATAGACTCTAGTTTGCATTGCTTGTATTTTCCCACAATAGTGTCCCCTTTATAACACCTTTCAAAGTTGATATTCATTTGTTCTCTCTCATGCAAAAATATTTGTACATTTTATCAAAATCATTGACTGCTCTAGGTTTCACTAAACTATACCATCCCAGTCTTTATCTTTTATCTTTGCTTATGGTGTCCTACATGTCCCTAACCTTTCTCTTTGAACCATACTCACAGTCATTTTTTCAGCACAATTAAATTGTTTTACTATTGTCTCCCAAAATTGTGCCCCAAACCCCTCTCTCCTGTCTTTCTTTTCTGTCCATAGTGTCCCCTTTAGTATTTCCTGTAGCACAGGTATCTTATTAACAAACTCTCTCATTGTCTGTTTTTCTGAGAATATTTTAAAATCTCCCTCATAGTTGAAGGTCAGTTTTGCCAGATATAAAATTCTTGGTTGGTGATTTTTCTCTTTCACTATCTTAAATATATCATACCACTGACTTCTCATCTCCATGGTTTCTACTGAGAAATCTGCACAGTCTTATCAATCTTTCCTTGTATGTGATGGGTTGCTTTTCTCTTGCTGTTTCTAGAATTCTCTCTTTGTCTTTGACTTTTGATAATCTGATTATTAAGTGTCTTGATGTAAGTCTATTTGGATCTATTCAAATAGACTTGGTGTAAGTCTATTTGGATATGTACTGTGTGTATCAGTAATTTTGTCTATCATTTGAGATGGGAAATTTTCAGTGACTATTTCCACTATTATTGCCTCTGCCCCTTTTCTCTTCTCTTCCCCTTCTGGGACACTCATGACATGCACATTCATGCACTTCATATTGTCACTCAGTTTCCTGAGAAGTCACTCATATTCTCCATTCTTTTTCCCATGTATTTTGTGTGTAAAGTTTCAGATGTACTTTTCTCCAGTTTATGAATCTTTTCTTCTGCCTCTTCAAATCTTCTGCTTTTTGTCTCCATTGTGTCCTTCATCTTTTGTGTTGTGCCTTTCATTCCCATAAGTTCTGCCAATTTTTTTTTCCAACTTTCAATTTCTTCCTTATGTTTGCCCAATATCTTCTTTATATCCTTTTTTCTCTTTTGCCATATCTTCCCTCAACTCACTGATTTGAATTTTGGACTGATTTTTGAATTGATTTAGGAGATTTGTTGATTAGTAATCAGTTGTTTCAATTCCTCTATCTTAGTTGAATTGTAAGTTTGTTTCTTTGAATTTGCCATATCTTCATCTTTCTTAGTGTGATTTTTCATTTTCTGTTATCTAGGCAACTGGTTTCCTTGATATCCCAATCAGATTTTCCCAGACCAGAGGGCTCAAGTCTCAGGAGGAGACACTGTTCAGTATTAGGTTTCCCTGATGGTGAGTCCTAAAAGATTGACAGACTTTCTAGTGAGGCCTCTAGAATCTGTGCTTTTGCTATCCTGTACATCATGTGGTGGTTTTCAACCCACTGGTGTAAAGATGTGTGGGTCCTTTAATTCACAGTGGACCCTGTCCTGATGAGGGCCCAAGGATTCCAGAAGCTAAGCTCAAGTTATTTCTGGTTTACTTGTTTGTTTTTTCCCTGGCCCTGAGGTCTGAATTCCCTGAGAGAGTGCATTCACTTGAGCTGGTACAACTTCCCTTTTCTTAGGGAAGATACACCCTCTTAGGATGTTATCTTCTCCACTTGAATTCCTCCTTTGTCTTTCTGGCTGTTAACTCCACCTTTGCCTGTGTCAGCACAGAAGTGAAAATGTCGGAGGCTTTCTCTAATGGGCTACTTAGAGTGAGAGAAAAAAAAAGGAAAAAGAGCAAAAGCCCCTTTTCAGAGCCAGTCCCCAGTCCCTCAGTTTTCTTGGGACACAGCTTTCTTCCAGTATTCCAAAAAGTCTCTGCTTCCCTTCCTTCTCTGTGCTTGTAGGTTTTATTCAGTAGTCCAAATGTGTTAATTAAAACCAAAATTGGAGCTTGGTTGAGTTACTTTCCCTGTAACCTGTATCATGTTTTCACATGGCAGTGTTTCCGCTCAGTCTTCCCTCTTGGAGATGGGAGGGGCTTCAGCTTCATGTTTCAAGAGTTTTACTTACAATTCTGTGCTACAATCTCAGCCCCTCCACCAATTCCAGGCTGGTTACAATGTGAGTCCATTCATGGATGTCTCTCAACAGTTGTTCCAGATTATTTACTGGTTGTTTACTATTTGCTCTAGAGGACTAACTAAATTCCACACCTCTCTGTCACCATCTTGCTCTGCTCTTCCAAGTAATAATTTTAAAGTAATCTTTTTAAAAATTTTAAGTCTAATCATGTCAAATTCTCTAGTGAAATCTCTCCAATGGCTTCATATCTTATTCAGAAAATAACCCAAAGTGTCTCTGTATTAGTTAGGGTACTCTAGGGAAACAGAATCAATGAGAGGTGTCTCTGACTATCAAATTTGTAAAAGTGACTCACACAACTGTGGGTATGCACTATTCCAAATTCTGTAGAGCAATCAGCAAACTGTCAACTCCAAGAAAGATGTCCAATGAACTCCTCAGGAAATGAACTGGGATCTTCAATGAATGTCTTTGATGAACTCCTCAGGAAATGAACTGGGAGCTTCAATGAACTCCTCAGGAAATGCTTCATTGGGCACCCAAAGAAGAAGTGAAGGTCCTCTATCTGTCTGGCTTATAAGTCTTCAACTGATTAATTGGATTAAATCCAGCCAATTGCATTTTCTCATTGTGGAAGACATGCCCCTTGGTGAGTCATCAGTCACAGCTGCAGTCAATTGACTGATGATTTAATAAACCAGCCAGTTGGTTTACTAACCAGCCACAAACATCCTCACAGCAATTGTTAGGCCAGTGTTTGCTTGACCAGACAGCTGGGTACCATCACCTGGCCAAGTTGACACATGAACCTAACCATCACAGTCCACCCTTGTCAACTTGCCAGTTATGCACATAACCTAAACCATACTTTATCTCTAAGAAGATAACAACAACAGACATATATTTTGCCTAACAATACTATGCTGTGCAGCATACAACTGGAAATGCACTAAATCTCTCCAGAATAGGGTGCAAGTCCTTGGGTGAAATTAGCTCTTAAAATTGATTTCCTTTAGCTTAAATACAGCAAAATGAACAGTATGGGTTATGTTATATGACAAGGGGATAAGACAGAGAAGAAAGCAAAGATATTTGCTTTACAGATAAATACAAACATGATCATAACAAAGCAAGGAGGAAATATTCATGCCGTCATATTCTTCATTTCTGTAACTGGTCACATAGCCATAGTTCATATTTATCACTACCTTCTTCCACTACCCATTCCATGTTCCATTTACCCTCAGCAAGCACTTCAGCTGGCCATGGTTATTTGCCTGGTGGGGTTACCCAAACCTTCATTCCTGAAGTTTCTTGGCCATTGGTAGTCCTGCCTGGATGGGGATGTTGCAGATTTCCATTGACTTTAATCACAGGGCATGGTAGTACTAAGAGACACCCTAGAGGATCTCCTGTATTCCAGGAAAATTCTTCTTTACATCCATTGTGTAGTTGCAATGGTATTTCCCCTAAATAGGATCAATCACCCCAGCCAGGACTGTAATCCCCTTCATTGCCTGTTGATTCAGAGGTATAAGAAGACCAAAGTGTCCAGGTGGCAGTCTTAACTTCCAGTTCAATGGGATTTTTGTTGTGTTTCCTGGGGGAAGCACTCCTCCTTTTGGAACCAAGACCTGTAGACCAGCAGAGCTTAAGCTTGCAGGGACAGGAAGCAAAAACTTACCTAATGGATCACTAGGAGTGATAGTGAATGGTGCCACTCCTGTTTCCACCCCTTGATTCCTGGACCCATGTATCCTGGCTATGGGAGAAACAGCACCATAGAATGGACACTGATTCGGAGCATTCACAGCCTCCTGGAGAACACTGCCCTAGCCCTGCAAAGTATTGCCACCTAGTTGGTGCTGTAATTGAGTCTTCAACAGGCCATTCCACGATTCTATCAACCCAGCTACCTCTGGATGATGGGGAACATGATAAGAGCACAGAATTCCATGAGCATGGGCCCATTCTCTCACTTCATTTGCTGTGAAGTGGGTTCCTTGGTCTGAAGCAATGCTGTGTGGAAAATCATGATTGTGGATAAGACATTCTGTAAGTCCACAGATGGCAGTTTTGGCAGAAGCATGTCATGCAAGGAAGGCAAACCCCATGTCTGGAGTATGTGTCTATTCCATTAAGAACAAATTGCTGCCCCTTCCATGATGGAAGTGGTCAAATGTAATCAACCTGCCACCACATAGCAGGCTGATCACCTCAGGGAATGGTGCCATATTGGGGAATGAGTGTGGGTCTCTGCTTCTGGCAGATTGGATATTCAGCAGTGGCTGTGACCAGGTCAGCCTTGGTGAGTGGAAGTCCATGTTGCTGAGCCCATGCATAACCTCCATCTCTACCACCATGACCACTTTGTTCATGAGCTCATTGGGCAATGACAGGAGTTGCTGGGGATAGAGGCTAATTGGTATCCAGCAAATGGGTCATTTTATCCACTTGGTTATTAAAATCTTCTGCTGAAGTCACCCTCTGGTGAGCATTCACATGGGACATAAATATCTTCATGTTGTTTGCCCACTCAAAAAGTTCTATCCACATACCCCTTTCCCAGACTTCTTTGCCACCAATCTTCCAATCATGTTCCTTCCAAGTCCCTGACCATCCTAGCCAAACCATTAGCAACATTCCAGGAATCAGTATACAAACACACCTCTGGCCAGTTCTCCTTCCAAGCAAAGTGAACAACCAGGTGCATTGATCAAAGTTCTGCCCACTGGGAGAATTTTCCCTCACCACCGTCCTTCAGGGACATACCAGAAAGGGGCTGCAGTGCTGCAGCTGTCCACTTTCAGGTGGTACCTGCATATCATGCAGAACCATCTGTAAACCAGGCCTGAGTTTTCTCTTCCTCAGTCAACTGACTGTAAGGAACTCCCCAAGATGTCATAGCTGTGGGCTGGGAAAGAGAAGGTAAGGTGGAAGAAGTGGGGGCCATGGGCATTTGGGCCACTTCCTCATGTAACTTACTTGTACCTTCAGGACCTGCTTGAGCTCTATCTCATATATACCATTTCCATTTTATGATGGAGTTCTGCTGTGCATGCCCAACTTCATGACTTGGTGGATCAGACAACCCCCAGCTCATGATAGGTAACTCAGGTCTCATTGTAACTTGGTGGCCCTTGGTTAAGTGTTCTGTCTCTACTAAGGCCCAGTAGCAGGCCAATAGCTGTTTCTCAAATGGAGAGTAGTTATCTGCAGAGGATGGTAAAGCTTTGCTCCAAAATCCTAAGGGCCTGCATTGCAATTCTCCTATAGGAGCCTGCCAAAGCCTCCACACAGCATCTCTATTTGCCACTGACACCTCCAGCACCATTGGGTCAGCTGGATCATATGGTCCAAGTAGCAAAGCAGCTTGCACAGCAGACTGGACCTGTCACAGAGCCTCATCTTGTTCTGGTCCCCACTCAAAACTAGAAGCTTTTCTGTTCACTCAGTAAATGGGCTAGAGCAGCACACCTAAATGAGGAATATGTTGTCTCCAAAATCCAAAGAAGCCAACTAAGTGTTGTGCCTCTTTTTTGGTCATAGGAGGGGCCAGATGCAACAGCTTTCCTTCACCTTAGAAGGAATATCTCAACAGGCCGCACACCACTGGACACCTAGAAATTTTACTGAGGTGGAAGTCCCCTGTATTTTTGTTGGGTTTATCTCCCGTCCTCTGCCACACAAATACCTTACCAGCAAATCTAGAGTGGTTGCTACTTCTTGCTCACTAGGTCCAATCAACATGATATCATCAATATAATTGACCAGTGTGATGCCTTGTGGGAGGAAGAAATGATCAAGATCCCTGCAGACAATATTATGACATAGGGCTAGGGACTTGATATAACCCTGAGGTAGCATAGTGAATGTAAACTGCTGGTTTTTCCAGATGAATGCAAACTGTTTCTGATGGTCCTTACTGACAGCAATTGAGAAAAAAGCTTTTACCAGATCAATAGCTGCATACCAGGTACAAGGAGATGTGTTGATTTGTTCAAGCAATGATACCACATCTGGAACAGCAGCTGCAATTGGAGTCACCACCTGCTTAAGCTTTATGATAATTCACAGTCATCCTCCAAGACTCATCTGTTTTCTGCACAGGTCAAATAGGAGAGTTGAATGGGAATGTGGTGGGAATCACCATCCTTACAACCTTCATGTCCTTAAGAGTGGTATTAATCTCTGCAATCCCTCCAGGAATCCAGTATTGCTTCTGGTTTATTATTTTGCTAGGCAGGACAGTTCTAGTGGCTTCCACTTGGCCTTTCTCACCATAACAGCCCTCACTCCACAAGTCAGGGAACCAATATGATGATTGTGCCAGTTGCTGAATATGTCTATTCCAATTATACATTCCAGCACTGGGGAAATAACCACAGAATGGGTCCGGGGACCTACTGGACCCACTGTGAGATGGACCTGAGCTAAAACTCCATCAATCACCTGAACTCCATAAGCTCCAACTCTAACTGGTGGACCAGAGTGACATTTTGGGTCTCTGGGAATTAATGTCACTTCTGAACAAGTGTCTAATAATCTAAAAAATATCTGATCATTTCCTTTTCCCCAATGGACAGTTACCCTGGTAAAAGGCTATAGGTCTCCCTGGGGAAGGCTGGGAGGAAGAGTAACAATATAAATTTTTGGCAGTGTAGCAGGGTCCTTCCCCAAGTGTACCTGGACTTCCCTTCATTCAAGGGGCTCTGAATCTGTAAACTGTTTCAAGTCTGGGAATTGATTAAGGGTCTGTGACTCTCTGTTTTTGCAAATCAAGGAAGACTTTTGTTCACATGACCTACAATTCTTCTGCCTATATAGTTCAAACAAGAATTTACTCAATTGACCATCTATTTTACTACTTGCTACTCCATGATCCATTACCAAATGCCATAAGTCTCTGTGAGTCATTTTATTTTGATAGCTGCTTTGAGCCTGTTTTCCATTATGGTAGCCAAGCCCACCTTGTCTGTGGCAATTACCTGCAGCCACTTGGCTTCTGCCAACTCAGGACCTGATTATCTCCATTGTGTTTAAGGATTCCAGCTCAGTGACAGCAGTTCCTACAGTAATATCTGACCTACAGAGAAGGGCAACTACAGAGCACTTCAGGGATGATGGAGTTAGTCTCACAAATTTATTCCTTACAGTCCTGGTAAAAGGTGTGCCCTCTGGACATTCCAGGGGTGTGTGAGCAGGTCTTCCATGATAAAGCCACTCTAACATTCCAATCTCTCTAAGCCTTTAAATCCCCTCCACATTGTACCAGGGCAGTCTGGTATTTCAACCTCTGATAATGCCAGCCATCTTTTGATCCATGTTTCAGCCAACCACCTGTAAAAACTGTTAACACCCTTTCTAACACCTCAAGCTACAACATTGAATGCAGAATCTCTGCTTAGTGGACCCATATCAGTAAATTCAGCCTGATCCAACCTTATATTCCTTCCACCATTATCCCACACCCTTAATATCAATTCCCACACATATTCCCCTGGTTTCTGTCTGAATAAATTGGAAACTCATACAGTTCTTTTGCAGTATAGCATACTTCCTCATGGGTCACACTTTCTATCTCACCCTTTGAGGCCTGTTGGGACTTTAGCATAGTTGTAGGTCTTGAAGCAAAGACTGGTGGTGGGGGTGGGTCATGAAGAGTTAGAATTGTCCCTCAAGCCATTTACCTCATGACATTCTGTTGCATTTTCATCTCTTAAAACAGGATTAATCTGTTCTGCTTCCTCAGGGGAGGTGATTATAGGATTAGCAGGCACTGAAGGGTTAATCTCTTTAGGTGGGGGTTGGATGGCAGGCTCCTTAGGGCAGACTGGGGGAGGGGAAGCTGTTTCCTCAGGACAGCCCTCTACTGGTAAATCTAACAATGACTCAGAAGAATCCAGGGTTCTAATGTCCTCACTGTCATTATTATCAATCCATATGTCCCCATCCCAAGTTTCTGGATCCCATTCTTTTCCAGTCAATGCCTTTACTTTAACAGCAAACACCCTGAGAGGTTGAGATTTTAGTTTATGTTGTAAATCTGCTATTCACACAATAAGAGTCTGCATCTGGTTTTCACAAACTTTCAGTCTGTGGGCACAGGAAATAAGATTTTCTTTCAGGGCACACATAGAAACTTTTACATCTGTCATACAGCATTTAAGTTTTGAATTTGAAGCCTTTAGCTCATCTCTTTCTCTTACAACTTTATACAAAGTATCTAAGAGCAGCCAGCCAACATCATTATACCTCTTAATTCTGCAAAACTCTGTGAAGGTGTTGAAAACACCGTCACCCAGAGCCTTGCTTCATACTAGAGTATGACTAGGAGAATCAAATGGTGCTATTTTGCATATCTCCTTTGCTAACTCATGCCATGGACTGTCAGTCCCCTCTTGATTATTGGAAATAGAGTCATTAGTGCCTTTGATTCTAATCAGAGTAGAAAACAAATTCTAAAAGTCCATTTTAAGACTCTGTTTCTCAAGAACCACTTCCGGTACCAAGTTGTATTAGTTAGGGTTCCTTAGGGAAACAGAATCAATGAGAGGTGTCTCTGACTATCAAATTTGTAAAAGTGACTCATGCAACTGTGGGTATGCACTAGTGCAAATACTGTAGAGCAGTCAGCAAACTGTCAACTCCAAGGAAAGTGTCCGATGAACTCCTCAGAAAACAAACCAGCAGCTTCAATGAACTCCTCAGGAAATGAACTGGCATCTTCAATGAATGTGTTTGATGAACTCCTCAGGAAACAAACCAGCAACTTTGATGAACTCCTCAGGAAATGCATCACTGGGCAGATGAAGAAGAAGTGAAGGTCCTCTATCTGTCTGCTTATAAGTCTTCAACTGATTAATTGGATTAAATCCAACCAATTGCATTCTCTCATTGTGGAAGACAAGCCCCTTGGTGAGTCATCAGTCACAGCTGCAGTCAATTGACTGATGATTTAATAAACCAGCCCGTTGGATTATTAACCAGCCACAAATGTCCTCACAGCAATTGTTAGGCCAGTGTTTGCTTGACCAGACAGCTGGGTACCATCACCTGGCCAAGTGGACACATGAACCTAAACATCACAGCCTTCAAGTGCTGTAGTGAGATCACACAAAGCTGTAAAATGGTAAGTTCTTTGCCATGATGGTTTCTTGCTTCATCTAGCCTAGTAGATTGTTGTTATAGGAACACAGAAGTTAGCAGTGTAGTTCTTTCTCATGCTACGTGTTAAATACTGTATTCTTTTTTCAATAGATGTGCAATCCTCAGTCATTCATGCATTTCTGTCCAGGTTAATTTAATCCATCTATTAGTTTTATTTCTTAAAATTTGACAGTACTCAGCATAAGACATGAAAAGATGTTCATAGAGCTTACAGTCTGTTTATTGCAATTGCAATAATGAGAACATGATTAGAAATTATGTGATTAATATTCTCCTTTCTGCATGTGGACTTGTATTGCTATACAATGCTGTTACAAAAGTGATCACAGATTTTTGGCACCAAATATTTGGGTAGCTTTGGAGTGCTTTTTGTTTGTTTTGTTTAGAGTAAAAGGGATTGCTATGAGCTCTAAGAAGGCAGAACGAAGAAAAAATAAAACCTTTAATTTATGTATTAATGAATACATTTTGACAGGCAAAAAATATCTGCACTGCTAGGGAAATATCCCCCTTCTGGGAGCAAGAATCTATACAGACTCAACCTTCTTAGTTGCCTATAATTAGTACTCTTTGATAGTTGATCAAATATTATATGATGAACCACACATACATGAGAGGTTCTTTGAGAAAATACTCATGATGGAAGATCTCTCTATTACTTGAATGAAAGACATCTAAGCATAAATTTTTGCCACTTTCTGGGCAGATGAGAATCAGGTAAATATCTTTTTAAATGCCTCAATGATATCCTTGTCTCCAAAGCTGGAGATGTGAAGATTCAGCATGTGTGTGACAATGGTATAGAAGTCTGACACAACTTTGTCCTGCTCAAGGGTGTGGAATCACTGCACTTCAACATAAGTGTGTAAGGCAGTTCCATAGAAAATCTTGACTAGAGTCAAGTGAGAGGAACATGTGATAAAAGCCTTTTTCCAACCTTAAGCAGAGTGCATGCAGTGGACTGTTAGCAATATGAGAGTAGAAGTTTGAGATGATAGAGTTGGAAATGAGCAACATGAGGACACAGCAGATGTAGATCAGGGTTTCATACAAGAATATGCCACAAAGGCCAGTCTGAGAACTGCAGGAATCTCACAGAAAAATATGGTTGATGTGGGAGCTACAGTAGGGGATATTCATGGTGATAGGATGAGCAGAAAGCCATCAGGAGAGCCACCAAACCAGGCACCAGTAGCCAGCAGAAGACACACCTTTTGGTTCATCGGGAATGGTTACCTAAGAGGGTTACAGACAGCCACATAATGGTCATATGCCATGAGGCCCAGAAGAAAGAACTCTGAGCCAATCATGGTCAGGTAGAAGAAGATCTGGTTGCTGCAGGCCACAAAGCAAATGGTCTCATCTTCAGACGTCATGTTGACCAGGAGCTTTGAAACAGTGATGCAAATGAAGAGTGTCCATAGTGGACAACTGGCTGAGCAGGAAGTACATGCAGGTGTGGAGGGAGAAGTCCACCCGAACCAAAAATACCATGACCCAATTTACAGTTAATCACCAAGAAAATAGCAAGGATGAATGTAAAGACAATGCCTGTCACCCTGCTGTTCTCCAGAAGCCCCAGCAGGATAAAGCCTGAGGGTACAGTTCTGTCCTTCATTGCCACTTACTAGGACAGATCCAGGAAAGAAGGAAGCCACAGAGAATGAGAATGAAAGGGTGAGATAGCACTTTCAATACGGTAGAAGTCTATGATGGAGAAAGCACCTCAGAGGGTGCTGGTCAGGATGTTTTTCAGGGCAGAAATCTGGAGAAAAACAAACAGAACTAAAAACAGTCACATCATAAAGCAGTGATGATGGCTCTACTTTTCCCATTGGTGAAACACACTTTCTTATATCATGTTCATTCTGTTATTGTAGTTACAGTAATTGCATAATACTTTTGGCATTTGCCATAAAAGGAGTAGGGTTTTTCCCATATATGCCCAGTTCATTCTGTATTTCTGACATCGAGAAAGTTGTCCAACTAATAGAAGAGCTAAATTAATACTGGTAGGAGAAAGGGCTCATTGATTGATTGACTGGTTGATTGAATGACTAAGGATAAGCATAATGATAACCTAGGTAATGAAAGATTAGGACACTTGCTAGGGCTTCATGAATATTCCCTGTGTTTCTCATTGTTGATTCTTAAATTTGGGTCTTTTCAATGTGTTTGCACTACTTGGTTATCATCCTAGCAGATATTTTTTTAATATTTTCTGTATACTCTAACTCATCCTCAATAGAGCTACCAGAATTTGTTAAACAGCACATCTATTATGACACTAAGTTGAGTCCCTGCTTTGATTGTATTGCTTCCCATTTCCAATTTGGGTTTGGGGAAGAGAGGAGTAAGACAAAAATAAAACCATGATAACTTGAAGTCACCATCAAGAAACAAGCAGGAGCAAGTACTAAAGCAAGAAAGATTCCTGCCAAATTGTTTTCCTGTACTTTGAGGCCAAAGTTAACCAAAGGATTTGGAAAATGTGTGTGAATGTGTGTGTGTGTGTGTGTGTGTGTATACATACACACACATATATTATATATATATATAATACAAATGTATATAAGAATATTGCAGCAACAGGACACAACTCAGAAGGGATTTTATTTCCCTAAATAATACCAGATGTATTAAAAAATTTAATGTTATAACTAAAGCAAAATATCCATAGAAATAAAGCCTTTCCCAAGGGTAGCCCTTAGTGTCTTGAGTGCTTAACATTTATCAATGTAAAAACTAGAGTCCAATCAAGGGTACAGGCCAGATTCACATGACAATGTTCTTATTTGTGCCATTCCTAGGACAACTACCAAGTACCATAAGACCTACTATCCAGGTTTGTCCAATAAAAATACTGGATTCCAAGTTAAATTTGACTTTCAGAAGAACATGGTTTTTTTGTATAAGTATGCTTCATGAAATATTTATTATCTACTTCCACTAAAGAATTATTTGTGGTTTTTCTGAGAAACAAATTTATCTGTTTATCTTTGTTCTAGTTTGCTAATGCTGCCAGAATGCAAAACACCAGAGATGGATGGGCTTTTATAAAAGGGCGTTTATTTGGTTACACAGTTACGGTCTTAAAGCCATAAAGTGTGCAAGGTAACACATCAGCAATCTAGTACCTTCACTGGAGGATGGCTAATGGTGTCCAGAAAACCTGTTAGCTGGGAAGGCACATGGCTGGCATCTGCTCCAAAGTTCTGGTTTCAAAATGGAATTCTCCCAGGATGCTCATCTCTAGGCTGCAGTTCCTCAAAAATGTCACTTTTAGTTGCACTTGGGGTACTTGCCCTCTCTCAGCTTCTCCAGAGCAAGAGTCTGCTTTCAACAGCCATCTTCAAACTGTCTCTCATCTGTAACTCCTGTGCTTTCTTCAAAGTGTCCCTCTTGGCTATAACTCCTCTTCAAAACATCACTCACAGTTGCACTGAGTTCCTTATGTTATGTCAGCTCATTTATATTGCTCCAGTGACTCAATTTAGACCCACCCCAAATGGGTGGAGCAACACCTTCATAGAAAGTATCAATCAGAGTCATCACCCACAGCTGGGTGGGGTGCATTTCAAAGAAACACTCAAAGAATTACAATCTAGTCAACACTGATAATGTCTGCCCAAATAAGATTACATCAAAGATATTGGCATATGGGGGATACAATATATTCAAACTGGCACAATCTTTTACCACAAATAGGAATGACAATGAAAAATGACTTGTAGAATCAGTAAAATTTAATCAATAAATTCAAAAACCCATAATTTAATTGATGCAATAACTAACAACAAAAAATAAAAATTTTCTCACCCCAAATTTCCCTCTGATTGATATATTCCAATTATTCTAAAACACCTCAGGTCTATCATCTGGTTTGTCAGCCTCCCATATACATATACCCTGTGGAAAAAAATCTAGTCAGGAGAGGCGGGGCAATATGGTGGACTGGTGAGCTGTATGTTTTAGTTACTCCTCCAGGAAAGTAGGTAGAAAGCCAGGAACTGCGTGGACTGGACACCACAGAGCAATCTGACTTTGGGCATACTTCATACAACACTCATGAAAACGTGGAACTGCTGAGATCAGCGAAATCTGTAAGTATTTGTGGCCAGGGGACCCGCGCCCCTCCCTGCCAGGCTCAGTCCCGTGGGAGGAGGGGCTGTCAGCTCCGGGAAGGAGAAGGGAGAACTGCAGTGGCAGCCCTTATCAGAAACTCATTCTACTGATCCAAACTCCAAACATAGATAGACTTAGACCAGACACCAGAGAATCTGAGAGCAGCCAGCCCAGCAGAGAGGAGACAGGCATAGAAAAAAAAAACAACACGAAAAACTCCAAAATAAAAGTGGAGGATTTTTGGAGTTCTGGTGAACATAGAAAGGGGAAAGGCAGAGCTCAGGCCCTGAGGCGCATATGCAAATCCCGAAGAAAAGCTGATCTCTCTGCCCTGTGGACCTTTCCTTAATGGCCCTGGTTGCTTTGTCTCTTAGCATTTAAATAACCCATCAGATCTCTGAGGAGGGCCCTTTTTTTTTTTTTAATCCTTTTTTTCTTTTTCTAAAACAATTACTCTAAGAAGCCCAATACAGAAAGCTTCAAAGACTTGCAATTTGGGCAGGTCAAGTCAAGAGCAGAACTAAGAGAGCTCTGAGACAAAAGGCAATAATCCAGTGGCTGAGAAAATTCACTAAACACCACAACACCCCAAGAAAAGGGGGGTGTCCGCTCACAGCCATCATCCTGGTGGACAGGAAACATTCCTGCCCATAGCCAGCCCCATAGCCCAGAGCTGCCCCAGACAACCCAGTGTGATGGAAGTGCTTCAAATAACAGGCACACACCACAAAACTGGGCGTGGACATTAGCCTTCCCTGCAACCTCAGCTGATTGTCCCAGAGTTGGGAAGGTGGAGCAGTGTGAATTAACAAAGCCCCATTCAGCCACCATTTCAGCAGATTGGGAGCCTCTCTACACAGCCCAGCAGCCCAGAACTGCCCAGGGGGGACAGCACTCACCTGTGACATAGCACAGTCATCCCTCAACAGAGGACCCGGGGTGCACAGCCTGGAAGAGGGACCCACTTGCAAGTCTCAGGAGCCATACGCCAATACCAAGGACTTGTGGGTCAGTGGCAGAGACAAACTGTGGCAGGACTGAACTGAAGGATTAGACTATTGCAGCAGCTTTAAAACTCTAGGATCACCAGGGAGATTTGATTGTTAGGGCCACCCCCCCTCCCTGGCTGCCCAGAAATGCGCCCCATATACAGGGCAGGCAACACCAACTACACACGCAAGCTTGGTACATAAATTGGACCCCACAAGACTCACTCCCCCACTCACCAAAAAGGCTAAGCAGGGGAGAAGTAGCTTGTGGAGAACAGGTGGCTCGTGGATGCCACCTGCTGGTTAGTTAGAGAAAGTGTACTCCATGAAGCTGTAGATTTGATAAATTAGAGATAAGGAGTTCAATTGGTCTACAAATCCTAAAAGAACCCTATCAAGTGCAGCAAATGCCATGAGGCCAAAACAACAGAAAATTATAAAGCATAGGAAAAAACAAGACGATATGGATAACCCAAGCTCAAGCACCCAAATCAAAAGATCAGAAGAGACACAGCACCTAGAGCAGCTACTCAAAGAACTAAAGATGAACAATGAGACCATAGTACGGGATACAAAGGAAATCAAGAAGACCTTAGAAGAGCATAAAGAAGACATTGCAAGACTAAATAAAAAAATGGATGATCTTATGGAAATTAAAGAAACTGTTGACCAAATTAAAAAGATTCTGGACACTCATAGTACAAGACTAGAGGAAGTTGAACAATGAATCAAGTGACCTCGAAGATGACAGAATGGAAAATGAAAGCATAAAAGAAAGAATGGGGAAAAATTGAAAAAATTGAAATGGACCTCAGGGATATGATAGATAATATGAAATGTCCGAATATAAGACTCATTGGTGTCCCAGAAGGGGAAGAAAAGGGTAAAGGTCTAGGAAGAGTATTCAAAGAAATTGTTGGGGAAAACTTCCCAAATCTTCTAAACAACATAAATACACAAATCATAAATGCTCAGCAAACTCCAAATAGAATAAATCCAAATAAACACACTCTGAGACATATACTGATCACACTGTCAAACACAGAAGAGAAGGAGCAAGTTCTGAAAGCAGCAAGAGAAAAGCAATTCACTGCATACAAAGGAAACAACATCAGACTAAGTAGTGACTACTCAGCAGCCACCAGGGAGGCGAGAAGGCAGTGGCACGATATATTTAAAATTCTGAGTGAGAAAAAATTCCAACCAAGTATACTTTATCCAGCAAAGCTCTCCTTCAAATTTGAGGGAGAGCTTAAATTTTTCACAGACAAACAAATGCTGAGAGAATTTGCTAACAAGAGACCTGCCCTACTGGAGGTACTAAAGGGAGCCCTACAGACAGAGAAACAAAGAAAGGATAGAGAGACTTGGAGAAAGGTTCAGTACTAAAGAGATTCGGTATGGGTACAATAAAGGATATTAATAGACAGAGGGGAAAAATATGACAAACATAAACCAAAGGATAAGATGGCTGATTCAAGAAATACCTTCATGGTTATAATGTTGAATGTAAATGGATTAAACTCCCCAATTAAAAGATATAGATTCGCAGAATGGATCAAAAAAAATGAACCATCAATATGTTGCATACAAGAGACTCATCTTAAACATAGGGACACAAAGAAACTGAAAGTGAAAGGATGGAAAAAAATATTTCATGCAAGCTACAGCCAAAAGAAAGCAGGTGTAGCAATATTAATCTCAGATAAAATAGACTTCAAATGCAGGGATGTTTTGAGAGACAAAGAAGGCCACTACATACTAATAAAAGGGGCAATTCAACAAGAAGAAATAACAATCATAAATGTCTATGCACCCAACTG
>KN194820.1:145899-167258 GCA_000164785.2 Choloepus hoffmanni
GGAAACTACAAATGCTGGAGGGGATGTGGAGAAATTGGAACTCTTATTCACTGTTGGTGGGACTGTATAATGGTTCAGCCACTCTGGAAGTCAGTCTGGCAGTTCCTTAGAAAACTAGATATAGAGCTACCATTCGATCCGGCGATTGCACTTCTCGGTATATACCCGGAAGATCGGAAAGCAGTGACACGAACAGATATCTGCACACCAATGTTCATAGCAGCATTATTCACAATTGCCAAGAGATGGAAACAACCCAAATGTCCTTCAACAGATGAGTGGATAAATAAAATGTGGTATATACACACGATGGAATACTACGCGGCAGTAAGAAGGAACGATCTCGTGAAACATATGACAACATGGATGAACCTTGAAGACATAATGCTGAGCGAAATAAGCCAGGCACAAAAAGAGAAATATTATATGCTACCACTAATGTGAACTTTGAAAAATGTAAAATAAATGGTTTATAATGTAGAATGTAGGGGAACTAGCAATAGAGGGCATTAAGAAAGGGGGAACAATAATCCAAGAAGAACAGATAAGCTATTTAACATTCTGGGGATGCCCAGGAATGACTATGGTCTGTTAATTTCTGATGGATATAGTAGGGAACAAGTTCACAGAAATGTTGCTATATTATGTAACTTTCTTGGGGTAAAGTAGGAACATGTTGGAAGTTAAGCAGTTATCTTAGGTTAGTTGTCTTTTTCTTACTCCCTTGTTATGGTCTCTTTGAAATGTTCTTTTATTGTATGTTTGTTTTCTTTTTAACTTTTTTTTCATACAGTTGATTTAAAAAAGAAGCGAAAGTTAAAAAAAAAAAAACAAGGAAAAAAAAAGATGTAGTGCCCCCTTGAGGAGCCTGTGGGGAATGCAGGGGTATTCGTCTACCCCACCTCCATGGTTGCTAACATGACCACAGACAGGGGACTGGTGGTTTGATCGGTTGAGCCCTCTACCATAAGTTTTACCCTTGGGAAGATGGTTGCTGCAAAGGAGAGGCTAGGCCTCCCTATGGTTGTGCCTAAGAGCCTCCTCCTGAATGCGTCTTTTTTGCTCAGATGTGGCCCTCTCTCTCTGGCTAAGCCAACTTGAAAGGTGAAATCACTACCCTCCCCCCTACATGGGATCAGACACCCAGGGGAGTGAATCTCCCTGGCAACATGGAATATGACTCCCGGGGAGGAATGTAGACCTGGCATCGTGGGACGGAGAACATCTTCTTGACCAAAAGGGGGATGTGAAAGGAAATGAAATAAGCTTCAGTGGCAGAGAGATTCCAAAGGGAGCCGAGAGGTCACTCTGGTGGGCACTCTTACACACAATTTAGACAACCCTTTTTAGGTTCCAAAGAATTCGGGTAGCTGGTGGTGGATACCTGAAACTATCAAACTACAACCCAGAACCCATGAATCTCGAAGACAGTTGTATAAAAATGTAGCTTATGAGGGGTGACAATGGGATTGGGAAAGCCATAAGGACCACACTCCACTTTGTCTAGTTAATGGATGGATGAGTAGAAAAATAGGGGAAGGAAACAAACCAGACAAAGGTACCCAGTGTTCTTTTTTACTTCAATTGCTCTTTTTCACTCTAATTATTATTCTTGTTATTTTTGTGTGTGTACTAATGAAGGTGTCAGGGATTGATTTAGGTGATGAATGTACAACTATGTAATGGTACTGTAAACAATCAAAAGTATGATTTGTTTTGTATGACTGCATGGTATGTGAATATATCTCAATAAAATGAAGATTAAAAAAAAAGTAAAATTAAAAAAAAATCTAGTCAGGCAGTAGTTGGTTTTTGCTCATCTGACCTTGTGCTCTATCCACTTATGTTCCCTTCAATTTCCCAAGGAAAATTGAGACTGTTTCCTAAAAATACATTTCATAGTTAATTTAAAATCCATTCATATAAAAGAGAGTCATGTTATTTTAGTCTCTCTAAACTTTTCAATGAAGCTTGCCCACACTAAGTGAGAGAGGCAATAATCCATTTGTCATAACAAATTTATTCAGACACATTACTCAAAAAGTGTAAAATCATTTCAATTACATATGCCTATATTTCTCAACATCTTCACAGCTAGTAGTAGCCTGGTTTAAACCATCATTACAATTCACTTGGGTTATTCCTGTAATTTTCCCACAGTCTCCCTGCCTTCTGCCTTATAACCTGTTAGTCTAGTCTTAACACAACATTCCAAGTAGTCTGCTGAATCTTAGGTCAGATGAAGGCAAACTGTTCAGATTCCTACAATGATGGCTTCATATTCCATTGTAGGGCCCATCTTGTTTTACTCTTCTGCTCTGTGAAAACATCACTTGCCCAATCTTGTCCACTTGCCCCCATGCTACAGCTCCAGCAGACTCCTTACTGGTCCTCTGTCTGTCCCCTGAGCTTCTGCCTCTGCTGCTCCTTCTGTCTAGGGTCTCCTCTGGACATCTGTGCATGGCCATCCCTTACATCCTTCAGGTGTTGGCTGAAAAGTCATCTTCTCATAGTTGCCTATTCTGTAAATTCATTTAAAATAGCAATCTCTGCACAATTTACTTCATGTTTTTAGAGTTTTTCAAGTTTCTGAACATGATCTAATATATATACTGTATATATGATTTGTCACCTGCTCCTGGTGAGCAAGGATTTTATCTATTGTAGTTAATGTGTTTTCTCACCATCTAAAAGAATACCTGACACATAGTAAATATTTGTTGAGTAAGTAAATTAAAGAGTATTAAAAAATACAGGTTATTAAAATGTAAATGGTTTAATTTTTATACTTTTTAAAAAGATACACTCCTACTTTAAAATACTTTCAAGTATGTTCCATGAAATATGATAAAAGGACATAAATTTTCCAAAATGCTAGGCCTTTATATTTATCTTAAATCCAAAGAAATTTACCATAAAATAGGGTCCACTTAAATTTTGTTATACAGAACTTAATTCCCACAAGCCAAAATAAATCAAATGTTTCTAATTTCATATAGCAATACAGTTTTGTACATATAACTCAGAGAGGTTTTATATTTACAAATTTATGATAATTACTGAAACAACCTCAATACAATTTCCTGGACAGAGTACCTATGAAACCAGTGTAATTTACCATAAACAGGGATTCATTGCTTCCTCTATCTTCTGAATATGCTTTGCTATGATAGCTCTTCATTCTGTTAGGTTCCAATTATTTTATAGAAGATAAACATAGCTTAAAATATTATATATCCAGAGATTTTACTGTGAATATCGATTAATGTTTATATTAACAGATAAAACACAGAAACCCGTTATATGTGATTTGTTTAGCAGCAAGTATTCCTATTAGAAAAAATGTCTTATAAAATCATAGGCTTATTATCTTATGATTTTACTAAGCATAATAATGCTGTGATTGGCTTAGCTTAATGTTAAATGAGATGGTCCCTCAAAGATATACATGTTCTAATCCCCGGAACCAATGAACATATTCTTGGACAAAGGGCAGTGGCAGATGCGATTAAGGTAAGTATTTTGAAAGGAGGAGTTTATTCCAGATTATCTAGTTGACCTCAACATAGTCATAATGATCCATATTAGATAAAAAGAGAGGCAAGAGAGCAAGGAAAGAAGATGTGATGATGGAGCAGATATTGAAGTGATGTGATTATTAGTATGGGGCCATGAGCCAAGGAGTGTGGACAGACTCTAGAAGCTGGAAGAGTCAAGAAATGTCTCCTCCTCATAAACCTCCACAAGGAACACAGTCTTGCAGATATCTTTATTTGTATTCAGTGACATCCATTTTGTATTTCTGATCTTCAGAACAGTAACATAATAAATCTGTGTTGTTTTAATCCACTGAAAGTTAGATAATTTGCTAGGAAGCATTAGGAAACTAATACAACAATAAATAATGTTAGTTTTTAAATGTAATTGAGACAAGTTACTAATAATAAATCAGTCAGCATTCATGCAATGCTTATTGTATGCCTTCTACATAACACCAATACTCAAGCATAGTCACCCATCAAAACACCTCTATCACCAATTACAGTTGGGGATATTGAGGCACAGAGTGGTGGAGTGGGGAGGGTTGAGACCAGGCTTAAGGAAACTTACTTTGTTTTCTGTGCTTTCAGCCACTGTATTCACCTGTCTCATTAATGAATGATGTCCTTTAAGCATAAATTAACATTTAAATCAGCTGAGACATGTCAAAGGTATATGGGGTATGAGGCTATGATCCAGAAAACAATTGCATTTCTGAAGAAAAATTAACAAATTAGTAAAGTAACAAAATAAAGTCAATTATTACAAGGGACCCTAAATGCTTCCTAATTTTGGGGTAATCTCCTATCATCATTCACCTGAATGAGTCTGGCTTCATATTGAAGTCCAGGGGAAAAAATACCCTCACTAGATTTAACCTGAAAAAGATTCTACAAATGCATGCACCTCATCTGCTGAGGAAGCAACAAGGCCAGAGTCACAAACCTCATTGCTGAGTGTGCCACATCCACTGCAAAGGACAACTGCCTGTTATCACTAAACAGATAATGCCCCACCCCATATACATGTCATATTCCCTCACCCAGCATCCCCATCAAACAACCAGCCCAGTAGAGGTGATACCCCCACTCCTTTCTGGGGATCTGATATTTGAAAGAGAGACTCCTTAATGTGTGGTAAAGAGAAGTAGCAATGTTCATTTGAGAATAAATGGTCCCTGAGGACAAAATTATTATTTACAGTTGAGTGAAGAATAGACAATGATGTCTCAGAAACTGCCCAGACATGTGAACCCAATTGACATCCTTGTGGAATAAAATGAAATGTTGCTAGAACAATCCCATTATTTGTGCACCAATCTAAACTTGAAGAGTTAAATTATCATATTTTCATTATAATCACCATTCTTTACTATATTTTACTAGATATAGATGCTCCCAAATAGTGGAGGGAGTCAACATTTTTAAAATAATATTTTAAAACAGGCAAATAAGTTAATATAATAATAAAATAAAACTCTAGTCTGACTTTATTATTGTGTTTCTGTTTAATTTTGTCATTGAAACCCACTATTCCACCCTTTTAAATATAAATCTCCCTACAGATGGTGGTGTTCAAAGAGTTTATAGCTGAAAATCTTCTCTCTGCATCTGGCATTGTTTAATAACAATGAACAATATGAACAACAGACATGTTTGGAATATTTACTCCCCACTTGAATTGGCCTTGCTTCTATAGGGTTAGTATTCTAGTTTGCTAATGCTGCCAGAATGCAACTAGAGATGGATTGGCTTTTATAAAAGGGGGATTATTTGGTTACACAGTTACAATATTAAGGCCATAAAAGTGTCCAAGGTAACATCCGCAATTGAGTACCTTCACTGGAGAATGGGCAATGGTGTCTAGGAAATCTCTGTTAGCTGGGAAGGCACATGGCTTGCATCTGCTCCAAAGTTCTGGTTTCAAAATGGCTTTCTCCCAGGACATTCCTCTCTAGGCTGCAGTTCCTCAAAAATGTCACTCTTAGTTGTACTTGGGATATTTGTCCTTTCTCAGCTTCTCCGGAGTAAGTCTGCTTTCAATGGCCATCTTCAAACCATCTCTCATCTGTAGCTTCTGTGCATTCCTCAAAGTGTCCCTCTTGGCTGTAGCTCCTCTTCAAAATGTCACTCACTGCTGCACTGAGTTCCCTCTGTCCATCAGCTCATATATATGGCTCCAGTGACTCAACTTAGACCCACCCCTAATGGGTGGTACAACACCTCCATTGAAATTATTCAATCAGAGTCATCACCCACTGCTGAGTGGGGCACATTCCAAAGAAACACTCAAAGAATTACAGTCTAATAAACACTGATAGCATCTGCCCACATAAGATTACATCAAAGATAATGACATTTGGGGGACACAATATATTCAAACTGGCACAGTTAGTAAAAGACATTGTTATGTTAAAAGTATTCTAGGCTTCATTTTTCTCATTAGATGGCCTCTGCTAGAACCTCTTGGATGAATCCACAGAAATAACTCCCTCTAATTCCTCCACTGCATATGTCTCAATCACTGCAAAGTCAGGTTCAACTAACTAGTGGGCTGTGTGATGTGATGAAATGTGAAGGAACTGTTCTGATTTTATTCATCTGGACACATTATATAGCCAAAAGCAGAGGGTTGAAACTTTAAAGTTTAATTTGAACATTTACTCTTTACTATAGTACAAGACTACTTAAGCCTCCTCAAGGGGCTTCATATTGGAGAGAATCAGTCACCTTCTCTTCTTCCGAAAAGACACATAGTGTAGAAATGGGTTTGGGCTAATCTTATTCAACTTGAGCCTCTAGTTGATACCTGGGTTGAATCAATATTGAGTATTTAGAGAAGCCTCATAAATAACTGATGGTAATGTAAATAGATATCACTTTTCTTTAAGAGAACACCAAGACAATATCAAGAGCCTTGAAAAATGTGTGCAAGCTTCCACTCCTAGAAAAATTTGTTATGGAATGAATTAGGTGAATGAGCAATTTTAATCTGTAAAATTTATTCCTATTGGTATTGCTTATGATGGTTACAAATCTAAGGTATCATAAGCATCTTCTAATTGAAGACATGATAAATAGATTAAAAAAATAGATTCCAATAAGGCTTTGAAAAATAAGGTGGATCTATATCCATTAACATGTGATGACAATCCCATTGTACACTTGAGTGAAAAGGTTACACATTTTAACATCCTCATTATGAATTTATCATATATAAATGAGCATATAATTATAAAGTTAACAAAAGTTTTCACTATCAGTGGGATACCAAGTGACATTCATTTCTTCTGACTATATTTTCTCTCTTTATATAATTATTATAAGTTACATATATAAAATAACAATTTAAAATTGAGTGATAAGCCATGTATTAAAAACATGGACAGTAAATACACAAAGTTTTCTATATCTCAGTATTTCAATCTTTGAATATTGACTGGGCTGGCAAAAATGTACGCTATGGATCCCATTAAAGATTTACAGTCAAATATTTTGGGCTCCTCTAGACAGGACCTTCCTGTGCAGGAAGCCGGGTTTCTGTGACAGGAGAACACACTCTATTGCCCACATCTGCACCTGTGTCCAGAGAAGAATTCACCTGATTCCTCTCCAACCTGAAAGCCTCATTTCACAAAATGTTTGCCTGAAATATGTGTTTCTGTTCATAAAATATGATTTTTGGTCATTGTGGATTAGATTTTAAGGTACTCACTGATTGACACTTATAAAAACAAATCAAGAAGTGTGAGGTAAAATAGAAACAAACTAATGCAATAAAATGTGCAATAATTATTCATCAAGGAGAAGGGAAATACATACTATTGAATGTCCCCAGATGGTGGAGGCTTGTTCCTTGCAATAAAGCAAGGCTTCTAGGGTAAAAATTACAGTTTTCTACATTATATCATACTCTAAAGTATCATTTTATCTTTTGCTTCTGGGGCTGTTCTGTCTTTTAAGTACACAGAATATCATCATAATCTGCCTGGGTTCTGCACCTTATCAGTCATAAAACACTGTGAATACACTCTTCAAGTTCTTCATTTTTTAATGGGCATAAAAGTCCCTTCCTCAGAATCATTGTAAAGATTATATGAAATTATCTGCATAAGACCTGGACCTTTGTGATGCTACTGAAGTGTTCTTTATAATTTTCAGGATCTCCCTTTTTTTTGCAAAAATTATTTCCCCACTTTGGTAACAATGGGAAAGAAGAGTCTCCAGAATGGATGAACTATGTTAACTTCTGAATTGAAAACTGACCAGTAGGTATCACTGTGTCTTAGTCATCTTCAGGCCTTACCTAGCTTTCTGAGTTCATAGAAAAAGCATGATAGGAAATATTATATGAGAAAATTATGAAAGCATTCATTGGCCCCAGTATATGCAAAAAAAACTAAAAAATTGGTCCAGTTCTTCATATTTGGGTGGAAAGCATGCAAGTATATTTAATAGTCTTGTTCTTAAAAAGTACTTGAAGATAAAGATGTTTACAATCTTCAAAGTTCTCTTTCAAATAAAAATTATATATGTTACCACTTCTATGAACTGTAAGAACAATGTAAAATCAATGTCTTATAATGTAAGAATATTGGGGTCATAGTGATAGACAGTAGCTAGTAAGGGGGAATGATAGTCTAATATATTCAGATAGGTTAATGATGGTGAATTCAAAGGTGTGGTAATGGTTAGGAGTGACAATTGTTAGTGGGATTATAAGTATCAGATCTGTATTGAAGGTGAATAGGAATGAAAGGGGTTGTTTAAAGGCATGTTTCCCACAAATCAGCATGACAAATATAGATATAAGCTTGCATGATATACTTCTAAGATATGACACTGGCACAGAAAGTTGACAACAGAAGGATACATGGGACAAATCTACACACACCAGAGACTATAATTAATAGGAATATCAAGTTCTATGAAAAATTCACTCACTAAGTTTATTAATCAGAAAATTAAATCCTTCAGAGTGTCCCTATGCCAAAATTCTGAAACTCAGTGGCAGTACCCTTTTCAAGAACATCAACTAGATATGTCACCTTTGTTCATAAACTTGACACTGCTTTTCAAGATGAACAATTTGGGGTGGTCACTGCCTAGACATCCCTGAAGATCAGGAAAGTGATTAAACTAGAGGAAGGGGTAGCAACAGACAAGATGAAATTTAATGAAGGATTATGAATACTGCATCTTTATACAACTTTTTTTTTCTTAGTTGCCAGGGTATTAGAATAGTTAGAAGGAAAGAACTGAAATGTTGGAAATGTAACCCTTAGCATCCTTTGAAATTTGTTCTATAGTTACTTGTTGAACTGTAATTTGGAAGTTACACCCTTTTGTATTTATGTTAGATTTCACAATAAGGAAATGATTGAAAATATGGTACTATAACTCATAATAACTTTGGAAAATTCCTGTATATCTACTAGTTAAGTCATACTTTGAAAGATATTACCTTCTTGTATATATGCTATATTTCATAATAAGGAAATAACTGAAACTTTGGAATTGTAACCTATAATAGTCTTTGAAATTTGCTGTCTAAATACTTGTTAAATAGCACTTGGAAAGTTATCACTTTTATGTATATATTACATTCTTAATAAAAATACAAAAAAACTAAAAAATGCATATAGCTAAAAAAAGAAAAAAAAGAATTACATGTTTGTTTTTTGTTGTTGTTTTTTTTTTTTGAATTTAGCCTTGCCTTGAGTCAAAATAATATTACTCTATTGTTAGGTTCATGCTCTGAACCCTCAACCCACCCCCACCCTTAGGAATTTTACCATCTAGCCACCAGCCTTCACCCTGCCCTAGGGACCCTGCAGGTCTGCAACAAGCCACTGCCCCCACCCTTAGGAATCCTGAACATTAAAATTTTAAACTTTCCTGCTTCCCAGCCCCTATTTTCAATCCAACCAATGGAAACTTACCAGATACTTGGTTTCCCCAAAGTAGCCACTGAGAAGCAGCCATGCCTAGACCTGCCAGCCTCCTCTTCCCTAGACAAAGAATTTCCCATCAACCATCCTTTATAAGCCCTACTGTTTCCTTGGCTTGGGGCTGACACCATTTTCTTAGGCTTCAGCCCACCTGTGCACAGCTGGGCAGTAAAACTTTTGAACAAGTTTTTGTCTCATCTCTTCTCAATTGAAAAACTGAACATCTATCTCTCTTAGAAGTATAGTCTGGAATGGCAATCAAGTAACTGATTCTAGTCTGCCTTCATGATTCCCAGACAGGTGAAGTTCAGAGATGTGCTTTTAACTATGTTCAAGCAGGTTTTCTGATGGCACCTTTCTAAGTTTACTGGATAATCCATTAAAATCCCTTGCCATTTCATTTAAGCACTTTGGAAATTTGGGGAATGAACAATTTTAATAATGTCAACAGACATATGTAACACTAGCTTTGTTCTCACCTCTAAATTTTCAGTCAATATGGAAGAAAGAATTTTTCTTTTCCCTACTAGCAAGAGCAAATGCCTACATATGGATCTTACCTCCTGCTTCCAAAAGAGAAAGAATATCCAAGACTACTAGATCAAAAGCCAATGATATTTCTTCTCAAAATACAAAATTTCACCATACTTAAGTAGACATTAGGGAAGAATTGGTGAGTTTGGAAATAATTTAGGTACTGTTCTTTTGTTCCCAGGTCTCCCTTGATGCACAATTCTGTGTGAGTTTGTAAAATTCAGCTAATTTCTTTGACCTCCAGATTCCACTGCAACTCTTCCTAGAATGTGTAAGAAAAAGAGAAACAAAGAAGAATAAAAAATATTGTTGAAATTTGTACTTCCTAGTGCTAAATATTTCTAAAATAAAATGTCTTGTTCAATTATTCAACTAATAATTATTAAGGATATATTTGTATCAGGAAGATTTCTTTCTTGGGAAGAAACAGAGAGCAAAATGAAGATCCCTGGCTTTGCTTATGTGATGAATAATATCTAATAAATTAAGCCTAAAAGGCTAAGGAAAATAAATATGGATTAATCACAGTTGATTCTACAGGCACTTATTTAACACACATTCTTAACAAGTTCTACAAATCTAAGGAATATAGTTGAGAAAGAAACATTTAAAATTCTCAACTTTTAAGATCTGGGGTTTGAAGGAGGCACTTATGTTTGATAATGCAGCAAGATATAAGGTAGACATTCAGATTTAAAATGATGTAACCTCAAGGCAATCACAACTGAAAATGATTTTCAAAACTCTTCTGGTTTTAGTTAATTATGTATTTGTGAATTAGTCTGTTATTTTAGCTGAATAACCTGCCAGTGTTAGAATAGTGTCACCCAGTATAACAATCACCCTGCCTTGTCTAAATACTTTCTAGAATCAAGAACTGATGTTCCACACATTTTGTTCTCAAATTGTTTACAGACCTTTAGGGGGACTTGAATTCATTCAATGTCAACAGAGGTCTGCTTTCTCTTCTCCATAGTAAATAATATTCTAAATATTATCAGCATTTCATTTTATTCCTCTCTGTTCAAAACCTTCCTGAGTATTTAATAAAACATTTAATGAAATGTTTAATAAGTAGGTTTTATGCCAACCACTATACAACATTCTATCTTGTTATGAAATAATGTGTAGAATCAAGGCTTATTTAATATAAGGTTCATACACCTCACCTGAAAAAAGACCCAACCAGGGGTCATCTGGCTGTACCTCATCATGGATCATAATTTGCTTTGACTATCAGCTTTTCCATATTCCATGGAGGAAGTTACACAACAACTTGTACAACTTTGTAAGGGAGGCAGGTTAGAATAGAGCACAGGAGGGCAGGGACTAGGATTACAAATGAGCCAACTCTGAACCACACCTGAGGAACCAATCAAAATAGCCCAGAATATAATCCCTAGTTTACATATTTTTGCACCAATCAAAATGGCCTTCAATTGAACCAATCACAAATCACTCTTGGCTTATCCCTCACTTGTCCAGAGTACAATCCCTTATTTGCATAAAAACCAGCCAATCCTAAAGCAGCAGGCATCTAAGCCCTACCCTTCTAACCAATAAAAGGCCAAGACAGAAACCACTGAGAGAGACTATCTTGAGAGCTTTAACACTAAATCTATTTGGGCTGTAGCCCACCAAGAGCAGTGATTTCCTGTAAGGCCCCAGCCTGATGGTGCTGTTTGTAACATTGGAAATAAAATCATGCTATCACCTTGCCCTTGGCTTGCCCATCTGTGAATTCATTCTTCTTGGGATCCCGAACCTGGAGTAAGATTCCACTCCAATAGAAGCCGAGCCTCATCCAGTGGGGCAGTAACATAAAGATCAGAATCAAAGCCAGGTAAGGCAGTTGAATTTCTCATGAAGATTGGGGACATTTTCTCTTTATTTCTTCCCCCAAATCAAGTAGAGTTTTTGACATGTTATATGTATACAATCAATGTTTGTTATTAATTTTATTATTGTTTATAATTGGCACCCCCATGTTAACATTTCATACTATGAAATGTTAAAGAGCAAAATCTGGTGACTAAATCTTCATTTATGAGAAGTGGGCCCAGAAGGCTGAAGGGAAAATTCATGATTACTTTCCTTTAGAGTGGGACCTGTCCTATGTGCAAGGGGGAGTTGACACCCACTATATATGAGGTGGCCTTTTTATTTTAAATTGTATTGATGTAACATATACATAGATATTTCATTTTAATGTTTAGTGTATTAGACTAGCTAGATGGAAATACCAGAAATTGTTTAGCTGTAATCTAGTAGCCCTGATCTTTGGTAATGATTATATAGCTATAAAGAAAAAAGTCACCTGCCTGTGTTTGAATAGATCTCCTTCTGGATGTTTTATTCTGTTCTACTGATCTATATATCTGACAATTCTACACTGTCTTAATTAATCTACCTTTGTTGTAAGTATTAAAAGTGCATAGACTGCAATACTAGGTGTCAGTAAGGGGTAGGGAGGACAAGGTGGGGGGATAGGGGTATGGGATATCTGTGATCTTCTTTTCCCTTTTTATTTATTTTTCTGGAGTAATTCACATGTTCTAAAATTGATTATGGTGATGGGTGCACAACTATGTGATGATACTGTGAACCATCGATATCATAGTTTGTATGGATTGTATGATGTGTGAATGTATCTGAATAAAATTACATTAAAAAGATACAGTATATGCAGAAAATTTCATGCCATCTAATTGTTGAGCATAATAAATTATAAAGTGAATGCACACTTTAACCACAGCTGAGGTCTAGGGGATAGTCTATTAACAATATCCTGAATGCTCCCTAAACCTAACTCCTATGATATTCCTGGGAACTCATCTAAATAAGCCCACTTGCTTGTTTCCTAGGTACTCTTGAAATATCTAGCTATGTTCTTGTTAAATGTTCAAGCAACTAATTTTGCAAACATAAGAAAGTAAGTTCTCTTAGGTATTTAGCCAACCCAGTCCTAGGGAGGATCCTCAGGAAATGGGTAAAAAAGAGAAAACACCCATAGTAGAGAGGAAATGCATAGCACAAAGTTCTTTGTGGAAGGAAAGCCCAGGAGGGGAATTAGGCAGGGTGGGGAGGAACAGAGAGAAAACATTAGGACAAATGCAGAGAATTAGAACTAATCGAAAATTGAGTTGCACTGAATTAATATCACAGAGTGTATTTTATAACTGACTTTGGTCCATTTTTCCAGTAGAAGAAATTCAGTCACTGAGAACAATGTTTCCCATTTTTTTCCTCTGATGTTGCTGTTTGCTTCTTTCATTTAAGAGGAAAGATAGAATTATAAACTTTCTGACATAAGACCAAGCTTTTGAGTAGATTATTAAAGGGAATATTTTTAACCCACATTAATGGAAATGGAGGAAAATTCTTCTATTCTGTATTTGTACTAGAATAACATGAGACAGACTAGGCTCTGATTATTCTTTGTCATCTATGAAATCACTCAATTTGTCCACTTACTATGCTCTCTGTCTTCTAATGATACAGCAAATATACATCAAGTAAATCAAAACTTAATTATTATTTGTAGTATGTGAAGGCCCTATGAACAACAGGTAGGTAAAGTAAGTGAATGGATAGAGGAAAGCTCAGTGGGGTCTGTTTAGCTAATATTTTAGGCCTTTGCAGTTTCAGAATTATTCATAAAACACCACACCTAGTCCCAACTAGTTAGAAAGGGATATATTTTTCTACAAACATACCAAATAAAGAACTTAAGACCCTAAAAATTGAGCACCTTAAATTGAGGGCACTATGTCAGCTAATCAGACTGGATCTATTCTTACTGTTTTATTAAAACATACATGGAAACTTCATAGGGTTGTAGCAATTATTTGATCTTAGCAGAAATCAGTTTTAAATCAATCATAAAATATTTCTTGACAGCAAAGTACATATTATACTTTATTAGAGACAAAGGCCCTGTACACTGTTATAATTTCAGTGGTAAGAGAATACAGATGTTCACAAAAGGTGACTAAAGATAGGGAAGAGAAACATAATAAATATTCAAAACTTCTTAAATAAGTAATATTTTCATGCTATTATAATCAGAAAACATCTTGTGCTACATTTTAAAAATTAGATCACCATGCTGGTTTCCATGAATTTTGTCCCTCGAAGTGCCATTATCTTGATACAATCTTGTGTGGGCAGACATATTAGTATTGATTAGATTTTGGAATCCTTTGGGTGTTTCCACGGAGATGCGATTCAATCAAATGTGGACAAGACTTTTGGTTGAATAATTTCCGTAGAGGTGTTGCCCTGCCCATTCAGGGTGGGTCTGAATTAAATTACTGGAGAACTATATAAGCACAGACAGAAGGAGAAAGCTTGCTACAGCCAATAGGGACACTTTGAATAATGCACAGAGGCTGAGAGAGTAGCTTCAGATGAGAGACAGTTTGAAGATGGCCACTGAGAGCATTTTGCTCTGGAGAAGCTAAGAGGGCAAACTCCCCAAGAGCAACTGAGAGTGATGTTTTTGAGAAACTGCAGCCTAGAGAGAAACATCCTGGAAGAAAGCCATTTTGAACCCAGAACTGTGGAGCAGATGCCAACCATGTGTCTTCCCAGCTAACAAGGTTTTCTGGACACCATTGGCCATCCTCCGGTGAAGGTACCCAATCCCTGATGTGTTACCTTGGACACTTTATGTCCTTAAGATTGTAACTATGTAACCAAATAAATCCCCTTCTGTAAAAGCAAATCCGTTTCTGGTGTTTGGCATCCCAGCAGCATTAGCAAACTAGAACAATCACCATTGATGTGAAAAATGCTATACAAATTTTCCAATCAAAATTGATCACCTAGACGGTGGGGCAAGATGGAGGCCCTGGGAGTTGTTGAATTCAGTTAGTCCTCCAGAGCAGCTAGTAAACAGCCAGGAACAATTAGTAAATAGTCTGGAACAACTGTTTGTGGGGCATCCACTGACCAGACACACATTGTACCCCAGTCGGTAGTGGGTGAGAGGGCTGAGATCACACCATAGAATTAGGAAATGGAAATGCCCTCATATTGTTTGAATGGATTGTATGCTGTATTAATAAAACTGTTTAAAAAATAAACAGAAAGATACAAGTGCTGGAGAAGAGGGAGGGATGTACCTATTCACTGTTGGCAGGGAAGTAGGATGGTGCAGCCCTTGTGGGCCAGTGTAGTGTTTCCAGAGGACGTAAAGTATAGGGTTGCCATATGGTCCTGCAAAGCTGTTACTAGGAATATGCTTGGAAGAGCTGAAAACAGGGACATGAATGGACATTTGCAAGCTGGTGTTTCTGGTGGCAGTATTCATGATTAGCAATGGATGGAGGTGGCCTAAGGGTACATCTACTAATGAATGGAAGGCCCAGCTGTGGTGTATGCATGCAATGGAATAGTGAATGGCTGCAAGGAGGAATGAACTTGTGAGGCTTGCAACTAGATATATGAACCTTGAGCACAGTATGTTTAGTGAAATAAGCCAGAAACAAGAAGTCATTAAAATGGCTTATATATAATGTGCATACTCTGAGAATGAATTTGAGAGCATAGGTTATTGGGGAAGGTTCATTGTAAAGGTTCCTAGATCATAAGATCTTATAGCAGTCACATCTATTCATGAATTAAGTTATTTCTAATTTCTTAGATGCTGGGCTCTTTGTGTATAACCTGGTCATTTTCTGGAACTTTGGGTACCTCTGTGACACCTGTGACTCAGAGGTAGACTTATACCACCATGAAAGTCAGTATTACCCCATACAGAAACTATTTAAAAAGCTGAAAAATAGATCAGAATTTAATTAGAGATATGAATGAAGATGATCTGGTTAGCATTAAGGTAAATCAAAGTAGAGGGTAAAGGATGATATTGATGGTGTTTTAAAAAATTCAATTCTTGGGTGAAACCAAAGGAAGAGATGTTAATGTGGTGTAAATTTTATATTTTCTCTAGCACACTAGCAAATTTAACTTGTATGGTCAGTTTAATTTGAGCACCATAATTGTATGGAACCTTGAACAGGGAATGAGACCTTGTTGGTTTGTACAGGTTAGAGTGATGCCCTGATACATCCCAGAGAAATTTGGGCAGTGAATAAAAAAAAATTTGCAAAGCCTCCTTGAGGGACTGGGGGAAAATGTGGAAATTTTTAACCTCCCAACCTGGGGAATTCCTGACACTCTTACAAGCAATGTGGACTACAAATTTAATAGGCCAAGCACTCAATCTTGGGTCTTCCATTATGAAATGTATTCTTGTAAAGGAGAAGCTAAACCTACTTATCATTATGACTAAGGGTCACACTCAGACCCAGAGAATCTCTTTTCTTCCTCAGATGTGGTCTCTCTCTAAGCCTGCTATGCAGGTAAACTCACTGCCCTCCACCTTATTTTGGACATGACTTCTGAGGGGTATACATCTCCCTGGCAACATGAGATGTGACTCCCAGGAATGAGCCTGGCCCTGGCATTGTGGGACTGTGAAAGCATTCTTGGACCAAAAGGGGGGAGATACATGAACCAAAATAGTTTTGGTTGCTGAGAGATTTCGAATAGAATTGAGAGATCATTCTGGATGTTACTCTTATGTATTAGATTGCTATCTCCTAGTAGTTGCTAGCGTATTGGAGTAGGTAGAAGGAAATACCTGAAACTGTTGAGCCATAATCCAGTAGCCTTGATTCTTGAAGATGATTGTGCAATTATATAGTTCTTAATGTGTGACCATATAAATGTGAAACCCTTGTTACTAATGTTCCCTTTATCCAGCGTATGGGTGGAGGAGTAAGAAAAAGAAAAAAAAATAATATGGTGGATAAAAGGAAATGGCATATTTGAGTGTTCCTTTTTAATTTTTTTTGAGTAATGAAAATGTTTGAAAATTGATAGTGGTGATGTATGCATAAAACTTCATATGATAATACTTTGAACCATTTCTTATACACTTTGGGTGATATCTGGTGTGCCAATATATAAAATAATGCATTAAATAAAAAGTTGGTCATCAGTAAGGCCATGAAGGACACAAAAACCTGTGTAATATAATTTGGGTAATGGATGTTGGTGATGGCAGCACAATCTTATTAGTGTAATTAATACCAGTGAATTTCACATTTGAACATGGTAAAAATGGAAAATTTTTTATTATATTTAGGTTTTTATGATAAAACCTTTAAAGAAAAACTCTCTTCTGGAGTCCTAAAACCTATGGTTGGCCTGCATGGGAAGATTTATGAATAGTGCTATCTGACTGAGAATGCTTTCAGGAAAATGTCAGTGAAGCCAGACAGGCATGTTGGCTAAGGCTGAGACACTTACAGCCTTCAGCTATAGTTCTTCAATGATGCTGGTGCAGAATGTTTTTCTTTTCTATCAGTATCTCAGGATTAGCAGAATGACAGAATTTTTCCAAAACAAGATGTTTTCTTAAAGGACTACATGTTTGGTTTTTTGGAGTTGTATATACCATGGAAAAATATATTCTTAAACTTAATCATTTCCTATGGATGTGAGCCCATTGTCAGAAGGACATTTTGATGAGGTTACTTTAGTGACAGTGTGGCACACCTCAGTCAGGATGGATCTTTTTATATAAATTCAGTTTTACTGAGATATATTCACATACCATACAATCATCTATGATGTACAATCAACTGTTCACAGTCCTATATTTGAACATTTTCCTAATACCACAAAGAATAAAAATAGGAATGAAAAAATTAAAGGAAAAAAAATAACCCATCCTATTTTTCCTTTAGCTTTTGTCCCCATTTCTCTATTTATCTATCCATACACTGGATAAAGGGAGTGTGATCCATATGATTTCCACAATCACAATGTCTCCCCATGTAAACTACATAGTTATACAATCATTGCAGTTTGATAGTTTCAGGTATTTAACTCTAGCTATTCCAATTCATTAAAACCTAAAAGGGGATATCTATATAGTGCATAAGATTGGCCACCAGAGTGACCTCTCAACTCCGTTTGAAATCTCTCAGCCACTGAATCTCTATTTTGCTTCATTATGTTTCCCCTTTTGGGTCAAGAAGATGTTCTCAATCCCACAATGCCAGGTCCAGACTCATCCCTGGGAGTCATATCCTGCATTGCCAGGGAGATTTACACCCCTGGGAGTCAGGTCCCAAGTAGGGATGAAGGGCAGTGAGTTCACCTGCCAAGTTGGCTTAGCTATAGAGGGCCACACCTAGCAAGAAAGAGACACTCAGGGGAAAACTGTTAGGCACAATCACAAGCAAGCTTAGCCTCTTCTCTACAGAAACAAGCTTAATAAGGGCAACCCCCAAGATAGAAGGTTCAGCATACCAAACCATCTGTCCTCAATGTTTGTTGGAACATCAGCAACAAACCTTGTGGGAAAGCCCAACATTTCTGCATTTTCCCCAAGTTCCTCAGGGGGGCCTTGAATATATATTTTTATTCTCTGCCCAAATTACTTTGGGATGTATCATTGTTTCACACTAACATTTACAAACTGACCAGATGTCGCTTCCTATTCAAAGCTTCATGTATTTATGATTTTTGAATAAGCTGTACACATTAAATTATTTAGTGTACTACAGAAAATATAGATTCTGCACCAAATAAACATCTCTTTCCTTGGCCTCACATGGAAGTTGAAGTTTTAAAACACAGTCAGTAATGTCCTTTACCCTTTGGTCTGATTTGCCTTAATTCTAAACAGATCTGCTTCATTTATATCTCTAATTGAAGTGTGGACTCTTTTTCAGCATTTTAACAGCTGCTGTATGTGCTAATACATTCATATCTGCTGAGTTTCAGGTGTTACACAGATATCCAAAGTTCCAGAGATGGACCAGGCTACACACAAAGGAATCAACATCTCAGAATTTGGAGATGGCCATTACAATTCAGGAATTGATGTGACTGTTGTAAGAGCTTACAATCTAGGGACCATTACAGTAAATGCTCCCCTGATAAGTGCTCTAAGATTCAATTCTGAGTTCACACATTGTGCTTAGTCCATATTGGTGAGGCATTATATTTTTTATTTTTCATTTCTGTCATACTTCACTCAAAATGCTGTCTACAGGATCCATTCACCTCACTGGGTGTCTCAAAGCTTCACTCCTTCTCACAGTTGTTCAGTATTCCATTGTATGCAAACACCACTGTTCACCATTCTGTTCATGAGTCAATGTACTCTTAGGCCCCCTCCACCCATTGCAAATCATGAATACCACCATAAACATCAGTGTGCAAATGTCCACTCATGTCCCTGTTCCCAGATCTTCCAAGTATATACCCAATAATGGAGTTGCAGGGCTTTATGGCACCCACATACTTAGTTCCTTGTGGGACCACCACAGTGACTTCCAGATAGGATACAACATTCTTTCTACCCACAAACAGTAAATAGGTACATCCCTCTCTCCATGTTTTCTCCAGCATGTTATTCCTATTTACATTTTTCCTACAATTTTATAAGCATGTATTCACATACCATTTAATCACCCACAGTGTACAATCAATTGTTCACCATATCATCATAACATTGTGCATTCATCACCACAATTAGCACTTGAACATATGATTAGTATGAAAAAAATTAAAGAATAATAAAAAATATAATAAAAAGAAAAATAAAATGTCATCAATACAATATAATAGTAAGGCCAGGGCAACAACACCACTATCAAGAATCTCATATCCCTCCCTTATATTCTCTTCTCATACACATTTAGCTTTGGTTTATTGCCTTTGTTACATTGAATGGAAGCATATTACAATGTTACCATTGACCATAGACTGCAGTTTGTTTTGATTATGTTTTTCCCAAATACCATCCCTTTTTCAACACTCTTCATGGTTGATATTCATTTGTTCTCCCACATGCAAAAAATTTTTATATTTGTACATATAGTCAAAATCATTGTCCACTCTAGCTCTTGCTAAGTTACACAGGTACAGTCTTTATCATCTATCTTTACCTCTGGTGTCATAATGCCCCTAGCCCTCCTTTTTCAGCTTTACTCACATCTTTGTTCAGTGTAATTACTATATTGTGCAACCATCACACAGTATTATGTTATCTATTTCTGGATTTATACAATCAATCCTGTTGAACATTCTGTAGTCTTTCATCATCAAGTGCCTGATCTCTAAATTGTTTCTATCTGCTAGTAACCTATGTTTTCAGCTTTTAATTCTCAGAGTTTGCTCATTAATGTTAGCTCATGTTAGAGAGACCATACAATACACGTTCTTTTGTTTCTGGCTAACTTTGCTCAACATAATGTCCTGAAGGTTCATTACATTATTGTATGTTCTGTGACCTTGTTCTGTCTTACAGCTTCATGATATTACATTATGTGTATATGCAGTTTGTTTATTCACCCATCCATTGATGAACAGCTCGTCTGTTTCAATATCTTGACAATCATGAATAATGCCAGTATAAACATCAGTTTACAAATGTCCATTTGTGTCTTAAATTTCAGTTCCTCTGATTATATACCCAGTAATGGAATAGCTGTGTCACATGGCAAATCTATATTTAGTTTCCTAAGGAACTTCCACACTGCTTTCCAGAATGGCTGCACCATTCTATATTACCACCAACAGTAAATAAGTGTGCCTTTTTCTCCACATTCTCTCCAACACATGTAATTTTCTTTTTTGGGGGGGTAATGGCCATTCTGGTAGGTGTGAGATGATATCTCTCTGGGGTTTTGATTTTCATTTCCCTTATTGCTCTACATTTTCTTCTAAGAGTCTTACAGTCTAAGCACTAATATTGAGGTCTTTGATCCATTTTGAGTCTATTTTTGTATAAGGTGTGGGATAGGAATACCCTTTCATTCTTTTGGAAATGGATATCCAGTTCTCCAAATACAATTTATTAAATAGGCTGCTCTGTCCCAGTTGCTTCGGCATGACTGCCTCATCAAATATCAATTGTCTGTAGATGTGATGATCTATTTCTGAACACTCAATTTGATTCCATTGGTCAGTATATCTATACTTATACCAGTACCATGCTGTTTTTTTTTATTTTTTTATTAAATTCAGTTTTATTGAAATACATTCACACACCATACAATCATCCATGATATAAAATCCACAGTCCACAGTATGATAACATAGTTATGTGTTCATCACCACAACCTATCTCTGAATATTTTTCTTACATCAGAAAGAACCAGAACAAGAATAAAAAAATAGAAGTGTAAAAAGAACACCCAAATCATCCCCCATCCCACCCCATTTGTCCTTTAGTTTTTATCCCCATTTTTCTACTCATCCATATGCTAGATAAAGGGGGTGTGATCCACAAGGTCTTCACAATCACCGT
>KN194820.1:173892-210172 GCA_000164785.2 Choloepus hoffmanni
CAGATATGCTTTGGGCTATTGTCTGATAATTACTCTCCAACCACTTCAGTTCCACCCCTGCCAGGGGCTATTGAAATGCAAAAAGATAAGGGATCAGTGAGAAGCCAGAAGGGCCAAAATGCAGGGGAAAAAAATGGCTTTTTTGGAGTCTGGGAATGGGTGCCGGCTTTTACGTGCCCCCACTCCTTGGAGCCCAGCCCTTCTTTAGCACCCCAGCTCCCAAAGTTACTTAATTAATTTGTTAATTAATTCTGCAGTTGAGGCTGGGTTGAACCTCCCTTCTTGCCCTCAGCAGATTGCTGTTTTTTGGGTTATTTTTCCCCCCTTTCAGGGAGCCAGCAGCAAGACAGTCTGTGAGGTCTGGGTGGGGAGGGGTGCCAGACCCCTGGTCCGGGGAACTTACAATGTTCACTGCGATCTCAGCTTTTCCTCCCATTCCAAACTTGTGTCCAATGTATGACTGGTTACTGGAGATCCCGAAAACACTGTTTCATATAGTTCTTGGGTAATTGCCAGCTGCTCTAGGGGAGAGACGAAATTCTGCTCCTCACCACTCCACCATCTTGCCCCGCCTCAGTGCCATGCTGTTTTGACCCCTGTAGGTTTGTAATATGTTTCAAAATTAGGTAGTGTGAGACATCCCATTTCATTCCTCTTTCTCAAGATATTTTTTACTATTCTGGGCACCTTGCCCTTAAAATAAATTTGGATATTGGTTTTTCTATTTCTGCAAAGTAAGTTGGGATTTTAATTGGTGTTGCATGGAATCTATAAATTACTTTAGGTAGAATTGATATTCTAACTATACTCTTACAATCCACTCATGTGGGATGTTCCTCCTTTTTTTTAGGTCCTGTCTGATTTCTTTTAGTAATTCCTTGAAGTTTTCTCTGCATATGTCTATTGTGTCCTTGGTTAAGTTTATTCCTAAATACTCAATTCTTTGGGTTACTATAGTAAATGGAATTTTTTTCTTGAGTTCCTCTTCTTGGTGCACATTACTTGTGTAGAGGAACACTACAGATTTTTGTGGGTTGATCTTGGAAACTGCCAATTTGCAGTATTCATTGATAAATTCTAGTAGCTTTGCTGTAGATTTTTCTGGATTTTCTACATATATAATCATGTCATCAGCAAACAGTGAAAATTTTACTTCTTCCTCTCCAATCTGGATGTGTTTTATTCTTTTTTCTTGCGTAATTGCTCTAGCTAGGATTTCCAGTACAATGTTGAATAACAATGACGACATTGGGCATCTCTATCTTGTTCCTGATCTTAGAAGGAAAGCTTTCAGTTTCTCCCCATTGAGAATGATGCTAGCTGTGGGTTTTTCATATATTGCCTTTATCATATTGAGAAAGTCCCCTTTTATTCATATCATTTGAAAAGTTTTTATCAAGAAAGGATGTTTGATTTTTTCAAATGCCTTTACTGCATCAATGAAAATGATCATATGGTTCTTCTGCTTTGATTTACTTGTGTATTACATTAATTGGTTTTCTTGTGTTGAACCTGTTTTGCATACCTGGAATAAATCCCACCTGGTCATTAATGGGCTGTTGGATTCAAATTATGAGTATTTTGTTGTGGATTTTTGCATCTATATTCAATAAAGAGATTGGTCTATAATTTTCTTTATTTTTGTAGTATCTTTGTCTGACTTTGGTATTAGGGTGATGTTGGCTTCATAGAATGAGTTAGGTAGCTTTCAATACTCTTGAAAATTTTTTGAAGAGTATGAGCAAGATTGATACTAATTCTTTCTTGAATGCTTTGTAGAATTCACATGTGAAGCCATCTAGTCCTGGGTTTTTCTTTTGGGGGAGCTTTTTGATGACTGACTCAAGCACTTTACTTGTGATTCTTTTGTTGAGGTCTTCTGTTTTTTCTGGAGTCAATGTTGGTTGTTTATGCTTTTCTAGGAAGTTGAACATCTGTGAAGCACAGTGTCTATATCTACAGTAGTTATAATAATGTTTACCTCATTAAATTAACGTTTACAAAATATTTCAAATAGAGAAGTATCAAAAATGGTAGCTAATTTGAATAAAAATAAATAATTACAAATCAGTGACAAAAGGATTATGATGTGAACCCTTCAGACCCTACATTTTTCCACCTCAAAGCCTAGAATAATTATTTCTAAACATGCAAAAATAATAAAAAATATTTTTTAAATAAATAGGAATATGACAAAGCCAGTGTTCTGAATTTGAGCAAGAACTGTAAAACTGAAACTATTTACTTACATGCAAACTGGCTGGTAGCAGGTAAGGTTTTCAAGGGTAGCTGGTATGTTACATGAGTGCTCTCATCTCAAAGTGTGAAACCAAGTTATTTATTGGCCTTTCTGCAAACAGAAGAATGTATTTTCAATCTAAAGAATTAGAAGAAATATTTTGTTCATTAATATATGTATTTATATTTTTCATCCATGAATCCATATAATATTTAATATATTTAAATTAACTCAATTTTCCAAAATATTTCTGGGTGATATATGCAGAAACTGGTCTGGAAGCTGTGTGGGTAGATCATGAACAAAGGCTATTTATGGTGTTTCATAATATGACAAATCCCTAGAATTACTCCTGAAACATTAGAGATTATGTGTTTCTTTTATTTTTATGACAAGGATTCACTTCCTCATTTTGTACTACCTGAACTTACAACACAGAGCTTGGAAAAGAGTAGATAACAGACAGGCATTTGTTGTAATTATTAAATAGCAATAGCATACACAAATAATTATTTGTAATTTTTCAAATAAAACTACCCCCATAATTAAATTTGCTTAAATAATTTAAATTAGTGTTATGAACACAAATCAGTGGCAGCAAGCTCCTGTACCTACCTGTTTTGATGGCAATGACTCCATCAGGTACTGTCTCCACTCACTTGGCATTTCCATTCATTGTTATCAATTCTGCTTAATCTGCTGGAGTGAGGTTTCAACATAATGAATGTAAAAGAAGACATTTGTTTCATTGCATGAGAGCCTACCTTATCTATATTTTCTATTTTAATTTAATTCAAGTCTTTCTTAATAAAACAGTGAGCAGTACAGAAGTGGAGATGATTCATTGAAAGAGGGAAACAAGAGGAAAAGAAGAAATTAAGAATAAGAAACACACACAAGTGAGTATTGTTTTTTTATGTGCATAGGTAATTTTAAATTTCTGGTAGGTTCAATCCTGTTTCAGGAGCAGGCAAGAATGAGAGGGCATATTATCTTAAGGTGACTGAAATTATGTCATATCTTATTCTGTTTTATATCCTTGACCTCTGTGTTCACTTTTAGTTAAAATGGTGGGATGAAATGGCAGTAGAGGAAACCCCTGGGAGCCTAGCACTTGATGCCACTAGTAGCCAATGCCCAGGGAAATTTCAAGGAGATAATTGGCTCCAAATGGTGAGGAAAGAGGTGTCAAGTGAAAATTGTGGATAAAAAAATCTTTTGCATATCAAAAATATCAATATATTGCAATCTGTGAATTTCTTTGTGGATCCTAGAGAATAATGAACAGGGAGGGTGGGAGCCCATTTCTGGGGCTTTGCAAAATTCCCAGAAATCTGGTTTTGTCACTCATACTCATTGTTTCTGTCTAAGAAATGGTGTGATTTTCACTATCACTGGTGATGGAAAACTTGTAGAATTTGTTTAGCATACACAACAGCCATAATGAAATTGGCCAAAATTTTGACATTGATGGATGAAATGTTATTTACCAACCTGGTGCCAAAGTCCAGCTCTGTGGTATATAAGCTGGGTGGTCAGTACATGTCACTTCATCCCTTCTGCCTCGGTTCTTCATCTGTTTACTCATTAGCAATGTGTCTACACTCAGGAGCCTCTTGAGAGTGTGACACATGGGATTAAAAGTATTTGGGCTAATACCTGACATGGTCCATATTAGGAAGTGTTATAATGTCAGTTCTTTTCATACTGATGGCAAGAGTGGATCAGTCAGATCCTGTCAGAAAGCATAAATCTTTCCATGGTTCTTAGAAGTATTACTTACATTTCTGTCATTGATTTCCAGTCTAATTCTACAATGCTCCAACAACAAATTCATTTACAGCATTAAACCTCTGAAATAAGTTGATTTTTAACCTAGTATATTGTCTGTTTTGATTCATGTTCAGAAGACACTTGAAAAGAATTTGTATTCTGTCCCTGGGAGCACAATCTACTTATGTCTTAATTAGAATAAGTTGGCCAATTTTGCTTTTCATGTATTTTTATACCTTTACTGGTGTTTGTCACATGTTTTATATACTGAATAAATTGCATTTATGTTTCCAGTATATTTGTCTGAAGATATTTTTATTTATTTCCATGTGTCAGTACTTCCATAAGTATCCATTATTTTGGCATGATATTATTAGTATGACTACTGAAACTTCATAGAAATAGAATCATACAAGATGGTTTCTTTCATTGCTGAGTGCTTTTGCTCACAATGATTATCAGTTTGCTCCACAAATTGTATCAGTGGATTTTCATTTTCATACCTCAGAGTATTCCACCATAAGAATAGCCCAAATGTTATTTATTCCTTCTCCTACTAGTGGACATTTTGGTTGTTAAAAAATTTTGGTTATAAGGAAAAAGAATTTCTTGTAGAATTTCTGTACATATTTTGGCACCCATGAACACTTATTTTTCTTGAGTATATGGAAGGGATATTGCTAGATCAAGAATACATGTATGCTTCATCATCATATATACTCACCAGTTATTTTCCAAACTTGGTGTATGTTTTTACATTCTCAGTAGGAATTTATGAGGACAAAATCTCCTCCACACACATGCCAAAATGTGTATTCAAAAATCCTAAAACTTAAGCTAATCTAGAGAGTGTGTTACGGTATATCACAGTGGTTTTAACTTTCATTTCAATAAGTTAGTTTTAACAAATTTTAGTTTGTTCTAATATTCTTGGGAAATTTCCAGTTCTTTTAGCATTTTTATACTAAAGGAATATAACAAATTTTTGTGTGTGTTTACATCTTGTAAATATATGAAAGCATGAATGTGCAATATTTGGAATCACACAGCTTCAAATATAAGAAAATTTACTTCAGTATTTTTGAAAGGATTCAAAAATAATGCTAACATTTTTGACAGAGAGAAGTATAACAGTAAATATAATCTGTAGCCTTGCCATAATTTTTTGGAAATTTCCACTATGTATTTGACATACTTTAATCTAAGGTGATCTTATTTCACATTCAGTGTATGATTATTAGGGTCAGAATTTTTACAAAATAACTAAAGCATATATAACTGAATCATATATATGTATATATTTATGTATCTACCAAAGTTTATAAAGCAGTCATTATTTTTGTATTTGTTGAAAAAGTTTAATCAATTCAAATGAGCACATTGACAATTTTCTAAGTTCTATTGCAGAGACAAACAAATAGTTGTGGTTTAGTGCAAAAAAGACATTTCTCTATTATTTTCCTACTGTCTTACAGGTTTAAGACACATATTTTACCTTTCTAAAATTTGGGAAAAGTGAAAGTCTTGCAGATGTTTGAGCACTAATTATTTTCTTGCCCATTGTTTCTTTAGTTTTAATATTAATATTTTTGTGTGTTTTATGTTTCATGCACTGGGATTAAGTATAAACCAAGCTTTGACAAATACTTAGATTATTGGAAAATTTCCCTTGCACTATCAGAAAGGATACCAGTGGACAAGAGTGGGGGAAAAATAAAATGGAATGGATCAATGGAACAGTCTTTCTACATACTTATAATGTGTTATTGTAAAGGAAAATAAACATTGAATATAAATCATTCAGGTTCACAACTGCCATGGTAGGAACCTTGAAATATCATTATTGTTAAGGATTCTAATAATATTGAATGAGGAAATTACAGAATTGTGAAGTTTGGAAATTGTAATTAGTCTTAGGTGGAGCAAAACTATTATATATATACATCTTTGAAATTTAAACCTTTCTTAATTTATTTTGGATTGTATATTCACCAGCAAATAATATACTTACATTTTAACTAATTATAACTTTACAATATTGTGTGTATAATCAATGTAACATAAATATGCTAATTAATATCTATTTATTTATAATATATGATATTGTGTTGATGTGAATATTTCCCTACATAACAAACATATCAAATTATAGTTTAGACTACTAGAAGTAAATCTGGTGTTACAAAAATGGGGAATTATTTTGTGCTCAGATATCAGAAAGGATAAAATTAAACCACAAGATTTAAAGTCTGCATTAAAAAAAGACAATTTGCTAGGTAGATAATAGTGAACTCTCAAGGGGTTGTCCTTAGCATGTGAAACTTTAAGATTATAATTGTCTGGGTGAAAAATTTATGAATCAGTGCAGTTTCTCACTTAGTAGTTACCTAACAAAATACCAGAAATGGATTGGCTTTTGTAACGGGGGGGTTATTTGGTTCCAAATTTACAGTTCCACAGCCATAAAATTGTCCAAACTAAGACATCAACAAGATGATACCATCATTGAAGAATGGCTGATGGCATCTGGAACACCTCTGTCTGCTGGGAAGGCATGTGGCTAGTGTCTGCTGTTCTTTGCTCCTGGGTTGCATTTCAAAATGACTTTCTCCAAAATGTATCCTGGCTTCTGTCTGCATCTCCAAGTGTCTTCAAGCATCAGTGTCAGCAAGCATCTGGTCCTGTGTGGCCCTTTTTAAAGGACTCCAGTAAACTAATCAAGACCCATTCTGAATGGGTGGGGCCAAACCTCCAGGGAAATAATTCAGAGTTATCACCTACAGTTGTGTGAGTCACATGTCCATGGAAACAAACTAATGTAAATATCCCACAAGATTGCATTAAATAATATGGCTTTTTGGCATCATAACATATCCAAACTGCCACAACTCCAGATATTTAGTAGTTTTTCTTGTAATTTCTTCCTTCAGCCACTGGTTGTTAAATTATGTGCTGTTTAGCCTTCTGCCTGTTGATTTCCAGCTTCATTCTGTTATGATCTGAGAAAGTGTTTTGTATAATATCAATATTTTAAAATGTATTGAGACTTCCATTGTGACCCAACATATGGTCTATTCTGGAGAATTATCCAGGAGCACTTGAGAAAAATGTGTATCTTGATGTTTTGGGTTGTAGTGTTCTATGAATGTCTAAGTCTAGTTCATTTATCATACATTTCACCATCCCTGTGTCCTTACTGATCCTCCGTCTAGATGTTCTATTCATTGATGACAGCAGTGCATTGAAGTCTCCAACTATTATTGTAGGTATGCCCATTTCCACCTTCAGTGTTGTCAGTCTTTGCCTCATGTATTTTGGGGCACTCTGGCATGGTGCATAAATATTTAGGATTCTTATGTCTTCTTGATGAATTGCCCCTTTTATCAATATATAATGTCCTTCCTTGTCTTTTTTAACTGTTTTACATTTGATGCCTAATTTGTCTGATGTTGATATAGCTACCCCCATTCTTTTTGGATTGTATGCATTAATATCTTTTTCCAACTTTTCACTTTCAACCTAATTTTGTCTTTGGGTCTAAAGCGAGTCTCTTGTAGACAGCATATGGATGAGTCCTGATTCTGCCAGTCTATTTCTTTTCTTGGGTGGTTTAATCCAGTAACATTTAATGTTGTTACTGTAAGAGAAGTACTTTCTTCCACAATTTTGTCTTTTGAATTTTATGTCATAAATTTTTTTCTGTCTCCTTTTACCCTTCCTAATAGTCTTCATTTCTACACTCTTCTCCAAAGCACTCTTCTTTCTTTTCCTATCAGCCTGTAGCACTTTCTTTAGTATTTCTTGGAGAGCAGTCCTCTTGTTCACAAACTCTCAGTGTCTGTCTGAAAATATTTTAAACTCTCCTTCATTTTTGAAGGACAGTTTTGCTGGATATAGACTCCTTGGTTGGCAGTATTTATCATTCAGTATCTTAAATATATCATACTACTGCCTTCTCACCTACATGGCTTCTGCTAAGAAATCCACACATAGTCTTATCAAGCTTCCCTTGTAGGTGATGGATTTTTTCTCTTGCTGCTTTCTGAGTTCTCTTTTTTTTTTTTTTTTTTGACAACTGATAATCTGATTATTAAGTGACTTAGAGTAGGTCTATTCAGATCCATTATGTTTGGGCCATTCTGCACTTCTTGGATCTGTAATTTTATGTCTTTTATAAGTGATGGGAAATTGTCAGTGATTATTTCCTCCAATATTATTTCTGATTTTTTCCTTCTCTTCTCCTTCTGGGATTCCCATAACACACAAATTCACATACTTCATGTTGTCATTCAGTTGCCTGGGTCCCTGTTCATATTTTTACATTCTTTTTCCTATCTGTTCTTTTTTGGGTATGATTTCAAATGCACTGCCTTCTAGTTCACTGATTCTTTCTTCTGCTTCTTCAAATCTGCTGTTGTATGTCTCTGTTGTGTATTTTTCATCTCTTCTATTGTACTTTTCATTCCCACATGTTCTGCCTTTTTTTTTTCAAGCTTATGAATTCTTCTTGATGTTCACTCATTGTCTTCTTTTTACCCTCATATCTCTTGCCTCATTTTCACTCAGCTCTTTGATTTTATTTAGAAGATTTGTTTGAACATTTTTAATCAGTTCTTTCCACTCCTATATCTCATTTTAAGTGTTAGTTTGTTCCTTTTGCTGGTCCATGTCTTCATGCCTCCTAGTATGACTCATGATTTTTTGCTATATAGGCATCTGGTTTTCTTGATTAGTTTATTCTGGAGATCATTTTCACTTTTACTTTGGGTTTCCTGTTGGTTGGCTTTGTTCTCTATATGTTCTTTGGTGTTCAGTTCAACTTATTCTAGACCTCTAACATAGCTTCTATTTAATTGATCAGAATTTTCAGCTCTTGTTTTTCTGATTTTGCCCTGCTAAGCCAAGACATTTTTGAAGGGTCTCCCCAAATGTGATGGACCCCCAGTCAAATTTTCCCAGTTCAGACAGGCCCAGATCTTGGGAGAACAGTGTAATCTCTATCAAATTTCTCTGAGAATGAGAACTATCAGGTTGTCAGTCCCTCCTGTGAAGCCTCTAGACTCTGTACTTTTCCTATCCTGTCCACCGACTTGTGCTTGTCAGCCCACAGCTCCCCACCAGTGTAAAGCAATGTGGTGTCTCTAATTCTCAGCAGTCTCTCTCCCTGCCAAGTTGTTTCTGTTTACTATATCTAGAGTCTTAATTCTCTGAAGGAGATTCACCACTTGAGCTGGGTTATGCTACCCCTTTTCTTGGGAAATATATGCCCTTTATGCAATTATCTCCCCCACTTGACTCATTGATTTGGCCCTCAGACCTAGCTTAGCTCTGCTCTTGCCTGGTTCCACCTGCCAATTTAAAATATCTGAGAGTTTTTCTAAAAAAATACTTAGAATAGTTTTGAAAAAGAAGAAAAGCTAAAAAGGGGGGGGCAGGAAACAAGGGGAAAAATCATTTTTCAAAGCCTTTTCCCTGCCTCCAAATTCCACCAGTTAAGAGCTGGTGTTAGTACCCAGGTCTGTGCACCCTACTTCTTTGGGCACAGCCCCTTTCCAGTATTCTCAGCTCAGCAAACTCCAAAAGCATCTGCTTTTATTCTTTTTAAATTTTATTTCATTTTATTTTTTTCCATCAGTCCTGCCTCCTCTCTGCCAGGATTTAAAACTGCAGTTGTAACTAGGCTAAGCTAATTTACACTGCTCCAAGGAAAGACTACTTAAAGATATGCCCTTTTGGGAATTATCTCCATCTGACTAGTTACTCTCAGGCATACCTTAATTCTATCCTTGCTGGGGCAGTGCTAAAACCTGAGAGTTCCCACAGCTCTAATGGGCAATAGAAAAGTAAGTAAATAAACAAATAAATAGAAAGAAAAGGTAAAAAAAAAACAAAAAAAAACTTTTCAGCGAAAGACCCAAGATCTCCATGTTTTCCAAACAAGAGCCAGATTTGGTACCCTTTACTATGTGACCCTTTCTCTTGGGGCCCAACAATTTTCCAGTGTTCTGAGGTCCTCCCACAAAATGGAGGTCCTCCTTTTTTTTGTTATCCCAACCTCCTCTCTGCTGGGGTAAAACCTCCATGTTCCTTTCATGGTTGCTCTTGATTAATCTGTACTCAGAGCTTTTATTCAGCAGTCCAAATTTGTTAATAAATTCTGCAATTAGTGCTTGTTTGAGCCACCCTCATTGCTCCCAGCATAGGCTTCCTTTTCTTCAGGGAACTGGCTCCAAGACAGCCTGCCACTGCAGTTGGGAAGGAGCTCCAGCCCCATGTCAGGGGAAACTTACAGTTATTTGCTATGATCTCAGTGTCTCCACCCATTTTATGCTGGTGTATGATGGGTGTACAGTGACAAAAGTCCCCCAAACAATTGTTCCAGACAATTCCTGGCTGTTTACCAGCTGCCTTAGGGGAGATGCTAAATTCCACACATCAGCATGCTTCCATCTTGCCCAATCCTCTATTATTTTTTTAAATATTTTAGTTTTTATTGTGATTGTTCACATACCACACAACTATCCAAAGATCCATAGTGTACAATCAGTTGCCCATGGTAAAATCATACAGCTGTGCATCCATCACCACAATTAAATTTTTTCAATTTTGACACTTTAATTACTCCAGAAAAGAAGTAAAGATAAAAAAAGGAAACTCCACTCCTCCCATATGCCTAACCACCCTCTCCCTCCATTATTGATTCATAGTTTTGGTATATTACATTTGTTACTGTTGATGAAAGAATGTCAAAATATGACTAATTGTAGTATATAATATGCAGTAGGTATATGTTTTTCCCATATGTCTCTCTATTATTAACTTCTAGTTATAGTGACATACATTTGTTATACTTCATGAGAGAGATTTCTAATATTTTTACAATTAATCATGGACGTTGTCCAACACAAGATTCACTGTTCCATACATTCCCATTTTTTAACCTCCAGCTTTCCTTCTGGTGACATATGTGACTCTGAGCTTACCCTTTACACCCCTTCACACACCATTCAACACTATTAGTGATTCTCAGAATGTTCTACTTTCACCTCTGTCCATTTCCAAATGTTTAAGTTCACCCTAGTTGAACACTCTGCACATAATAAGCGACCACTCCCCATTCTTTGGCCTCATTCTATATCCTGGTAACTTATATTACATGTCTATGAGTTTGCATATTATACTTAGTTCATATCAGTGAGACCCTGCAATATTAGTCCTTATTTGTCTGTCTTATTTCACTCAATATATTATTCTGAATGTTTCTACATCAACCCATTTTTAAGAAAATTTTGTTTACACACCATACATTCCATCCTAAGTAAACAATCATTGGTTCCCTGTATAGTTACATATTTATGTATTCAGCACCATCACCACTATATATATAAAGACATCTCCATTTCTTCCATAAAGAAGGAGGAAGAATCAAAGAAGTTAGAGAGGCAAAGGAAAAAAAAAGAGAGGAAGAAAACATGACAGCTAGAAAGCAACAAAAGGAAAGATAGCATTCAACTAAAGCAGAACAAACAGTCAGAGAACATCACTGATGCCAGGAGTCACATACCCTACCCATATGTCTCCCCCATATGCATTTAGCTTTGGTATATAGCCTTTGTTATATTAAAGGAGGCATAATACAATGTTTCTGTTAACTATAGTGTCTACTTTGCATTGATTGTATTTTTCCCCAATGCCACCCTATTTTTAACACCTTGCAATGTTTACATTCATTTGTTCTACCTCATGTAAAAACATATTTTTGCCTTTTATTGCAATCATTGACCACCTTAGGTGTCACTGAGTTACAGAATCCCAATCTTTATCTTTTCTCTTTCATTCTGGCTTCCCACATGCTCCTAGCCTGCTCTTTCAACCATGGTCACAGTCATCTTTGTTCAGTGTACTTATATTGCTGTGTTACTGTCTCCCAGGATTGTTTTCCAAACCTCTCACTCTTACCTTTCCTTTTCTGTCAGCATTGCTTTAGTTAGTGTTTCATATACAGCAGGTATCTTGTTCACAAACTCTGTCATTGTCTGTTTTTCAGAAAATATTTTAAGCTCTCCCTCATATTTGAAGGACAGTTTTGCCAGATACAGGATTCTTGTTTGGTGGATTTTCTCTTTCAGTGTCTTAAGTATATCAGCCCATTTTCTCCATGGTTTCTATTGAGAAATATGCACATAGTCTTACCAAGCTTCCTTTGTATGTGATGGATTGGTTTTCTCTTGCTGCTTTCAGGATTCTCTCCTTATCTTTGATGTTTGATAATCCGATTATTGAGTGTCTTGGTGTAGGCCTATTCAGATCTATTCCATTTGGTGTATGCTGTGCTTCTTGGATCCATAATTTTGTCTTTTATAAGAGATGAGAAATTTTCATTATTATTTCCTCTATTATTGATTCTCCCCCTTTTCCTTTCTCCTTTCCTTCTGGGACATCAGTGACATGTACATTTCTGCATTTCATTTTTCCTTAGGTTCCCAGAGATATTGCTCATATTTTTCCATCCTTTTCTCTTTCTGTTCTTTTGTGTGTGGGCTTTAATGTGCATTGTTTTCCAGTTCTGGAGTGTTTTCTTCTGCTTCTTGAGATTTGCTATTGTATGCTTCCATTTTGTATTTCATCTCTTGTGTTGCACCTTTCATTTCCATAGATTCTGCCAGTTGTTTTTTGAACTTTTGATTTCTTCCTTATGTACAAGAGTGTTTTCATTATATGCTTCATCTTTTTTGCCATATGTTCCCTAAACTTTTTGAAATGATCTAGTATTAGTTGTTTAAATTCCTGTATCTCAGTTGAAGTGTAAGTTTGTTCTTTTAGGCCATAACTTTGTTTTCCTTAGTCTAGGTTGCATTTTTCTGTTGTCTAGTCATCTGATTTCTTGGTTAACCCAATCAGGTTTTACCAGACCAGAACTGGCTCAGGTCTCAGCAGGAGGCAATAGTATCTTTTCTCCCTGAGGGTTTGTATTAGAAGATTGGTACACCATCTGAAGCCTGAAGTCTCTGTGCTTTTATGCCCAGCAGGTGGCACCTGTCAGCCTGTAGCTCCAGACTGGTGTAAGGAGTTGTGGCCTGTGGCTGTTTTCCCCCAGTCTCTGGGGCCTGGTTATGAATGGAAGGTGGGTAGTAGAGCTTGGCATCACCTTCTTCCTCTTAGGGGAAATACACTCCCTAGGCAGACTTCATTTACATTTGAGTAGACTCTCTGCCTGTGCTGTCTCCACCCTTGTCTGGTCAGAGTGCTGGGAACTGCAAATGGCTGAGACTTTCTTCAGTGAGCCAAAAAAGGGACAGAAAACTCCCTTCAGGGTTATTTTGAAGCCACCCTCTGGTCCTCCATGCTCAGTTGTCACCAAAAACCTGTCTTCTTGTTGGGATTCATATCCTGTATTGTTCATGTTTGTTAATTAAAACCTCAGTTGGAGTTCAGCTGAGCTATATTCTCTTGCTCAGAGATTGCTGCTTTCTAGCACCACAAGGCTTTGAAGTTTGGCCCATGAGGGGTGGGACCTCCTGGCTTGGATCTGCAGTTTTTACTTACAGATTTTATACTGCATACTTGGGCATTCCTCCCAATTCAGGTTGGTGTGTGATGAGTGGACAGTCATGTTTGTCCCACCACAGTTATTCTAGATTATTTACTGGTTATTCCTAGTTGTTCCTGGGGGACAAACAAGCTTCCACTCCTCTCTATGCCACCATCTTCTTTGGTCTGTCTATTATTTTTAATAGTTCTTTGAGCATATAAAGGCAGGTAATTTTCAGTTTTCATCTAGTACATAAAGTATCTGCAATTCCTTGTGGACAGTTTCTGTTAATTTCCTTTGGTTTCTTATGTATGGTTCATAGTTTCATGCTTCATTGTATGTTTCATAATTTTTGCTGAGAACTGAATATTTTAAATATTATGGTACAATAACTCTTGAAATCAGATTCTTCTTCCTCATTATGTTGTGTTTGTTTCTGCTATGAGTTGTTTGATTTTGTTTGGTGACTTTTCTACACTGTCTTTAATGACTGTGTTTTTTGTTGTTTTATGGTGTCTGTCAGCTATATATTTTTAAATTGTCATAAGCTGGTTTTTAGCAGAGATTTACTGATACACATGAAATAAAGAAATATAAAGAATGAAAAAATGGTTTAAAAAACCCTCCCAGTTTTGACAAAATGATTAATTTTGAGGCACTGCTTCAAGTTTAGACAGGCTATCTAAAACTATGCTCTGTTCATCAATTCCTATTTGAGATGTTCCTAAATATCCAATGGAAGTGAGAGCTCAGGCCCTTCTCATGTTTTCCATGACCATGGTTCCTCAGGCATGTGTTTGGCTTTCTAAATTCTCCATTACATGTGGGAGTTTCTGTGAAACTTTCCCCAGCTTTTCCTCCCAGTCTTACATGTTTGTGGTTTGCATCAACTCTAATCTCTTTTCTTAGGTAGCAGCAACATATGAAAATATGTCTTTCCATATTTTGAGAAATTCCCTCCAAATAGTTTTTTCTCCTCCATTAGAGCATGCCAAATTAGAAGCTAAAGTGGTAAATACATTGCATCAGTCCTTCAGGTTAGCCCAGAGGTCAAAACTGTTAAAGACAGTTCCTTTGAAACTAGTTCTGCTTTGCTTCCTCTGGAAACATGTACAAACATTGGGAACTAGAGCTTCAGGACTGCCACAGGATTGGGTGTTAGAATGAGGCTAAGTAAAAGTGTGGCAAAGTTCTCCCAATATTTAGATGGCCTTTTCTTGATTCAGAACACACTTGGCTAGCATAAGCCTTTCAGTATTTTCAATGTTCCAATGAGATGATTTGTTTATTATTACCTATATTTAACTTTTATGTAAGAGCAAGGAGAAGAGATTTATTTTATCCAAAATCTGAATTTTCTATGGCATATTATTTGATTTGACCTGTTTAGTTAATTATGTAAACAACCTAACTCAGCTTTATTTAACATAGAACCTAAAATAAATAATGAGATCTTAGTATTCTGTACATGTTGATGTATTACCTTGATGCATTTCAAATGGTTTGGACATAAAATGAAAAAGTATTTGTAAAGTCCCTTGAGGTACTAGGTAAAAACACATAGAAATCTAAACTTCCCCACTGGGGAATTCCTCTCAAACTTATTGAAACTATAATATAAAAGGGGGCAAAACTTTTACAATTTCTAAATCTAAGATCTAATCTTATTAGAAATCAAGCTATCCTCATATAAGCTTATAACAAGAAAACAAACATAAACTCTAAAATATATGAACCTTGCCACATAAAAAGATATATGCTAATGAGCCAAGCCCTCAATCCTGAAGCCTAAACCCATAAACCTCATCTCTGCAGTAAGAAAACCAAGCCTAATCACAATTAATGCCCAAGAGTTACCCATGTGAAACCTCCCTGCTATTGAATATCTCCTCTCTCTCCAAGCCAAACTCTACAAATGACCCACTACCCCTCCCCCATGTGGGATCCAACCCCCAGGAATGAGCCTCCCCTGGTGACTGGTGATGGGGGACTAATAACAAATGTTGATCAACAATGGTTTTGGAGACAGATCTTAATCAAAAGGGGAGAAATATTAAAACAAAATAAGAATTTCTATAGCTAAGAGATTTCAAATATAGCTGGGTGATCTAGAGGTCATTCTTGGGTACATCTCAGCCAGATATCACAAACTGCCACAATAAGCAATGCCTCAAGCAAAAGTGCTCCTGTAGACCCTGATGACACACAGACACCATAAGCAAGCCATGTAACTACATGATATCAACACCCCAAACTCTATCTAGGAATCTATGAAATATTGATTGTATTCAGTATACAGATTATACTTACTTGAAAATCCCTTAATCACAATCCTTCTAATTATTTTATTTGAACTCATAATGTTCACTTTGTTTATTAAGTTATTTTTCAGAAACTTAAGGTCTCCTGCTTACTCCTATACCAGTTAAGCACTGAAACTCAGGAAAACTAGCTGCTCTAAGAACAACCAGGAACTCAAGAATACATTCCACTGCAAGCAAAACAATTCCATTCCCCTTCTCTATAACAACCCCACAACAAATCAGCAAGAATTAGCTTGAGTGGTTGTTGCCTTATTTCCTCAAAATTGAGAAAAGGAACATCAAATGGGGGAATTTTAGCATATCCTGACCCATTTTTCATGTGCCATCGCATCTAATGACCACTTTCTGAAAGAGCTCCCTCTTTAACTAGGTTGCAAGTTCATTTCTCTTTTCTCTATCTCTGAAATCCCCATGGACACACATCAAAGATAAGTTCATGTTTTCAACAGCTCCAGCTAGACCAGCATAATTGAATTTAACTGCCAAGATATGCACAATCAGAAAGAAGGTTAACCTAGGAGTAAACTTCGCCTGATTGTGATAGCAAAAGTCATACCCAATGAACTGCACCACAGATGCCTTGTTTTGCTGGAGCTGTGCTTTGAAACTGCACCCTGTAACTGGACAGTCACAAAACAACTCATGACTGGCCCCATCTATATACACTTACCTCCCAATAAGATGATTTTGATAGTTTAGGCTGGATTATCTGCTACTTATGTTTAAGGAAATGCCTTTGGATATCCATATTCTGCAAATTTCCACACATCATTCCATGATCTTAGTTGTGTTTCTAAATATTACAAGAAAAAATTAGTAAATGATGAAAATAATAATAACAGTTTCAACAACCCAATCATATATTCAGGAATAAATTTAATGAAACTGTACATGATTACTTCATGAAAACCCAAACATATCTCTTGGAGTATATTATGCAGCACCTGAAAGTAGACTGGTATATCCAATTAATGGAAAGGAAAACTCTGCCTTATAAGGTTGTAAAATTCTTACTGAGCTATCTATTCAATGAAATGCAACCTAAATAAAAACACCAGTTGTGTTTCCTTGTTTACTGGTTTGTATATGTGTCTGTGTATTTGTATTCAATTTCTAATATTTAGCTATTCCTAAAATTTATATGAAAGTTCAAGGATCAAAAAATTCATGGGAATTTGTAGAATAAAATTTTGGAGAACACAATTCACTGGATGGCAATACATCCATCAACCTAAAGAAATTAAGAGACTGTGGTATTGTGGAAAGACTGATAAATTGACCAATAGAAGAGATTGTGTGTATATTGACACAGAAATAAATAGTACTCTGATTTACAAGACACCAGTGCCATAAAGAGGACAAATGAATGGTCTTTCCAAAACATTTAATGAAAAAAATCCATACTTATATATTAATAAAATAAAATTTATTATATTATATATCAAAATATTGTACATAAGATTATACATAATTAAATACTATAAGCATATAAATAAACATGAATGTATTTGTTCATTAAATTTCACCATCAAAAGAGATAAAAGCAAGTAAAATATAGGATTATAAGTGTAGCAATACATCTGCCTACTTTATAAGTAAGTATAATAATATATTTGACAACATAAATACCCAGTTTATGAGAAACTACTATGACAATTCCAGTACTAAAATGGATAATAGATTGAAGAAGCAAGGATACATGATTGATGAATAAGTATATGAGAAGATACTTAATATGATTGCCCAGTTTATAAATGAAGGTCATGGACACTGTCAGACTCTATTATGCACCCTATATATTTGATAAAGTTTTAAAGAATTTGAGTAAAACTTTGACATTTGTGTGGAGGAGGAGGAATTATCATATATTCCTGGTGGGTGTGCAACAGGTATTTTCACTTTGAAAAACATATTTTCATTGTGTCTTATGACAAAACATTCATCTGTTTTTGGTTGAGTAATTTCTGTTCTACATACTCAAGAGAAATAAGTATTAATGTCCACCTAAAACATGCATAGTAATTTTTATAGGTGATATTTTTTCTAACAGCCAAAACCTGGTAACAAACAAAACACTCAATAGGAGAATGAATAAGTAAGAAGTTAACTATTTCAATTGTGGAATACTCCCAGCAATGTAAAACTGTCACACACTATTAAAACAAACTAAAATAATCATATAGATGAGTAGTAACTAAATGAGTCAGCTACAAAAGAGAATATGCTGTGTAATATTATTTACATACAGTTAGAGTAGCCAAACCATCAATGTCATACATGAAAATAATGGATATTTCTTAAAGATTTAGCATAGGAACTAATAAGCCTATATTCAGATACACTAACAAAGAGAAGGTTCAATCCCATCAGCCCAACTGTACAAGCATCATTAGCAGAAGTTTTACAGGCTGAAGGAAAACTATCATAGACGGATACTCTAGACAAACAAGGAATGAAAAACACTGAGAGGGATATATGTGGTTTCAGGAAGCTGTAAAAATACTAAGTTAAGATAAGCTGTAATAAGTTGAAAATGGATTTTAAAACTTCTAGAATAAGAACTATAAAAATAAATAAGATTGGATGACCAAAAAGCTACTTTGTGGGTAAAATGTAAATGTAACTGTAGATTTTATCAATTCAGTAGAAGAAAAATTGGGTAACAAAAAGATGGCACAAATAGCAATCAATGGCATGATAGCAGACTGAATGGACAACTAATCACTCTCAATGTAAAACTAAAGAGTGCAATTTCACAAAGTTTGTCAGAGTGGATTGAAAAACAATACAAGACCTAACTATATGATATTGTTAAAAAATAATATTTTAAATAAATAGAAATATGCATTGAAAATAATATATTAAACAAAGTGAACAATATATAATTCAACACAAGCCAAAAGTCAAGCATTGTAAACATGATCAATGAAGCATGATTAATGTTAAGAGGGATTTTGCATTATAACAAAGAAGTTGATTCAATAGGAAGACATACTCTAAGATTTATATGTACCTACAAAATATCTTCAAAGCATAACTACATAAAATAGCATAACACAAAGGAGAACTTTAAAAATTCCAAAATCATTATTGGAAATGAAAATAAAATTTATTTCGGATATAAAACATAGACAAACATCAGTAAAGGCATAAGGCATTTTAATAGCATGACTCACTAATTGTCATGGTAAGCACATATGTAGATCATCACTCACATGGGATGGAATTGGCATTTTTTTCAAGTGCATTTAATTTATTTTTTCTCTTCAATCTTTGCTTTTTGAAAAAATTCAGTAAGTTTGTAAGGATTTATAATGCAAGAAAACAATTAAGTGAGATGTTGTAATTAGCAATCAGGGTGACTTTGCTCATGGTAATTGACACATGGCTAATCATAGTTTGCATTCCAGTTGAACAAACTGAGGTATTTTGATCAGGTTGTACAAACTGTGAGTAGATTTCTTTCACCAAGAAATAACATGGAGAAAATCTTTGGAGATTGGCATCACTGAAATGGTAAGTTACTTACTCTGGATTTTGATGATTTCCCCCATCCTTCCCTGATTCAGGGGCATTTTGAGCATCAATCAAAATAGAATATATACTGGCCCCAAAATCAACAATATTTCAGTGGATAAAATTCATAATGATTGTGTTTTATGAGTATAGTTGAAATAAACTGGAAATCTACGACAGAAAGTTAAATAGAACCTCTAAGAACCATGGAAAATATTTTGCTTCCTGACAGGATCTGACTGATCACCTCATACCACTTTTGTGAAGAATAGGATAGATATTGTCACACTTTATAATATGCACTAAGTGCCAGATACTAGTCTAAATCCTTTTATGGTGTGCTGGACTTTGGCACAAGGTTGGTAAATAGCAGTGAGTTCCTTTATTTTGACATTTTGGACAATTTCAAATGGGCTGGAACAAATCCTGTCAGTTTGGCCTGACTAGTGAAAATTATTCCATGTCTCAAAGAGAAAATTTGAGGATGAATGGAACAAACTTGCTTCCAGGGATTTGGTAAAGGCTGGCTGTGGACACTTCACTGCTCCTTGTTTTCCAGGATCCACAAAGAATTCACAGATTCAAAGATATTAGTATCTCCTATTATACAAAAGTGATATTCATGTGCAGTTTTCATTTGGGTCCTATTTCTTAGTCTAGAAACAATTATCTTCTTGAAATTATCCCTGAGCACTGGCTGTTATTGACACAAAGGGTTGTGCTCCCAGAGGTTTTCTATAACGCCATAGTGTGCCCACATTTTTAACTAAAACTGAACACAAAGGCCCTTGTGATAAAACCCAAAGTCTCCTGTCAAGGTCTCTGTCATTGCAATTGAATATGCCCACTCATCCTTGCCTGTACCTGGAGCAACTCCGGACCCTTCCCAGAAATCCTGGCTTACCTCTTAAGCAAAATTAAATACAATATTAACCTGTGAGTATTTGATGTTAGTAATTTTCTTTTCCTCCTCTTCACCATTTTCCCAAATCATCCTTACTTGTCTCCTACAATGCTCACTGTTTTTTGGTTGTGTTTTATTTTGCAAAACACTATTTTAGATCATCCAGAAAGGATAAATATTTTAAGTAAGATGAGGGGAGTTAAAACAAAAGAGCTATTTTGGTCTGAGTAATTCCATGGGGGAAAGCCCTGTTTTAACTCCTCTCAATATACCATATCTCTGAGAGGTTCAAAACTAGCAGGTGCTGTAGTATTAGCAGGAACAGAAAGAAAATTTTTAAAGCAATACTTGAACTAGAAAAAGGAAAGTTCTGATGTGTTAATAACAATAACAACCAATTCATTTATTTTTATGCTTTGAACAATTTCAGAAGGGCTGTTTTGTCTATTAAACAAAGTGTGTCAGTTTGGCATTATTAGTGAAAATTGCTCCATTCACTAGAGGGAAACCCTGATGGTAAGCAGGAAAAAATGTGTTTCCAAGGACCTCACATCTTGACCATTTTCCCAACATTTATTAATAGAGGTTGAGATGTTTCTTCAACTTCACTGATGTGGAACAGAGAATACATTAAATTTAATAGAAACAATCATATTTTGAGTATGAAGTATATAACCTTAGAGTGACAATATAGTGTGTAAAGTATAACCAATTTGTAATAGCAAAGTTTAAAAATAAATCTGCCTGTGCTTGAATTAAAAATAACCCTTAAAACATCTTCATTAGTATTTATGGTTTAAGTTAATATTTGTTTATATTTTATCTTAAATATTAATGAAAGGATTGGAATTTAGCATACTGCACTGTTTTAAAATTATGCATATTTAAAATTTATTTTACTAAAACTTTAAGTAAAAAAAGGCATAATCCCTCCATAATATTCCAGATTTCACCATGTAAAATGCAGTAAATTCATATTATAATCATAATTTTAGACTATTAATCATCATTTTCCCATTGGATGTCAGGTAGAAGGAATATTTATGGCTTCCACTGCTTCAAAAAATGACTTGTAAGGCTAAACTATACTGCCCATGGTTTTCTGGCCACAGCTCACATACTTTATTTACAAGTTTAACTGTTGTTGCAGTTGATGCTTCAGTGTTTCAAAGATCCTGGGCACCCATTGCTTTCAGCCAAGCACACTATGTGGGCAGAAAACTGGCAAGAAGCTCCATTCCTTCCTTTGCTGGGTGCAGAGGGCATAAGGCAGACTTCAGTAAGCTGAGAAACAAGGACTTCTTGGTCAGTAACCTGTAGAGTGGCCTCTTCACCTAATTGGTTAACTCCACAGTTCTTAAGTCCCCCACAGAATGCCTTCTAACATCTTCACTAACTTAAAAGGATATGATCTAAATCCACAGCTAAAAGGTGTGGTCAGTGCTATTCCAAAAAGAAGTGTTCAGTGTCTCTTCTGAGGGATCTTTGCCTTTTGCAACTGAATATTGGCCTGGAAAACTGCACTCACTGACAACATTCAATAGAAACTGATATCACACAGAAATGCAATTTGGATCCATTTCACAACTAGGCAATAACCAAATTGAAGTTAGGTCTTTAAAAATTGCATTTTCCCTTATTATCAAAGAGTGACAGTGGTTTTGCAGTATTAAGAGCAAACCTCATGATTGCATACAATACAGAACCCAGGACAGAAAAGTACTCCACCAATGGGGGTGGATATTTCTATTCAAGGGGCAGTTCCACCATTGAGATGGCTCCTGACAGAGCCAGATGTATGCAGTAAACAGGAGAAGCACCTGCTCCCTGGTTTTTGAGAGAGAGTATAAATAGAATTAGAATTGAAAATTTAGATAGGAAGGGTACACCCACAAAGAGACCCATGTCTTTTTATTCATTGTATTAAAAACCTCAGATCAAATTGTTTAACAGATTGAAAACTATTAACAGAAGTTCAGAGTGAGTGGATAACAGCACCTGATGGAGTTGGCCCCAGGAAAACTGATGGGGAGAGGCAAAAGCATCCCTGCTTGCTGTGCAAAGCCTCCCAAAGGATTTGCTTATGAAGGAACAGTTTTTAAGAAAGAGCCCATTCAGCAGTTCTTTGAAGTATTTCAGTAGAAAAAGAGAAGAGGAATGAATGGGATGCAGTGTGGATGGAGTGTGAGCTTGCTTGTTCAGGCCAATGAAATGCTATTTACCATTGCAGGAATAAAAGAGGGATGTTTCCTATTTGGTCCCATTTCCATCCTCCTCTTTTTCAAGAGGTCTCCTCCTGCAGCCTTGTCCTTCCCTCTTCTCCTTGACTGTCTTAGTCACAATGTTGATGCTGATTTCACAACTAGCATTCTTCTTCTTGACTCAGCTAAATGCAACACATTCCATGAACTTCAGACCCCACCATGGTATACCTGAGGGTTATTTGCATTCATGCTTTAAGAAGTTTGATTTGATTTTGAGATATTAAATTGGTTAACATTTTAATGATGTCTACAATCATCCAGTATCAAGACTAGTGGATTACAGTTCAACAGTTTCAGGAATTTCCTTCTAGTTATTATAATAGAAACTAAAATGAATATATAATGCATAAGAATAATAACCTTCAGAATGACCTCTCAACTATATTTGAAACCTCTTAGCCACTGAAACTTTGTTTAATTTCTCTTTTCCCTTTTGGTCAAGAAGGCATTCTCAATCTCACAATCCTGGGTCTAGGCTCACCCCTAGGGGTCATCGCCCACATTTCCAGGGAGATTTATACCCTGGGATTTATGTCCCATGTGGTGGGGAAGGGAGTGAGTGTTTTGTAGGTTGGCTTAGAGAAAGAGTTTGCGCTGGAACAACAAAATAAGTTCACTGGGGTTGATGCTTAGGTATAATTATGAGTAGGATTAGCCTCTCCTTTGCAGGGGCATGTCTCATAGGAGGCAAGCTGCAAGACTGAGGGCTTGATTTGAGGTTGTATTTTGAAGATTCTTATGAAACTCCATATTTGAGGGGAAGTCATTCAGATAACATGAAATATCCTTAATACCCTCAGTCTATGTGGAAACACCTTTTGTTAAATGTGGAGCCTTCAGTTGTTCTTTTCCTCTGAAGTAATGAGGTCTTCCCTGACAATACATAGCACATTTTGAGGTATGCAACCACAAGCATTTTAAGCTTTGGGGCCACAAATCTGTGCACTGTACCTTTGTGTGCATGGCAGTCAATGTGTCAATGAGGACTCACCAATCCTTAGATAATATGATGCTGGCCTACAAAATGCCAAGGTCTCTGAGAACTGGAACAACCCATTCTTTTTCTGCATTAACCTCTTAATTACAGAAATTACAGATTCTCCTGAAGATGTGTGGAGCCAGAAGTCCTGCAGTGCAGGAGGTGTGTGTGCCCTGAGCTGGCCTTGAAGAAAGAGCTGGGTTAAGCAGCTCAGGGTGTTTGTGAGGTTGTTTACAATCCACAGCTTGGGAACTTTTTTTTAAGTCTGAGAATTTTTTTAACTCTGTCTACATGGTTGCACTATTTGTGTACCATTGTAGCCTAAAAGTTGATACTTTCTCAAATGTCTGATTTAATTATCAGAAAGTTGTTTACTTGCTCTCACAGGTGAGGACTAAGTTTCATAGGTGTTGCATAACTGTGTAACATGTAATTGCAGTTCAATCCAGTGCTGAAGGGCTTGTTTTGTGAAAGGTACTCTTCTTTCTTTACAGTAACCAGAAAACCTTTTCTTACTTGTTCCTAACTAGGTTTCCTATTGACCCTATTAGACTATCTTTTCTTACAGAGAATGATTTTGGGCATGATGAGGCAGTTGATACTAATGCATGTTTTATGCAAAACAAGAATATATTAGTTTCCAGTTATATAACATACACTTCCATGAATGTCCCAAAGTTTTAACTGTGTTACAATGTCACATGAAAATTCCAGCTAGAAAACTAAATTTGATTGGTAAGCATACAGTATTTTTTAACATGTGTTCAAATTTTGAAACACTTTTGCAATTATGTAATATAGTGGTAGTGGTCTGGTATATACTTTGGCGAGCCAAAGTCAAGCAATTATTTTTAAGATCTCAACCTTCAACACGAAACTAGATTTACTAAGTTACAGCTATATATGACTATTGAAGTAGACATTTTAAATCAATTTGGTCATAAAATGTTATCAATAAAATCTTAGTTAATAAGTTAGCTTAAAATAGCAACATTTATTGAAATGTTTCAAATAGTCCTAAATTAAAGAATACCGTGAAGAAACAAGAGGGGAAGTTTTATGTCTTATGAGCAAGAAGTCCATCTGAAAGTGACACCTGCCCTGACTTCTTCCAATTAGCATGGAAAATAGTTTAAAGAATTCCAGAATAACAGATGCTGAACTTTATGTTGATTAACAGTGTTGCCTCAGGGACTGCAATTCTTATTTTAGTCATTGCAAAAACATATTAAATCTTCTCAACTTGCACCAACATCAATTATATACTCACATATTACCAACAATGTATATGTTTACACATGTATCAATAACTTATCTGACTCACCTTTGTCAAGTTCTGAAATATGTTCAGGTTTTATGGGAAAACATAATATTTTATACAAGACATCATATTCCATCATTGTAAATTTAATAATTTTATTAAATAATGATTATTCTCACAGTGTATCTAATTATAGTAATGTGCAAGGAAATACATTAGCTGTTATTATTCCTGTTTTCTAGAACCAAGAAGATTAATTGTGGTGAAATTACTGAATGCATGAATTAAACAGTGAATGAATTCATCTAGTCATTTTTTTTCAGGTAAGGTTAACAATGTTTGGTATTAAAATATCCCAAACTGTTGGAATAGATATTGATAGTACTAAAATAACCATAGTTGGAAATTTCAATTAGTAAAGATAGAAAAAAATGAAAAACAGAAGTACAACCACCCTCCAGTAATATCCAAATAACTTTTTCAAAAACATATTTTAATAACTTTAAACTAATTGGGTAGATATCATTGGAGATATTTCATGGACACCTTGCTAGGTATTTCAATTATTCCATGCATAATATCTAGGTTTCTCTCAGGTCAATAACACTCTGGTGAAACTAAAAGTATTGGATAATAAAATGCTGGAGATCTAAGAGATAATCAAGTTAAATTAAGTACATAATTTTAAAAGATAATATTGCTAATGTAGTGTTACCAGAAGTCAGAAAGTTATACATTACATGTGACATCATTAAGGACAGTTTTATTTTTAAAATATAATTGAGGTATATGTTACTGACTTGCCAAAATTATGATAGCTACTAACTGAAATATGAAAAGGAGATAATGGAGAAAGTAGAGTTCATTTTAATAAAGAATGGGACAGACAGGGAGAGTTTGGTGGAATATTAGAAGACAGCAGAAAAATGAAGAGGCAAATAGAATAAGTATAAGAAAAAGAGAAGAAGGAAGTAATTTCCAAAGAACTGTGGAATGTCATAATACAATTTTTAATTGGCTGTTGAGTAATGATAACTTGAATCCTTATATGCTTTTAATGAAGTGGCTAAAACAACATGAAGGTGAATCACAAGCAGGCAGAGATGCGGCACTAGGTGTGGAAAACCTTGTAGTGTACTCCAGGGTTGACAAGTTTCAAGCAGCTGAAGACTGATATATCAACCAATAGATCTTCTGATGTAGATGATCTTGGAATAAGATGCTTAGATGCTGGAAGGAGGCAGATTATGTTTCAAATGAGAAACTTAAATGGATATAACATGGTTTGGAAAAGGCTAATGAAAACAACAAGCAGAAAAATAAATTAATAAATCAGTGGGTCAGTGTTTCAGAATTAATTTTTTTAACAGAAGAATCTAGGCATTTATGTAAATTCAAAGACTATGGGGAAAAGTAATACCTCAGTGGGATACATAAATACCAGTGAAAGGGGAGACAGAATGAAGGCTGTTGTGGTGAATTTGCCCTAGAAATGGATGTTCCATTCACTCTACCACAGTAGATAAGGAGGAAAAGCTAAGTGAGAATACTTAAGAATCACTATATGCTGAAATACTTAAGTTATTAGGACAAGATCTTTTATGATGATTTCTCATACTGTTATACTATAAAATAAATTTATTTCAGGTTACTTTATTATTCTTAAAAACAAAAATTGGTTTGTAACCAGAAATGACCCAAATTAGGCTCCCAATCTTTCTCTGCTCAAGCTATAACATGACTTCATGTTTTTCCTTCAATAGAATTGTCACAAAAATGTTTTAATCTTTATGAAAATATATTGACATGGAGAAGAGACTGGAGCAACTTGGATATATTACCATTTTAGATGGGTAAAAAACAGATTAAATCAGCTTATCCTGATATGAAATTGTAGAGTACTATTGGGAAAGGATAAGATATCTGGAAATAAGTGATATGGAAAATGGTTTGAACAGTTCTCATGATGCATTTAGTACTCAATGTACTAAGTAGGGAATGAATGGAGTGATTACTAAGCTCCTGATAGCCATGATTTAACAGTCCAATACCCATGGTCTCATAACTCCTGCACTACTTGACAGCTTGGGATGGTACTTGACAATTAATTGCTCAGATTTTATGAGGACCAGGGATTGTTGTGGTGGGAAATGAGATGCAGTAGGATCAGGAGTTCTGATGGAAGAAATACATGTGGAAACAGACTATCTGAGCAGGCAAACCTGACTTTGAATGCCTCTTCCATTTACATTTCTGTGGATTAACAAGTGTATGGATCTTTCATTGGCCCAGGTTTTTTCCATTTTAATATGCTATATGTATTGCTTAACACTTTGTAGACTGTAATGAGAATTAAAGTATGTAATATGTGAATAAGATAAATTACACATGGCATTATAAATGACTAAAAAGTTGTTTGTATTGTTGAATTTGTTGATTATGGTATTTAGGCTAAGAAACAGAAAAAAATGCAAGGACCTAGTAAAAAATTTAAATTGGGAAAGAGTGAGGGAAAGAGCAGAGGGAGAGGTAGAGACACACACAGAGAGAAAGAGAGACAGAGAGAGAAAAGTTAAAGAATCTAGCATTAAAATGAAGTGTACATATTAATAGTTACAATGAGGAGATACATGTAACCAATATGAAGATAGCCAACAGAGCAAATAGCTCTTGAAGTTGAATTTCCAAATGAAATCAGTATCAAAGTCATAGCATGGAATTAGAAATAAAAATAATTTTCTTGCTATTGGGCGGATGAACTATTTCAACCATATGTAAAGCTTTGATACATTCTGACACAATAATACCCCCTATATTTATTCAGATTGTGTTTGGTCATCAAATAACTATGTGTTACCATTTATTGAATATGGCTAATGAGTTAGTATGTGTCAGTTTGCCTATTAACTAAAATATCCTTCCAGGAAAACTTTGAACTTCAGTTACAAACAATATACAACTAATTTGTGATAAAAATTTAATCAAATATGGTCACAAGTTCTAAAGGATTATATTTTACTTGCTACCTGTGCACTGTAAATAAGATATAATAGCAGGAAAACTAAAGGGCCGTAAGGAAACACTGTGGTATTTCATAATAACCAATGAGAACTACAAAGAGTAAATTTGGATAAATATGAGTTGATAAATATACTTGGGCTAATTTCTTTCCACATACTGATTCTCCATGTTGTTTAGGGATTATGTGCCTTGTCTCTCCATATCCAAAGCAAATTACCTAATGATGCCCAACTCTGCTATGGAGAAAGAATTCCTGCTTACAAGATTTTCTGATGTTTGGGAGTACAGACTCTTGCATGCCATGCTTTTCCTGATGTTGTACTTAGCAACCCTGATGGGTAACCTTCTCATTGTCACAGTGACTAGCCTGAACAAGAATCTTCACACTCCCATGTATTTCTTCCTCAGGAATCTGTCAGTCTTAGACATGTGTTACATTTCTGTCACTCTCCCCAAGGCCTGTACCACCTCTCTCACTGACAACAGAGCCATCTCAGTGGCTGGGTGTGCAACTCAGATATTCATGGTCTTCTTTTGTGGATTTGTGGAGGTGATGTTCCTCGCCTCCATGGCCTATGACCACTACGTGGCCATCTGCCACCCCCTGCACTACCCTATGATCATGAACTCTTGGGTCTGTGTCCAGATGACATTGGCCTCAGTACTGAGTGGCATAACCTTCTCAGGATTCCACACTGGAAGCACATTCCAACTGCACTTCTGTCAGTCCAATGTGGTCCATCAGTTTTTTGTGAGGCCCCCTCTCTGCTGAAGCTCTCCTGCTCTGACACTTTCAACAATGAAATTTCAAGTTTTATCTCAACAGTAGTGATTGTTGGTGGCTGCTTTGCCTTTATTACAAGGTCTTATGTTTACATATTTTCTACTGTGCTCAGGTTTCCAACCAGAAGACAGCAGGGGAAAGCCTTCTCCACTTGTGTCCCTCACATACTTGTGGTGTCTGTCTCTCTCAGCTCTGGTGCTGCCATGTACATAAAGCCAACCTCCACCTCACATACAATTCAGGACATGGTCACTTCTGTGTTCTATTCTGTAGTCCCTCCTTTCCTGACTCCTATCATTTATAGTCTTAGAAATAAGCAGATAATAGAGGCTATGAAGAAAATTATGAGGAGAATGCTTTATTCAGGAAAATGATATGATAATTCTTTCAAGACAAACCTGTATTTGTGATGTGAGCTGAAAAATGCTTCAATATTAATTTTCTTGCCTATTTCTAACTTTTGGAACCATGACTTGATTTTTAAGTGATAGTGTTTGTATTATGTGTCAAAATAGGAAGAGTGCAAACTTATTTTGTTTTCAGGATTTCTCTCCAAAATTCTGTGGTTGTATAATTCAAAATGTACCATATATTGTCAGGAAAGACCTTATTGTTTCAGAAGGAAAGAAAACCTGAATGCTCTACTTTTATACAAAGGTGTTTTCCACAAGAATGAGGGGCTTTAAGGAGATTTCATAGCAACTGAAGGAATTCCCATCAACTATTGGTTTTCATACAACATTCCATAAGGATCTTCAAAGGAATACTTCATGTTTATTAAGGAACCAGCTGTGGATATAAAGTTTATACAGATAGAAGTTGTCATCCTTGCTGCTCATGGCCTAGTTTGGAACCTCTTCCAGCTCTCCCTCTTCCAAAACAGGTCAAGTGGTGCCCTGCTCACTTAAACCAAGTCAGTATGTTTTTATCTTAAGTAGAGTTTTAAGGGAAAAAATAATTTATTAGTGTTCTTATAACATTTTCCTAACAGAACAATATAAAAATGAGTCTGTTTTTCATATATGCTTATGAATATGATCCCTGAGAGTATAAAGAAATCCAAGGGACTTTGTAAAGCACCAAGATTTCACAAGGTAATACCAGGTCTACTTTACCAGACAGCAGAAAAGGGACTAACATGCTGCCCAATTTTCTCCAGGAAGCCCTCTGAGCACTTCTTAATGAAATTATAAAATTCTAGTGTCAGTAGAATTCTGAATAAAAATTTGAATTTAAAGTTGCAAGTAAAATTCATAACAAAGTTTCCTTCCTCAACTCTGCCATCATCCCATTTCCCTGCCTGAAACAGACATCCAGGTAAGGAACACATCAGCCTGGTCACTCAGAAGGTGAGCAGAAGAAACCACTTCAGAGACCCCTTCTCAGCCATAACTAAGCCTGAAAAAGCAGACATGTGGGATAAGGAGCAGACCAGGCTTGAGGACACTTTGACCTGAGAGACCATGCCATAAGAGTGAGGAGACCCATAGAAGTGCTAACTGAATGGAAGCAAACCATCTGCAATGCTCCACAGAGCAGGTCCTGGAATACAACAGCTCTGTGGCAAAATAGACACAGTATGAAATTAAAGAAGATACCATTAAAAATGAAACCAATTTAGTTTCTCAAAATCAAATCAAATTTCTTAAACCTTGAAAGCAATCAACCCTCAGGTATATCATGGTGAGGTGTGAACATTGCAGAATGTGTTGCTTTTAACTGAGTCATGAAGAAGAATGCAGGTTGTGAAATCAGTATCAACATTGTGGCTACTGTGTATTTTGCATTTAGCTGAATTATGAAGAAGAATGCTGGTTATGAAATCAGCATCAACACTGTGTTTATTGTATTTAAGGAGAAGGAGGGAAGCAGAAATCTGGAGGAGGAATCCGCTTGAAAGAGAGGATGATGGAAAGGGGACCAAATGTTAAATATGCCTCTTTTATTCCTGGAACAGTACATGGCATTTCCATTGGTCTTACAGAGCAGGCTCCTACCCCATTATAGCTGCAATAACACTGCATCCTATCTACCCTTCTTCTCTTTTTTATTGAAATTCTTCAAGTAACTGCTGAATGTTCTCTCTTAACAACAGTTCCTTCATCAGTAAATCTCTTGAGAGGTTGTAAATAGCAAGCAGATACACTTCTGCTTTCCCTGTTTGGCTGTTATCCCCTTCATCAGATGCTATTATCCACTCACTCTGCAAATGAATTAACAGTTTTTAATTTGCTAAAAATGTTCAGACTGAGTCTACTCATAAAATGAATATAAAGAAAGCACTGGTCTCATTGTCAGTGTACTCTTCCAATATAAGTTTTCTAATCTAATTCCATTTAAAGTCTTTCTCAAAAAACAGGGAGCAAGTGCTTTTCCTATTTACTGAGAACATCTGGCTCTATGTCAAATAACAAATCTTAATAGTGGCACTGCCTCTTGAATAGAAACATACTGTAACCACAGGTAGAGCACTGTTCTGTCCTGTGCTCTGTCTTTCATGCAGTCATGAGGGTTACTCTGAAAAATTGATAGTTTAATATCTATATTTGATAGTATGGGAAAAATGCATTTTTCAAAGACCTAATTTCAATTCAGTTATTAAGTAGTTGTGAAATGTATCCCAATTGTATTTCCATGTGAAGTCAGTATTTATTGAAATTTTTTAGTGCAGTTTTCCTCACACAACATTCAATTGCAAAAGGCAAAGATCCCTCAGAAGAGGCACTGAACACGTCTTTTTGGAATGGTATTTACCATGCATTTTAACTGTGGATTTCAATCATATCCTTTAAGTTACAAAGATGATATTAGAAGACATTAGGTGGGGACATAAGAACTGTGGAGTTGATCACTTATAAGAAGAGGCCACTCTACAGGTCCATGACATAGAAGTCCTTGACTCTCAGCTGATTGAATCTGGCTTATGCACTCCACACACAGACAAAGGAAGGAATAGAGCTGTTTCCCAGATTTCCAACCATTCAGTAGGCTTGGCTGAAAACCACGGGCCCCAAGGATCTTTGCAAAACAGAAGTCAAGCTACAACAATGGTTAAACTAGTAAATAAGGTAACTAAGCTGTTACCAGAAAACCATCGGCAGTATAGTCTGGATTTACATGTCATTGAAGCTGTGAAACCCATAAATATTCCTCCTTCATGACAAATAACCAATGGGCAAATGATAATGGTTAGACTTTAATTATGATTATAATATGAATTATTGCATTTTACACAGTAAAATCTGGAACTTTCTAAAGGGAATATGTCTTTGTCTTTTATTTATTTTGGTAAAATAAATTTTAAGTATACATTGCTTTTAAAAGGTGCAGTTGGCTAAATTCAACTTTATTCATTAATACTTAAGATAAAATATAAACTAATATTAATTAAACTTTAAATACTAATAAAGATGTTTTACTTGTTATGTCTAATTGAAGCACTGTAGATTTATTTTTAAACTTTCTGTTCTAGTTTGCTAATGCTGCCAGAATGCAAAACACCAGAGATGGATTGGCTTTTATAAAAGGGGGTTTATTTGATTACACAGTTACAGTCTTAAGGCCATAAGGTGTCCAAGATAATACATCAGTATTGGGTACCTTCACTGGAGGATGGCCAATGAGGTCCAGAAAACCTCTGTTAGCTGGGAAGGTACATGGCTGGCATCTGCTCCAAAGTTCTGGTTTCAAAATGATTTTCTCCCAGGGTGTTCCTTTCTAGGCTGCAGTTCCTCAAAAATATCACTCTTAGTTGCACTTGGGATATTTGTCCTCTCTCAGCTTCTCTGGTGCAAGAGCCTGCTTTCAATGGCCATCTTCAAACTGCCTCTCATCTACAGCTCCTGTGTTTTTTTCATAGTGTCCTTCTTGGCTGTAGCAGCTTTATCCTTCTGTCTGATCATATATAGTGTTCCTGTAATTTAATTCAGACCCACCCAATGGGTGGGCCAACACCTCCATGGAAATTATCCAGAGTCATCACCCACAGTGAGGTGGGGTGCATCTCCATGGAAACACTCAAAGAATTACAATATAACACTGATAGGTCCACCCACACAAGATTACATCAAAGATAATGGCATTTGGGGGACATAATATGTTCAAACTGGCACACTTTCCAATTACAAATTGGTTATAATTTGCAGACTATGTTCTTAGTGTAAGATTCTACATTTCATACTGAAAATATTATTGTTGTAATTAAATTTAATGTGTTCATGTATATGCCACATCAGTGAAGTTGAAGAAACATCTCCATCTGCTTTAACAATTTTGGGAAAATGATCAATATACAAGGCCCTTGGAAGCAAGTTGTTCTTGCTTACCCTCAGCATTTCCTTCTAATGAAATCAAACTAAGAGGATTTTGTTTAATGGACAAACATCCCATCTGAAAGTGTTCAATGCCCACATAAATTAATTTAAGGTTATCATTATTGGCACACCAGACCACCCTCCTTTCTGCTAATTCAAGAGTCCCTTAACCATTTTCTTCTTGTTCCTACTAGTACTACAGCAATATCAAAATAAAATATGCACTGGGCCAAGAATCAATAATATTTCAGTGGATAAAATTATTAATGATTGTGTTTTCTGAGCATAGTTGAAATAAACTTGAACTCAATGACAGAAATGTAAGTTAAACCTATAAGAACCATAGAAATTCTTTTGCTTTCCTGACAGTATCTGATTTAACAACTCATACCATTTTTGTGAAGAATAGGATAGATATTGAAATACTTTCTCTGGGAGAATTAGCTCTTTCCTGACAATAGATGGTACATTTTGAAGTATGATAGCATTTTAAGCTTTGGGGCCACAGGTCTGTGCAGTATTCCTTTGTGTGTCTGGCAGTCACCATGTCAATGATGGCCCACACTCCATGGTTCAGAGAACTAGTACAATCCATTCTTTGTCTGCATTAACCTCCTAATTACAGATATTACACAACTTCATGAAGATGTATGGGAACCAGTTCTATGGCTGCAGGAATTGTACATGTGCCCTGAGCTGGTCTTGATGGAAAAGCTGGGTTAAACAGTTTAAGGTGTCTTTTGAGATTGTTTACAATCAACACCTTTGGAACTTTTCTCTAATTGTGAGGATTTTTTGAACTTCTTATATAAGGTCACACTATTTGTGTACCACTGTGGCCTAAATGTTTATTCCTCCTCAAACATCAGAATTAGCTACCAGAAATTCCTTTACTCCTTCTCACAGATCAGGACCAACTTTTGTGGGTAATGCATTAGTGTGTAGCATTTAATTGCAGATCAGGCCAGTGTTGATGGGCACATTTTTGAAAGATACTGTTCCTTCTTTACTGTAGCCTGAAAATCCCTTTCTTACCTGTTGTTCATAACTAGTTTTCTTATTGAGTGGATTTGACTGTCTCTCCTTGTAGAGATTGATTTTGGTCATGATGAGTGTGCCAGTTTGAAACTATTATGGACCCCCAAAGGGCCATGATCTTTTAATCCAATCTTGTTGGTGGATCTTTTTGTTTTGGTGTCTCCTTGGAGTTGTAACTCACCCAACTGTGAGCAAGACACTTTGATTAGCTTATTCCCATGGAGATGTGGCCCTACCCATTCAGGGTGGGTCTTGATTAGTTCACTGGAGTCCTTAAGAACTCAGAGCCCACACAGATCCAGACATGTGGAGACACTGGGAAATGCATACAGAAAGATGTTTGGAGATGATAAGATAAGAGAAGAAGCCCAGAATTTGCCCTGGAGAAGCTAAGAGAGGACTCCCAGATGCTTAGAGAGCATGCCCCAGAAGCACCAAGCATAAAGCTGAGACAGAGAAGCTAAGAGAGACAGAAACCCAATGACATTTTGGAGGAAGCCATTCTGAAACCAGAATCCATGAGCAAAGTTCCAGGAGACATCAACTGCATGCCTTTCCAGCTAACAGAGGTGTTACAGACACCATTGGCCTTCCTTCAGTGATGGTATCTTAATTTGGATGCCTGAGTTTGGGCACTTTTATGGCACTAGAACTGTAAATTTGTGACCTAATAAATACCCCTTATAAAAATCAATTACTGGGAGGCGGGGCAAGATGGTGGACTGGTGAGCTGTATGCTTTAGTTACTTCTCCAGGAAAGTAGGTAGAAAGCCAGGAACTGCGTGGACTGGACACCACAGAGCAATCTGACTTTGGGCATACTTCATACAACACTCATGAAAACGTGGAACTGATGAGATCAGCGAAATCTGTAAGTTTTTGTGGCCAGGGGACCTGCACCCCTCCCTGCCAGGCTCAGTCCCATGGGAGGAGGGGCTGTCAGCTCCGGGAAGGAGAAGTGAGAACTGCAGTGGCAGCCCTTATCAGAAGCTCATTCTACTGATCCAAACTCCAACCATAGATAGACTGAGACCAGACACCAGAGAATCTGAGAGCGGCCAGCCCAGCAGAGAGGAGACAGACATAGAAAAAAACAACACAAAAAACTGCAAAATAAAAGTGGAGGATTTTTGGAGTTCTGGTGAATATAGAAAGGGGAAGGGCAGAGCTCAGGCCCTGAGGCTCATATGCAAATCCTGAAGAAAAGCTGATCTCTCTGCCCTGTGGACCTTTCCTTAATGGCCCTAAGTGCTTTGTCTCTTAGCATTTCAATAACCCATTAGATCTCTGAGGAGGGCACTTTTTTTTAATTCTTTTATCTTTTTCTAAAACAATTACTCTAAGAAGCCCAATACAGAAAGCTTCAAAGACTTGCAATTTGGGCAGGTCAAGACAAGAGCAGAACTAAGAGAGCTCTGAGACAAAAGGCAATAATCCAGTGGCTGAGAAAATTCACTAAACAACACAACTTCCCAAGAAAAGGGGGGTGTCCACTCACAGCCATCATCCTGGTGGACAGGAAACACTCCTGCCCATCGCCAGCCCCATAGCCCAGAGCTGCTCCAGACAACACAGTGTGACGGAAGCGCTTCAAATAACAGGCACACACCACAAAACTGGGCGTGGACATTAGCCTTCCCTGCAACCTCAGCTGATTGTCCCAGAGCTGGGAAGTGGAGCAATGTGAGTTAACAAAGCCCCATTCAGCCAATATTTGAGCAGACTGGGAGCCTCCCTACACAGCCCAGCAGCCCAGAACTGCCCTGGGGGGATGGCACTCACCTGTGACATAGCACAGTCATCCCTCAACAGAGGACCTGGGGTGCACAGCCTGGAAGAGGGGCCCACTTGCAAGTCTCAGGAGCCATACGCCAATACCAAAGACTTGTGGGTCAGTGGCAGAGACAAACTGTGGCAGGACTGAACTGAAGGATTAGACTATTGCAGCAGCTTTAAAACTCTAGGATCATCAGGGAGATGTGATTGTTAGGGCCACCCCCCCTCCCCGACTGCCCAGAAACACGCCCCACATACAGGGCAGGCAACACCAACTACACACGCAAGCTTGGTACACCAATTGGACCCCACAAGACTCACTCCCCCACTCACCAAAAAGGCCAAGCAGGGGAGAACTGACTTGTGGAGAACAGGTGGCTCGTGGATGCCACCTGCTGGTTAGTTAGAGAAAGTGTACTCCACGAAGCTGTAGATCTGATAAATTAGAGATAAGTACTTCATTTGGTCTACAAATCCTAAAAGAACCCTATCAAGTTCAGCAAATGCCAAGAGGCCAAAAACAACAGAAAATTATAAAGCTTATGAAAAAACCAGA
>KN194820.1:222528-297987 GCA_000164785.2 Choloepus hoffmanni
ATCGTCTGGTTTTTTCATAAGCTTTATAATTTTCTGTTGTTTTTGGCCTCGTGGCATTTGCTGAACTTGATAGGGTTCTTTTATGGTTTGTAGACCTATTGAAGTCCTTATCTTTAATTTATCAGATCTACAGCTTCGTGGAGTACACTTTCTCTAACTAACCAGCAGGTGGCGTCCACGAGCCACCTGTTCTCCACAAGCCAGTTCTCCCCTGCTTAGCCTTTTTGGTGAGTGGGGGAGTGAGTCTTATGGGGCCCAATTGGTGTACCAAGCTTGCGTGTGTAGTTGGTGTTGCCTCCCCTGTATGTGGGGCGTGTTTCTGGGCAGTCGGGGAGGGGGGGTGGCCCTAACAATCAAATCTCCCTGATGATCCTAGAGTTTTAAAGCTGCTGCAATAGTCTAATCCTTCAGTTCAGTCCTGCCACAGTTTGTCTCTGCCACTGACCCACAAGTCTTTGGTATTGGCATATGGCTCCTGAGACTTACAAGTGGGCCCCTCTTCCAGGCTGTGCACCCCGGGTCCTCTGTTGAGGGATGACTGTGCTATGTCACAGGTGAGTGCCGTCCCCCTAGGGCAGTTCTGGGCTGCTGGGCTGTGTAGGGAGGCTCCCAGTCTGCTCAAATAATGGCTGAATGGGGCTTTGTTAATTCACACTGTTCCACCTTCCCAGCTCTGGGACATTCAGCTGAGGTTGCAGGGAAGGCTAATGTCCACGCCCAGTTTTGTGGTGTGTGCCTGTTATTTGAAGCACTTCCGTCACACTGGGTTGTCTGGGGCAGCTCTGGGCTATGGGGCTGGTGATGGGCAGGAGTGTTTCCTGTCCACCAGGATGATGGCTGTGAGTGGACACCCCCCTTTTCTTGGGAAGTTGTGTTGTTTAGTGAATTTTCTCAGCCACTGGATTATTGCCTTTTGTCTCAGAGCTCTCTTAGTTCTGCTCTTGACTTGACGTGCCCAAATTGCAATTCTTTGAAGCTTTCTGTATTGGGCTTCTTAGAGTAATTGTTTTAGAAAAAGAAAAAAGGATTTAAAAAAAAAAAAAAAACGGCCCTCCTCAGAGATCTTATGTGTTATTGAAATACTAATAGACAAAGCATCCAGGGCCATTAAGGAAAGGTCCACAGGGCAGAGAGATCAGCTGTGCTTCGGGATTTGCATATGCGCCTCCAGGCCTGAGCTCCTCCCTTCCCCTTTCTGTGTTCACCAGAACTCCAAAAATCCTCTGCTTTTTATTTGGAGTTTTCATGTTGTTTTTTTTCTATGCCTGTCTCCTCTCTGCTGGGCTGGCTGCTCTCAGAGTCTCTGGTGTCTGGTCTCAGTCTATCTATGGTTGGAGTTTGAATCAGTAGAATGAGTTTCCGATAAGAGCAGCCACTGCAGTTCTCCCTTCTCCTTCCCGGAGCTGACAGCCCCTCCTCCCCCGGGACTGAGCCTGGCAGGGAGGGGCGCGGGTCCCCTGGCCGCAAAAACTTACAGATTTCGCTGATCTCAGCAGTTCCACGTTTTCCTGAGTGTTGTATGAAGTATGCCCAAAGACAGATTGCTCTGTGGTGTCCAGTCCACGCAGTTCCTGGCTTTTTATCTACTTTCCTGGAGGAGTAACTAACACTTACAGCTCACCAGTCTGCCATCTTGCCCCACCTCCTCTTTGACTCTATCTTAAAAATACAATATGGGAAGCATTTTACTGACTTGTCAGAATTATGACAGCTACCAACTGCAACATGCATAGGAGATAAGGGCGAAAGAAGAGTGAAGTTCCGAAGAATGGAACAGACAGGGATAGAGAAGTTGATGATTAGAAGACAGCAGAACAATGAAGAGGTCAAATAGAAGGAAGAGGGAGAGCAAAAGGGGATAAAGACATTTCCAAATGAAGAAATGTGGAATTCCATAATGCAATTTGGAACTGGATATTGAGTACTGATACCTTAGATCCCCTTATGGCTTTGAAGAAGTAAGTGGCTAAAACAGTATGAAGGTGACTCACAGGAGAGCAGAGATACAACATCAAGAGTGGAAATCCTTGTAGTATGCTCCAGGGTTGAGAAGTGTCAGGAAGCTGAAGATTGATGTATCAACCAGTATATCTTCATATGTAGATGATCTTAGAGTAGGATGCTTAGATACTGGAAGACACCATATTAGATCTCAAATAAAAAAACAAACTGAGATGTGCATAACATTGTTTGAGGAAGGTTAATGAAAAGAAGTAGCAAGAAAATAAAATAAATTCACAGATCAACCTTTTGGAATTAATTTTATGATCAGAGAAACCTAGGCATTGATATAAATTCAAAGACCATATGGAAAATAAATAACTCAAAGGGATATATTAGCATTAGTCAAAGGGGAGAGAGAATGAAGACCCTTGTGGTGAATTTGCCCTAGATATGGATGGTTCCACTTACTCTGCCTCATCAGGTAAGGAGGAAAAGCTACATTAAAATACATAAGAATTCTTTACATTGAAAAACTTAAGTTATTAGGACAAGATCTCTTACAATGATTTCACACACTGTTACTTTATCAAATAATTTATTTCATGTTATTTTATTATTATTAAAAACAAAAATTGATGTGACCAGAATTGACCAAAACTAGGCTACCAATCTTTCTCTGTTAAAGCCAAAATATGGCTTCATGGTTTTCCTTCAATAGGTATTTTTTGGGGTTATGAAAATATGTACACATGGAGAAGAGACTGGGACAACTCAGATATGTTACTGTACTAGATGGGTAAAATTCAAAGCAAAACAAATTATCCTACTTTAAAATGTTAGCATACTATTGGGAAAGGATAAAAAATATGGAAGTGAGTGATAGAGAAATGGTTTGAACAATTCTTATCGTGCACTTAGTACTCAATATAGGAAGTAGGAAATCAATGAAATGATTTCTCAGTACTGGATACAATGATTTAACAATCCAATAACAATTGTCTCATAGCTCCTGAACTACTTGAAAGCCTGGGGTGGAACTGCACAACAAAATTCTCAGATTTTATGAGGAGTGGAGATTGTTTTGGTGGTAAACAATGAAGCTCAGTAGGATCAAGTTTTCTGGTAGAAGAAATAAAATATGAGGAAATGTACTCTCTGAGCAGACAAACATGGCTTTGAATGCCTATGCATCCACTTACATTTATGTGGAATAACAAGTCTATGAACCTTTCATTGACCAGATATTTTTTTCATTTTAAGATTGCATATTACTTCCCATTTTTAGCATTATAATGTGAAATAAACTATGTAATATGTGAAGATTATAAACTACGCATGACATTATAAATGAATAAAAATGTAGTTTATGTTATACAATCTGTTGATTATATTATTTAGTCTTAGAAGAAAAAAGTAAAACACAAGGACCTAATAAACATTTTTTGGAAGTGTGAAGAGAAAGAGAGAGTGAGAGATAGACAGAAGGAGACAGGAAAACAGAGAGAGAGAAGTTAAAGAATTGAACATTAAAATAAAGTATACATAACAATAATTACAAGGAGGAAACATATGTAGTCAATAAGAAGTTGGTCATCTAAGTGAAGAGTACTTGAAGTTGGATTTCCAAATGAAATCAGTATCAAAAGTCATGATGTGAGAACATGGCAGAATAAGAGAGGCAGAGCTAACTTCTCCACCATGGAATAACTAAAGTGAAGGAAGTGGATGACCAGAACACTGGTTCTTGGGTGCAAGTGGCCAGAGAGAGACTTCTACAATGTATAGGGTGGTCCTGGATGAAAAAGCAGAGAAATTATGACTGAAATGATGGTGTGAGTTTATTTAATCTTGACCACCTCTGGGGCTGACTCATGTGCACTGACTGGAGTGGGTGAGGGAATAGCTGCACACTCCTGCACTCCCATCTCTGCAGCCAGGTTGGGAGAACATTTTTCTCAGTCAGACAGCTGGGAGCTTCCATGTGGGAATACAGGAACCAACAGACTTGTCTTAGCCACATACAGAGACCTTGCTGCAGTGCATGGTGCTCTCCCTACAACCATGAAGGTTGCCAATTTGGGTACCTGGCTTTTGCATACCAGGGGCACTCCCCTTAGGAGGAGATGAGGGGCAGAGCAGAGAGGATTTGATCTGAAAAATAGCAGGTGAGGAGAACACTTTGTTTTCCACTGCCCATATCCATCTTCCACAGAGGCCTTTAGCACTGTGTATGGGTAGAGAGACGGGAACAAGGGAGAGAGCCACACTGAAACATCAAGAGTTCCTCCACTGACACAGAGGCCAGTGACTGCAGAGCAGGTAGGGATCTTTTGGACCAATGAAAAATAAGGCATTTCCCAGCTGGCTGACCACTGGGGAAGGTGAAGCTTTCAGACCCATAGCCCAATGTTGTCCGACTCAGAAGCCTGGGAATAGGCAGACCCATCATGCTGTCAACTAGGTTCTCCACCAAGGTGCATAGTATCAACCCCCCACCACCGGGGCTGACTGTCTCCAGCATGAAGGGAGACATTCTGCATTGACCACAGCAGCCAGGAAAAGGTGGTCTTGAGGGGAAAAGTTGGCCTATGAGCACAATCTGCTGAGAAGTCATGAAAAGTGCACTCTGGCAAACTGCTGTTCTGTTACATTTTCTACATATTTCCAAATAGACTTGCATATCCTGCAGGAAGTCCTGGTGTTGGTCTGTCAAGGAATTGCTGATAAACCAGTGACAAAGAGACCTTCAATGCAAACACAAGCAACTGTAATATGTTAGATGAGTGAGAGAAATAAACTTTCAAAACAAACTGATTAAGATAACCAAATGACAAGAAATCAGGAGGAAATCACAAAGCATGTGAAGATGCAAGGAGATACAGCTAAGGCAAATTACCAAATTAAAAACCTGGAGAGACACAAAATTTGGAAAAACCAATCAAGCTTGTACATACAAATCTCCAAAATAACTTCAACGAGTTTGCTAAAAACATAAGGGATACCAAGAACACACTAGATAAGCATAAAGAATTTGAAAGAGAAATAGAAAAATATCAGATCTTAAGGAAATGAAAGATACTGTAGACCAAATTCAAAATATACTACAGACATAAAACAGATTTGTAGGGGCAGAAGAATTGATGAGTGAACTAGAGGACAGGACAATCAAATATAAATGCACAAAAGAATAAATGGTGAAAAAGATGGAAAAATTTGAATTGGATCTCAGGGAAAGGATGGATAACAAAAATCACACAAATATAAAAATCATTGGTGTCCCAGAAGGAGAAAAGAAGTGTAAAAGTCTAGCTAAGAGTATTTGAGGGGTAATTGTGGAAAATTGTCCAACCCTTCAAAAAAACATAAATATGCAAAGGAAAGAGGCCCAATGAACCCCAAATAGAAGAAATATAAATAGATCCTCTCCAATACATACTGACAGGCTGTCAAATGCTGAAGAGAAGGAGAATGTCCTGAAAGAAGTAAGAGAAAACTGATTCACCACATGCAAGGGAAGCCATATATGACAAAGTACTGAACATGAAATGGGCACCATGGAGGTGAGAAAGCACTGATATGATATATTCAAGATTCTGAAAGAGAAAAATTGTCAGCCAAGAATTCTTTATCTAGGAAATCTTTCCTTGAACAGTGAGGGAGAATTTACAATTTTCACTGACAAAAAATACTGAAATATTTTTTTTAAAATAGACCTGCTTTGTCAAAACATACTAAAGGGACTTCTATCAGCTGAAAAAAAGGAAAACAGGAGAGACAGGTCTGGAGAAGGACACAGAATAGAAGAGTATTAGTAATGGTAAATGAAAGGACTAAAAGGAAGAAAGGAAAAAAATAGATGTGACAAATAAGAACGAAAGGATAAAATCGTTGGTTCAAGTACTGCTTTTATAGTAATAACTTTGATTATGAATGGATTAAACTTTAAAGTTAAAAGGTACAGACTAGCAGAATGGGTTAAAATGTATGATCCATCTCTATGCTATATACTAGAGATTCATCTTAGACTAAGGATAAAAATAGATTAAATGCAAAAGAATGGAAAATATTTCATGCAAACTGTAATGAAAAGAAATCAGGAGTAGCTATCTTAATATCAGAGAAAATATACATTACATGCAAAGCTATCATAAGACACAAGGAAGGACACTATGTATTAATAAAAGGGACAATTCACCAATAAGAAATAACAATCATAAATGTTTATGCACCCAATCAAGGATCTCCAAAGTACATAATCCAAGCATTGGAAAAATTGAAGGGAAAAAATACACATTTCTACAATGATAGTGGTAGACGTCAATACACCACTCTCTTCTATAGGTAAAAAAAACCAGGCAGACGATAAATAAGGAAATAGGGAACTTGAACAATAAACAATATCTATCTATATCTATATCTATATCTGTATCTATATCATCTATATTTATATCTATCTATCTATCTATCCATATATATATGAATGCATCCCAAAATACCAGGATATGCATTCTTCCATAGTGCTCTTGGAACATTCTCCAGGATAAATCAGGTGCTGGGACACAAACAGTTTTCAATAAATTTGAAAAGATTGAAGTTATTCAAAGCACTTTCTTTGACCATAGTGGAACGAAGCTGAAAATCAATAAACACAAAAGAACATGAAATCTCATGAATATGTGTAGATTAAACAACACATTCTTAAATGATCAGTGGATCAAAGAAGAAATTGCAAGAGAAACAGGTAGATACCTAGAGACAAATGAAAATGAGAATACAACTTATCAAAACTTATGGGCTGCAGTGAAGGCAGTGCTGAGAGGGAAATTTATAGCTCTAAATGCATGCATTAAAAAGGAAGAAAGAGTTAAAACCAAAAGCCTAACTGAACAACTGAAGAGGCTAGAGAAAGAACCACAAACTAACCCTAAATCAAGTAGAAGAAAGAAACAACAAAGATTAAAGCCGAAATAAATGAAGTGGAGAACAAGAAAACAATAGAATCAGTAAAACAAATGTTCATTCTTTGAGAAGATCAAAATGATTAACAAACCCTTAGCTAGAATGATGAAATATAAAACACAGAAGATGCAAATAAACAAAATCAGAAATAAGAGGGGGGTGATTACCATGCACACTACAAAATTAAAAAGTAGTAATAAGAGAAACCAGGAGAATTGTACACCAACAAACTGGACAGTTTACAGGAAATTGACAATTACCTAGTAACCTGCAAACATCCTATACTGACTCCAGAAGAAATAGAAGGTCACAGTAAACTAATCACAATAAAGAGATTCAATCATTCATCAAAAATCTTCCAATAATGAAAGCCCAGGTACAGATGGCTTCACAGGGGAATTTTACCAAATATTCCAAAAAACAGTAACACAATTCCTGCTTCAACTCTTTAAAAAAAATGAAGAAAAAGGAACCCAACCAACTCATTTTATGAAGCTAAAATAACTCTAATACCAAAATCAGATAAAGATATTACAAGAAAGGAAAACTATAGGCAATCTTCCCAATGAATATAGATGTAGAAATTTTCAACAAAATACTTGTTAATCAAATCCAAAGGAATATTGAAAGAATTATACACTGTGACCAAGTTGGGTTCATTTCTGGCATGCAAGGATGGTTCAAAATTAGACAAGCAATCAACATCATACAATGCATTAACAGAATGGAAGAGAAAAATCATATGATCTTCTTGATTGACACTGAAAAATATTTGACAAAATACAGCATCTGTTTCTGATAAAAAGAATTCAAAAGTAGGAATTGAAGGATTCCTCAATATGGTAAAGGGCATATATGAAAAACACACAGCTAGCATAATACCCAATGGTGAGAGAGAAAGCCATCCATCTAAGATTGGAGCAACACAAGGATGCCCACTGTCACCACTGCTATTCAACATTGAGCTAGAATTTCTAGTCAGAACACACAGCAAGAAAAAGAAATAAAACGCATCCACATTGGAAAGGAAGAAGTAAAACTTTCAGTATTTGCAGATGACATGATCCTATATGTAGAAAATCATAAAAAGTCTAAAGCAAAGCTACTCAAGCTGATAAATGAATACAGCAAAGTGGCAGGGTACAATAGCAACATGCCCAAATCAGTAATGTTCTATACACTAGTATAGCAACTAAAAGAATCTAGTGTCTAGGAATAAACTTAACCAAGAATATAAAGGACCTCTATGCAGAAAACAACAGAACTTTCTTAAAAGAAAGCAAAGAAGACCTAAATAGTTGGAAAGATATTCCATGTTTATGGATAGGAAGGCTAAATATCATTAAGATGTCAATTCTACCCAAATTGATATACAGATTCAATGAAATGCCAAAGTACCAACAAACTACTTTGTAGACCTGGGAATGCTAGCTGTGAAATTTAATTGGAAGGGAAAATAGCCTTGAATTGACAAAAACTTCCTATAAAAGAATAATGAAGTGAGAGGATTTAAACTTCCTGATTTTAAAGTGTACCGTAAATCCAGTGGTCAAAACAGCATCATATTGACACAAGTATGGACATATTGGTAAATGGAATTGAATCAAGAATTCAGAAATAGACCCCCAGATATATAGTCAATTGATTTTTGAGTCTTCAAGCTCTAGTAATATGAGGTAGCTTCTTAGACCTTATGCCCAAAGCACAAGCAATGCAAGAAAAAATAGATAAATGGGAATTCCTCATAATTAAATGCTTCTGTGCCTCAAAGAACTTTGTCAAAAAGGTGAAGAGGCAGCCAACTCAATGGGAGAAAATATTTGGAAACCATATATCTGATAAGTGCTTGATATAAAGTATATATAAAAAAAACCTACAACTCAATAACAAAGAAGAAACAACCCAATTATAAAATGAGCAAAATATATGAATAGACATTTTTTCCAAAGAGGAAATACAAATGACTAAAAAACACATGAAAAGATGTTCATCTTTATTAGCTATTAGGGAAATGCAAATCAAAACCACAGTGAAATATCAACTCACACATATAACTGAACAGAGCCTATGAGACATATGGGATACAATCAAGGATACAAATGTACATATTACAGGAAACACAGAAAGAAAAGAAAGAGAAAGGTGGTAGAAGAAATATTCAAGGAGTTAATGGTGGACACTTCCAAGATGTAATGAAAGATGTGTATATACATAATTAAGAAGCCCAAAGAAACCCAGACAGGATAAAATCATAGAAAACTATGATCAGACACATTGCGGCCAAACTGACAAAAGCCAAAGACAAGGAAAAATTATGAAAACTGCCACAGTAAAGCAATGTGTTATCTTTAATGGTTCCCCAATAAGATTGAGAATTTTTTACAAAGAAACCATGGAGGTAAAAAGGCAGTGAGATAAAACATTTAAATGGCTGAAAGAGAATGATTGACTTCTAAAAATATTGTATCTGACAAGAAAGTCTTTCAAAAATGAGGGCGAGATTAATAATACATTCCTGCATACATAAAAAAAATTGAGGGAGTTCATCACCACTAGAGCTGCCCTACAAACAATGCTAAGCAATTTCTTCAGAGAGAAAAGAGAGGACACTTGACAGTGGATCAAATTGAGTAAAACATTAAGATCTCAGCTAAAGGTAGCCAGTTTTGCAATTATAAACACCAGTAGCATGGTACTGTAGTTTTGGTATTTAACTCCACTTTTTTACTTTTTGCATGTTCTAAAATTCAAGCACATAGAAAGCAATGATAAGTCTATGATTTGGGATATACAATGTATGAAAATATAATATGTAACAATTACCAAAAAGAATGGTTACAGATGTCTACAGGGTGAGAATTATATAGATAGTCTTTAGATAACCCTATAATTATAACATTTATCAATGTAGCAAAAGTACCACAGAAATGTAACCTATCAATGATAAGGATAACTGCATGTGTGTGTGTATGGGGGCGGGTTAAGGGAAATCTGTTCTTTCTGCATTATTCTTCTGTAAGCCATCACTGCTCGAATTAAAAATAAAGTTGCTGCCTTGGATAAAAGTCAACACTATATAAAGATAGAGGGTCAATTACAGAAAAATACTTAACAATGATAGATATATGTGTACCTAACAGAGCCCCAAAATATATGAAGCACATATTCAAAGAGTTGAAGGGAACAATTGATGGTTGCAAATTACTAGTAGGAGAATCAATACATCACATTCAATAATGAATCAACCATATAGAGAGAAGATCAACTAGGAAATAGATGAATGTAAAATATTAATAGAGAAAACTTCACGTGGGGTATATATGGGAACTCTATTTTCTGCATGATTTTTCTGAAAACCTACAACTGCTCTAATAAAGTGAATATAATGAAAACTATTGAAATTGCTAATGAATAATATTCAGTTTGAAGTGAAATTAAATTTTAGAAAAACTTCTGTCCCACACATTAACTTGAGAACTTCCTAATACTTAAAGATCTGTCTGAGAGGATAGTTAGCAATGTTAATAAATATGTGGTTTATTTGGGAATTGTAAAATAAAATGTGTCATATTTGTAAGATCTGAATCATTCTGTGAACAAGTTTTTTCCAGATGAACACTACTTGATGTTAAAACATTATGCATGTGTAAAATCCATTCAAGTTACTGAACAGATAACGAGTTTAAATCTAATAAAATAAAAAGTATATTAATAACTTTTCTGATTACAAGCTGGAACTATTTTTTAAGAAATTCCACTTGTTGATTTTTAGTTTAGAATATTATCACTCAAGAAGGATATTAAAATTAATCTAACTACTTTAAAGAAATCCTTCTTCCCTTTTTTTAACCGCATATCTGTTAGACAATATTTTCTTCAGATTCTTTGACCAAAACAACATATTGTAATTGAATGAATGAGGAAATATATATGACAATTCAGCTATATCCCAGTAAGCCAGAAATAAATAGGATTTCAAAAGGATAAAATCATTTCTCTTCCCTCAACATTTATTTTGGTTTTGGAAAGAAAGCATATTTTTAAAATGTATTATTGTAATATAATAAAATGATTTATTATTTCTGATAATTGAAATAGTTTTATACATATATGTTTTCATTTTATAATTTCCAATTGATATAAGCATCAGAATTTTGTTATTTATTATTTTCAATCATTTCTTCAGTGCAAAGTGTCCCTGAAATCAAAAAACATGAGAACAGATGTTTTATGTCAATTATATTAAATTATGTTCTGCAACACTTCAAGATATCTCTGGGAATATATTTTTGTACATATTTTTCCAACCATTACTCACTTCTGAGGGCTATGTTTCATGAAAGTATTAGTATGGCATTATTAGATTTCTGGTCACCAATTTCATTTCCAGATGGCAAACCAGTCCAGGTCTTCTATATATTTTGCTTCACTCTATTATCACTTCCATAACAGGGAATTTTTGCAGCCTCTAGGAAGCTGAGAAATTCTTCAGATAGCTGCTTTTTTTTGCCTGAAATACATGTAATTATGAAATTATTATGGAGTAATTATGAAAGTTGGTAAAAATCTGCTTGGCTTTATGAAACCCATTCTGAGGATTGCTGGCCTTGGTTAAGCAGAAATACTAAGTCAATGGAGTTATCTGTCTCCATAGATTTGACATATCTCTAATCATCAAACCCTCTTGACCAATTTTCTTTGTGTTAATAACACCTAGTTGTATGCGGAGACTTCTGCTTTGAGCCTTCATTTCCAAGACTTTCTTTAGAGATTCTAGCCTTTTTCATACTATGATACTCTCCTGATTGGCAGCAATTAATAAGATATTTCAGAATAATGACAAATGGGATACTTTTCTACAACCTTCTTATGGGGTAGTAAATCAGAATCTGGCTTTTTTTCTAAAATTATTGCCATATACCATGTTCAAGTATCTCTTCAAAGAGATGGTAAAAGTCTAAATTGCATGCCATAAATTTTACTTGCTTTATTTTTATAATTCCTTCCAAAATGAATCCCAATTTTCTTTGATTTATTAACTACTGGTCAATTTTGTTTATTTTCTTGTTGATAATTTTATTAATATATGACTTTCCTACATGCCATAATGTTATTCTAAACTCTTAAAATATAATGTTGGGGGTCTATAATTTTATGGCTATATTGTAGAAATAAATTATATTTATGATCTGACATAAAATTGAAAGTTGGTTGAATCACCAGTGACCATGAAACATTTTAGAATTCTTCTCTTTTGTTAATTTTTTATTCAATTTTTACTGAGGTTATTCACATAACATGCAATCACCTGAAGTGTAAAATCAATTATTCACAATACCCTTATATAGTTGTGTATTCATCAACACAATTATCTTTTTTCAATTTTAGAACAGTCATTACTTCAAAAAGAAATGAAAAGAAAGAAGAAAACACAACTCCTCCCATACCCTTAAACCTCTCTCCATTATTGACTCATAGTATTGGTATAATATATTTGTTACAGTTGATGAAAGAATATTAAAATATTACAAAGTGTATTACATAGTTTGCAATAGGTATATCCCCTCATATTCCCCTCTAATATTAACAGCTATCAGCAGTGTTATATATTTGTTCTAGTTCTTAAATAAAATTTCTAATATTTGTACAGTCAATCATGGGCATTGTCCACCACAAGATTCACTGTGGTATACATTCTCATATTTTAACCTGCAACTTTCTTTCTGGTGACATTCATTACTCCATGCTCTAAACTTCAGATTTCCACCACATTCACATACTATTCAACACTGTTAGTTATTCTCACAATAACATGCTACCATCATCTCTGGCTATTTCCAAAAGCTTAAATTCAACCTAGTTAAACATTCTACACATATTAGGCAAATGGTCCCTATTTTTTAGCCTCATTCGGTAGCCTGGTAACCTATATTTTATGTCTATGAGTTTGCATATTATAATTAGTTCATGTCAGTGAGATTATACAATATTTATCCTTTTGTGTCTGACTTATTTCACTCAACATAGTGTCCTCAAGATTCATCCATCAACACATTTTAAGAAGGTTTTGTTCATGCACCATACATTTCATCCTAAGTAAACAATCAAGGATTAGCTGTATAATCATGTATTTATGCATTCACCACCACTATCACTATCTATATAAGGATATTTCAATTTCTAGCACAAAGAGGAAGAGTAAAAAAAGGTAGAAAGATAGAAGCAAAATAAAAATATAGAAAAACATGATGGTTGAAAAGCAACAAAAGAAAAATTTAAATAAAGTACAATTAAAAAGTCAGACATCACCAGTTCCAAGAATCCCATACCCTTCCCTTATATCCCCCTATTTTAGGTATTTAGCTTTGGTATATTGCCTTTGTTATATTAAAGAAAGCACAATACAATGTTTCTGGTAACTATAAACTCTAGTTTGCATTGAGTATATTTTTCCCAATATCACCCATTTTTAACACCTTGCAAGTTTGACATTCATTTGTTCTCCCTCATGTAAAAACATATTTGTACATTTTACCACAATTGCTCACTGCTCTCTGTTTCACCAGGTTATACAGTCCCAGTTTTTATCTTTCCTCTTTCCTTCTGTTGCCCCACATGGTCTAACCTTCCTCTTTCAACCATACCCACAGTCATCTTTGCTCAGTGTGCTTACATTACTTTGCTAGCATCACCAAAAATTATGCTCCAAACCTCACTCCTGTCTTTTCTTATCTGTCTGTAGTGCTCCCTTTAGTATTCTCTGTAGGGCAGGTATCTTGTTCACAAACATTGTCTGTTTCTCAGAGAATATTTTAAACTCTCCCTCATGTTTGAAGGATGGTTTTGCTGGATATAAAATTATTTAATGGCAGTTTTTCTCTTTTGGTATCTTAAATATATCACACCACTGCCTCCTTGCCTCCATGGTTTCCCCTGAGAAATCTGCAGATAGTCTTATCAAGCTTCCCTTGTATGTGATGAATTGCTTTTCTCTTGCTGCTCTCAGGATACTTTCTTTGTCTTTGATATTTGATAATCTGATTATTAAGTGTCTTGGCATAAGGTCTCTTTGGATCTATTCTGATTGGGGTATGCTGTGATTCTTGGATCTGTAATTTTATGTCTTTCATAAGAGATAGGAAATTTTCAGTGATTATTTCCTACATTATTGTTTCTGCCCTTTTTCCTTCTCTTCTCCTGCTGGGACACCCATGACAACTACATTCATGCACTTCATGTTGTCCTTCAATTCCCTGAGATGTTGCTGATATTTTTCCATTATTTTCCTTATCTGTTCTTTTGTGCGTAGGATTTCAGGTGTCCTGTTCTCAAGTTCATCAATGTTTTCTTCTGCCTCTTGAAATCTGTTGTATGTCTCCATTGTGCTTTTCATCTCTTGTGTTGTGCCTTTAATTTCCATAGGTTCTGCCAATTGTTTTTTTCAAACTTTTTAGCTCTTCCTTATGCTCACCCAGTGTTTTCTTTTTAACCTTCATTTCTTTTGCCAATCTCCCCTCAACTTGTTGAATTGGTTTTTGAATTCTTGTAGCATATTTGTTTGAAGATCTTTAATTAGATGTTTCAATTACTGTATCTCAGTGGAAGTGTAAGTTTGTTCCTTTGACTGGGCCATATCTTTGTGTTTTCTTACTGTGATTTGTAGTTTTCTGTTGTTTAGGCATCTGGTTTCCTTGATTATACCAATCAGATTTTCCCAGACCAGAATGGGCTCAGGTCTCAGGAGGAGGCTGTATTCAGTTTCTCTGAGGGTGAGACCTAGAAGACTTCCCTGTGAGGTCTCTGGACACTGTGCTCTTCTTAACCTGCCCAGCAGGTGGCAACTGTCAGCCTGTTGCTCTCCACTGGTGTAAAGATGTGTGGTCACTTTATTCTCAGCAGAACCTGTTCTGGCCAGAGATGGAGGGTGTCAGAAGCCAAGCTTAAATTGTTTCTGGATTGTTTGTTTTCCCCAGGCCCTAGGATCTGAGTTCTCAAGGAAGGACTGCCACTTGGGCTGGGTCCCAAATGCTCCTCTTAGGGAAGAAACACTCCCTAGGGTGTTAACTTCTACACTTGTATTACTCCTTTGTCCCTCTGACTCTGTAAAAACCACCCCTGCCTGGGTCAGCTCTGAGAACTGAAAATGCCTGAGAATTTTCCCCACTGAGCCACTCTCATTGAGGGAGAATAAAAGGAGAATGAGCAAAGTCCTTTTTCAGAGCCAGCCCCTGGCTCCCCAGTTTCACCTGTCAGTCAGAGATTGTACATGTTTCCCTATACTCCTTTTCTTGTGCACAGCCATTTCCCAGTACTCTATGCTTAGCCATCTCCAGAAGCCTCTGCATTTTTTTCCATCATCCCCACTTCCTCTCCACTGGAAGCAACCTCAGGGTACTTTCCAGTTTGTTAGGGGTTTATTTGTGCTTGTAGCTAGTATTCAGTGGTCCACATTTGTTAATTAAAACTACAGTTGGAGCTTGGCTGAGCTACAATACCTTGCTCCTGGCAGGGACTGCTGATTTCTCCCACAGGAAATTTTGCAGTTTAGTCTGCCATTACAATGTGGGAGGGGCACCAGTTCCACAGTTTTTACTTACAGATTTTATGCAGCAATCTCAGCTGTTCCACCAATTCCAGGCTGGTGTGTGATGTGTGAACAGTCTTGGTTGTCCCCCAACAGTTGTTCCATACTATTTACTAGTTGTTCCTAGCTATTTACTAGTTGCTCTAGAGGGCTAACTAAATTCCACACCTCTCTATGCTGCCATCTTGTCCCACCCCTTCTTTGTTAAATTTAAGAACAAAAAATCATTTTGCTAATTTTGTTGCTAACAAGCATTATTACAAATTTAGCTATAAGGATTGAAGGAAAACTCACTCCTCTAGATGTTGATATCACCAGTTCCCCAGGGATCCTGAGAGATATGACCCATATGTGTTTATCCTAATTAATAACCATGTTTATAAAGAATTTAGAGACACAATTGTTCCTGTCATTATGGATAAATGTGAATTGCCTGGAGAAGTGACTCTGAATTTGATTCAGGGAAGAATGAAGGAAGGTTGCAGATTTTGTGAAATCTCTGAAATTGTGCAAAAGAAGTAGTCATATTGCAGAAGATAAAAAAGTGTCCTCCTTTCTCAGGTATACTTAAATGCTTTAATTCATGTGTTTCTTTAAAATGGCTAATGAAACATGTACTGACATAATTGTGATAAGTCTCAAGATCATTGTTCTAGTTTGCTAATGCTGCCAGAATGCAAAGCACCAGAGATGGATGGGCTTTTATAAAAGGGGGTTTATTTGGTTACACAGTCACAGTCTTAATGCCATAAAGCATCCAAGGTAAAAAATCAGAAATTGAGTACCTTCACTAGAGGATGGCCAACAGTGTCCGGAAAACCTCTGTTAGCTGGGAAGGCACATGGCTGGCATCTGCTCCAAAGTTCTGGTTTCAAAATGGCTTTCTCCCAGGATGTTCCTCTCTAGGCTGCAGTTCCTCAAAAATGTCACTCTTAGTTGCACTTGGGATATTTGTCCTCTCTCAGCTTCTGTGGATCAAGAGTCTGCTTTCAATGGCTGTCTTCAAAGTGTCTCCCCCATCTGCAGCTCCTGTGCTTTCTTCCAAGTGTCCCTCTTGGCTGTAGCTCCTCTTCAAAACATCACTCACAGCTGCACTGAGTTCCCTCTACCTGTCAGCTCATTTATATAGCTCCACTGATCAAGGCCCACCCTGAATGGGTGGGCCACACCTCCATTGAAATTATCTCATCAGAGTTATCACCCACAGTTGGGTGGGGCACATTCCATGGAAACACTCAAAGAATTCCAATCTAATCAACACTGATAACGTCTGCCCAAACAAGATTACATCAAAGATGATGGCATTTGTGGGGCCCAATATATTGAATCTGGCACAATCATTAATATAGTTATTCCTGCCCTCTGTTATGAATTGATATTCATAGACAGTCTGAAAGTTTCTGATTCTGGTTCTATTGTAGGTGTTTAGTTTTTAAAATGGAACTTGATGATATGTATATGATTCCAGATACTGAAATAAAATAATACAGAAATTATCAAGAAATTGAAGTAGCGCAAATACTATATATTAAATATTATTTGAACTACATTGTAAAGGATAGCTAACAATTTCAGAACCAACAATAAGTTACCATAGAATTTCATAGAAATTTATTCTTATTCACAAATATTCCTTCAAATATGAATGGATTTGTAGAGATATCCAGTGAAGTTTTTACTATGAACAATTTCTTGTATTTATTTGCAGGATATTAAGAAACAGATACACTCTATGTAGGCTATTATGATCCTTTATTTCATGTGTTTAACAATTGATAAGATATAGATATCCCACTAGTTTTTTTCCACATTTAAAAATTGTGAAGTAAAAGTTTTCTAAACATCCCTGAGGTAATAAGGGGCAGGAATACACCATGAACTCACTCTCTCCTTCTTATGCCTAAGGTTCTCATTATGCACTCTGAAGTAGAATATTTAGCTTAGGGAAACTTAAGAATTTTACAGATGGAGTGGAATGATGCAATCAGAAGTGACAGAAGATGACAACAATATTTCCAAAGATCAATAAGCATGTGCTTTTTGAGAGAGGAAATTTAAAAAACATCTGGAATTTTGGTTATATCCAATAACCATGCCTTAGGAAAATAGTATCAAATTAATTACTTAGTATTGTTATTGGTATTTAATAAAATCTCTGCTAAAGACTATTCTTCCTCATAAAATTTGAGGATAGAAGAAATATGCACAATAAAAATGATAATGGAAACAATTTATGGAAACATTTTGCAAAAATCCTATAAATTATTATGAATGTAATCAATAAAAGTAAATGAACACCATTAATGTTATTACCCACATAAAAGGCTAGAAAAATTTTATGCTACTTTTTGATCGAAATGGATCTTACCTAAAAAAGAATTAAGAGTGATATTTCTAACATTTGTAGTTATTACAACTCCATTTAATTTTTCCACATATAAAATTATATAGTTCTGAAATGAGATCCATTATGATAATTAGTTTTAGAATTAAAGGAACAATTAAGACTGAAATAGGATTTCTTCATGATTTGCTATGCTTCAAGACAAGTACAAGTAAAATAGTTGTGTTTACCATAGTTATTTTGAATAAGCAGACTGCTGTAAAATGTAGAAAAACATGTAGACAAGACATATGGACAGAAAATTAGTCAAATATTGGAATTTATGTCTGATGGAAGGAAGGGTGTTTGAGGATGAGAAATATCAGGTGAGATGCTTTTTTGAGATAGTGTGTGCTTGTTAGAAGGTAAGCTAGTGAGACAGCAAGGCAACTTGGTACACATGGCAAAGTAAAATTGGAACCAAATATAATCTCAAAAGAATCAGTCTATTTTTTGGACATTGCTGCAAAGGACTCAAAGGCTGAACAATGCAACACAATAAAGAATACATAGAAATAATCAAAAGTTACATATACAGCAGGGTATTGCACTAAGAATAGTATGTTTATTTCAGTACTGTTACCAGAACTACTAAGTTATAAAATTATTCATATTAGAAAATATGAAATGTAATTCATCTCCAATAGCCTACTGAAAATAAAAAAGTGGAGAAAATAGTAATATCTGGTAAAAAATCATATAGTAATTTGGAACATAATTTCAGGACTTTAAAGTGGAAAGAATTACTTGGAATAAGGTGGAGGAGAAGGAGGAAAAGGAAGAGGGGGAACAGGAGGAAGAAAAGATGCAAAAATATGCACAATGTCTGTCAGTAATAACCCATAATTCCTATTCCTGATATTGGAAATTAGTTTACATTCTCTTCTAATCCTGAAAAAACTACATAGAATTTAATCAATAAGTTTGATATTTTCAAATAACGTCTTATTTTCTTTTGTCACATATTCCTGTGGTTTATTTTCTTTATCATTTCTTTCTAGTCTTTTCCTTCACTATTTCCTTCCTTCTACTTAGTGAGATATCAATTTGCTCTCTTTTTCCTGGTCACTGGAAATGTTCATTTTATTTAAAACTTTATCCTTTCAATTATTAACATATACAGTTTTAAACCTTTCTCCAAGCCCTGCTTTATGTTTATTTGGTCAAATTTTATATATTGTAATTTCTAATTTCATTATAATTCAGCTGAAAACATATTTTAAATTTTCTTCTGATTTTTTTTGAATCACGGACTGTACAAGTACATCTATTTTAATATCCAAAATAGTGGTTGTTGTTGATATCTACTAAATTCCAATTTGTAGAATTAAACATACTCTGTCAGAGGACATACTGTGTGTAATCATATCCTAAATTCATGAAGACATTTAATGATCAGTATGTCATCCATCATGATATATTTGATATATTCTCAATATAACAAATATAGTGATATTTTATTCAATACCTCTAGAATTTTTAAATTATCATGTCTGACAGCACCAAAGGATAATAATAAGACTGCCCAAACTAATCTCTCGTGAATTTGTCATAATGTGAACAATTATAAACTTGTAATTGTCAAGCAGTTTCACACAAAAGTAATTATTTCCAAACCCATGACTCTGGATGTTCATTGTAATTTATTTACCAAACATGAATGAAAACTTAAATCCAAAGAAAAATATGCAAGAATGTTCATCCTACTTTATTCATAATAACTATAAATTTGTTATGGCACAGGTGCCCATCAAAGAAAAATTGATAAACACATTGTGATGTTTACTGAAGTTTACACTACTCCAATCTCAAAGGAACAGAACACTGGTATACCCTTCTATATGGAAGCATCATGAAAACATTTGAGTTTGAAATAAGAACCTTGAAAAATAAATTTACTATTGTATGATACGCATTATATCAAGGTTTGTGTGCCAGTTTGTATGTATTATGTCCCCCCAAAATGCCATATTATTTGATGCAATCTTGTGGGGGCAGATGTATTAATGTTCATTAGGTTGGAGTCCTTTGAGTGTTTCCATGGTATTTTGCATAATGGAAGCATTAGCAAACCAGAACAGATTTTGGTACCACTGAAGTGGGGTGCTGCTGAGTTTGCAAATACCAAACATTTTGGAATGGCTTTTTATATGGATAAGGGGAAGGTTTTGGAAGAACCATGAGGAGCATGTTAGGAATGGTCTAGGCTGCTTGGAAGAGAATGTTAAGTAGAAATATGGACTCAAAAGATACTTCTGATGAGGACTTGAGCAAAAATGTTGAATGTCTCATTCAAACTGGAAGAAAGGCAATCCTTGTTTTAAAGTGGCAGAGGATTCGGCAAAATTGTGTCCTGGTATAAGCTGGAAGGCAGAATTTGAATATGATAAGCTGGAATATTTAGCTGGGAAGATCTCCAGACTAAATGTGGAGGATGCTGTTAGATTTTTTTGACCAGGGAGAGAAGAGACCAAAGCTCAACTGGAGAAAGTTTTATTGTAGCCATGCACAGGTTGGATGAAGCCTAAGAGTGGCAACAGCCCCCCAAAAAGGTGGGAGTACAGGTTTATAGATTTCTTGGAGGGGAATTGGGGAAATAATTGTTGGCGTGTAAGATACAGAAGTAAGGAGTTGAGTCAGGGGATTGGTTTTCTCAGGGTAGGATAAAGAGTTGATGTCAGGGTAAGATAAGGAGTTGACATCAGGGAGATTATTATGTTATGGAAAATTTTCGTTTGTGTTCTTGCTCAGACTGCTACATTAGCTAAGAGTGGGTTTTATGTATACAGTCATGTCTGTTCTAAGGGTGTGTTGTGTATGTGTTGATAGTGGGGAGTTTTGCCTAACATCCCAGGCTTTTTCTTTTATTTTCTATGGGTGCCGAGGGAGTGCAGATCCAATTTCTGTATCTGCTTCCTGCTGGTTGGGGGCATAGAGTTTTTCCTACTCTTCATTGCAGGGTAGTGGCTGGTAAGGGTGCTTCATTGAAGGAGTAGCATGCTGCTGACTGCTTGGTTTATTACAGTTTGAACATTTCTGTGAATAAACTTGGTTAGAAATTGTAAGAAACAAGATCACAAAATGATCATAGAGAAGATGGGAAAGAGGATAGGAAAAGCAGGAGAGTGGCAGGGCTGACAGTAAAACAGCAAGATACGGTAATGTGAAGAACTTTCAGCAGGGTGAGAAATGTTTACATTTTGTGAATTATTAGGCACATGCACACACCACTGACTATTAATTACTGCTTTGGGCAGTGGTTAGAATATTTAATGCTATTCTGTTTTACAAGACCATTTTTTAAATTATGAGATTGCAGTGTTAAGCAGTGAAATCACTAGTTTTTACCATTTTCTAACTTTGATCACAGAAACAATTTTCCTTTGTTTTTCAAATTCTGCTGTTAGTCCCAGGAGTTCTGGGAGGTCAAAACTGGGGTATTAATTGGGTGGGTAATATGTCCCCATAGTTTGAGGTCCCTGGGTGCAGTCAGACTCCAATGACCCTCCTGCTTGTAGAGCAGATATGGCCCTTGAGGTGGGGGTGTCAGGGATTTGGGCATTTTCTGGCCCAGTGCTTGGGCTGTCCACATTTAAAGCAGACTCCTGATGGTGCTTTCTCTCTTTGTTTAGGAGGGCCTCCAGTCCCTTTCAGTCCTGAGGCAAGAAGCTGGTAAGTTGTTTTTATCCTGCTGGGCTTTTTAACATTTTTGCTGTTAAAGAATTTAAAGGTTTTGAAGATCTCCATGGATGTTAGGGACTGCATAATGTGAAGGGCTAGGAGAATTGCAGTGGCCCTGGTCGGGGTAGGGTGCAGCAGCAGTGGCAGCAGCATGGAGTTTCAGCAGGAGTGGAGCTGGTTTGGGGCCAGGTAGCTGCAAAACACAGCAAATGATGGATATTGGAGCTAGGTGAGGAGCTTGAGTATAATTGAAGAGAAGGTCTTTGGCAGGATTGAAGAAAGAGTTGGGAGGCTGAGGAGGAGAAGGATTTCATTAGTGGAACAAGTTTGGCAGAGACAGGGGCAGAGAGAGGGATAGAGAGGAGGGGCACCTGCACAGATTGAAAACAACCTGGACACATGGGAGTTCACTCCACTTGCTGAGACACTGACAATGATTGTCAAGGTTAAAAGAATTTGTTAATTAAGGGTTCTGTTTTTGGCCAGGTGAATATTGTGGCCAGGTGGAATTAAACAGAAAATGAGCTTGTTAGTTTTTAGATCTATCCTGCTTTGACATCAGGGTATGATAGCATTTCCCCTCCTCCTCCTCCTCTTCATTACACAGCCACTTCTCATCAAGCCAGAGCTGCTTCTGAACTGCAGCCAGGAAATGACACTCCCCCATCTCCAAATTCCACCTCAAAACCTCAATGCTCCCTTCTCTGTCTGCAAAAACCTACTCTTCCCAACCTCAACTTATCCTCCCCTTGTGAGAAGTGCCTGAACTGGAGGGACCCATCTGCATTCATGTTCCCTTCTCTCTTTCTGACCTTTACCAAATTAAAAAGCACCTAAGCTCATATTCTACTGACCCTGCCCAATTTCTCAAAGAAGTTCCATACCTTACTGTGTCCTATGACAACACCTAGTGAAAACCCTATGTCATTCTCTCTATGTGCCTCACCCCTGAGTAGAAGGAACAAGTATAGCTAGCAGCTCACCTTAAATAGACAGGACCCTAATATAGTTCCATGGGAGGGACCACAGTGTTCAGAAAGGAACCTGATTGAAATTATCAGGAAGGAAAGCCTGTCCAGCAGTTTCAAAAACTTATAACTTGTCTCACAGCAGACTGTAAGCAGCCACACCTAAAGCAGTTAATTATGGTAAGTTAAAAGAGTTTAAAATTTAAAGGTTCCATTTTTTAGCCAGGTGGATATTGTAGACAGGTAAAATTACAATAAAAATTTAGCTTGTTAGGTTTTAAATCTTTCCTGCTTTGAGTTTTACAGGGTAAGGAAAAATCACAGCTCTCAAATTTAGGAACAATTAAGAGGCTATCCCCCTTGAGAGTTCCCAAGCTCCAGTGCAGTGACTGGGAATGGATGGAAGGATCCCACCATCCTACTCACCCCTAGGGTCCTGAACACAACAGAAGCAGCTCTCATCTACTGCTACAATTTTCATGAATGTTGTCCCAGACTACACAAAAAGACAGTGCAGGAGGGGTAGAGAGAGGGTGTTTTCTCCTTACTCTGAAGAGATTTGCTGGTGAGGGGTGTTAGAATCAGGCAAGTGTGTTCTGACCCATTTGATGGAAATTTTATCTCTATTTTGATCTCAGATTTTGACACCAGTATGTTAGGTTTTTGACCAGGAAGAGAAGCCATCAAAGATCGATTGAAGAAAGTTTTATTGTCACCATGCACAGGTGGGCTGAAGCCTAAGAGTGGCAACAGTCCCCAACAAAGATGGGAGCCAGTTTTTTAGCTTTTTGGGAGGGAGATTAGGGGAATAATTGTTGGTGTGTAAGATAGAGAAGTAAGGAGTTGAGTCAGGGTATTGGTTTACTCAGGGTAGGATAAGGAATTGATGTCAGGGTAAGATAAGGAGTTGACATTAGGGGTGTTTGGGGTAAGATAAGGAGTTGATGTTAGGATAAGATAAGGAGTTGACATCAGGGAAGTTTTTAAATTATGGAAAATTTTTGTTTATGTTCTTGCTCAGACTGCTACATTAGCAAAAAGTAGTTTTTATGTAAACAGTCATGTCTGTTGTGGGACAGCTTCTAAGGGTGTGTTGTGTATCTGGGTGGGGAGTTTTGCATAACAGATACAGCCTGGCTTCTCCTTGCAGCTTATAGTAAAATGTGATAGGGCAGAGATAAGCTTAGGAATGAACTTGGGCACAAAGTTATCAGAAATTTATGTTTGGAAGATTCTAGTCTTCCAGGATATGAGACCCCAGAGGATAGTGCCCCACCTGAGGGTTTAATGAAAACTGGAACCAGCCAGCCATTTCAGTACAAGCCAGGGTTGGAGATGGAGTTACCCAGAAAGGATCTATGGAATCACTTGTTTTCTGCCAGTTTTGACCCCTGTGTCCCTCATGCCAAGCCAACAAATTTTTGCAAGATTTGTATAGATGGAACTACTGCTAGTCTGGACTGGAAAGGACATAGAAGAAACAAATTGAAGGAAAAGTTTCTTCAAAGACAGAGCCATGGATGTTGAGATGTGGAGTTAAGAAGTCTTCAGCAGTGAGAGTGGAGTGGCCCATGCACATGGAAAGGGTGAGTTTTCCCCAGAGGCAGAGGGTGGACCTTTGATGATCAGGAAGCTGCTGCTACCCCAGTTCCCAGAGACTGTGGAGCACATTCCCTGGGGACTTCAGAGAGCCTGGCTATCACCCCACTGTTTGGAGAGGGGAGAGCCTTTGCCCCATAGAGGCAGAGTCTGAGTGGCACTCTGATGTTTGAGAAGGGTTGGGCTGAGAAGAAGTTGGTCTCCAAAATGTGTGGACATATTTCAGCACTCATCCCAGTGTTTGGAGACAAAAGGGCTGCCACAAAAGCCCTTGGAAAGGGTTGAAATCCTGCTCTCTCAAGCCCCAAGATTAACACATTGTTCTGTAAGTGACTCTCAGATTTTGAAATCTAATGAAGTCTGCCCTGCAGATTTTAGGATCTGTTTTGGTCTTCTGAATCCTGTTTTCCTTTCAGTTTCTCCTGATGGCAAAAGAAATGTTTATCCTATGACTGCCCCTCCTTTGTATAATGGCAACAGATAACTTGTTCTAGGTTTCACAGGTCCACAGCTAGAGGGAAATTTTGCCTTAGGACAGACCATGCTCATAACTGATTTTGATAGGCTCTTATACTTACATATTATTACTGAAATGATGTAAGTTTTGTGATGTTGTGATGGGATGAATGTACCTTGTGTATAGAAAAATCACGTCATTTTGGTGTCCAGGTCATGGAAAGTGCTGGTTTGGATGTATTATGTCCCCCAAACACCATAGTTTTTGAAGCAGTCTTGTGGGTGCAGATGTGTTAGTTTTGATTAGGTTGGAATCCTTTGAGTGTTTTCATTGAGATGTGACTCAATCAACTGTGGGTGAGACTTCTGATTGGATAATTTCCATGGAGTTGTTACCCCACTCATTCAGGGTGGGTCTTAATTGAATCACTGGAGTCCTATAAAAGATTTTGCAGGCAGAAGGATCTGCTGCAGCCAAGAGATGCCCTTTGAAGAACACACAGGAGATGAGAATGGAGATGGAACACAACTTTGGTCCAGCAGATGACAGCCATGTGCCTTCCCAGCTAACAGAGGTTTTCTGGATGCCATTGGCTTTCCTTTGGTGAAGTTCTACTTGTGTTGATGCCTTCATTTGGACATTTTCATGGCCTTCAGTCTGTAACTTTGTAACCAAATAAACCCCCTTTATAAAAGCCAGTCAATTTCTAGTATTTTGCATAATGAGAACACTAGCAAGCTGGAACAGTTTTGAACAGCAGAAATGAATATGTGGCAAAATAGATAAATAAATGGACTAGGATTTGCCTTTGGAAGTGAGTGGTTAGACATAGATAAACCAGGAAGAGACACAGAAATCTCTGGGTTGATGGTAGTATGTCATACATTTTTAGGAGTCCGTGTTATAGGAATTTTGTAATTTCCAAATTCCATTGTATTGTATTAATTTAATATTCATGCTTTCAACAATTTTTAAATCATGCCATATGCAAAGAGAACCTTCCTTAAAAATTAACTGCATTTTATTATATATATCCTGAAACATTTATGGGTGAAGATTACTCATGTTCACAACTTATTTTGACATGCTATGAAATTGAAAATATTTAAAAATTTAAAAAATTTATTTTAGAAAAATAATGATGGGTGGATGGAATGTTTTATAATAAAATAATTAGAGCAATAGTTCATGAAAGGGTGAAGTGGGCTGTATACATATGACAGACTATTGAGCAGCTGAAGGAAGGAATGAAATATTATGGCATGCAACTTTTAGCATGGAAGTCTTGTGAATGAACCTTGAGGACATTATGTTGTGAGAAATAATTCAGAAACAAAAGCACAAATATTGTATGGTTTCACTGATATAAATGAACTATATGAACAAACATAATTGAATTTTAGAGCATATGCTATCATGCGATAGAAAGTAGGCAGAGATTGGGCAATCTACAATTAAGGAGAATAGGATGTTTAAATATGGCTTCTTGTAAAGGTTCCTAGGTTGTAAGCTTTTGCAGCAGGCACATCTATTCCTGAGTTTGAACTGTTATTTCTAAATTCTGAGATGCTGTGCTCTTTGTGTATAATCTGGTAGTTCCCTGGAGCATTGGGTATTTGTGACACCTGAGACTCAGAGTTAGAGTTCTGCATCTCTGAAAGTCAGCAACACTCTGTACAACTGTTAAAGAAGCTGAAAAAGATATCAGACTTCATGAATGTAATGCACCTGGTTAGGATCAAGGTAAATTAGAATGCAGGGTAAAGGACGATAATGTCTGTATTTCAAAACTTCAACTATTGTATGATACCAAAGGAAGATATGTTTATTTGGTCCAAAATTTAAATTTTCCCTAGTACACTATCAAACCTGTCTGGTCAGTTTATTTAAACAACCTAATTACATGTAACTTAGAATACAGAATGAGATCTTGTATTTTTATAGGTTAATGTAATACTCAGACCCATTCCAGAGTATTTTATGCAGAAAATTAAAAAAAAAGTATCTGCAAAGTCCCCTTGAGGGACTGGGGAAAAATGCAGAACTATTAAACTTCCCTACCTGGGGAATTCCTGATATATTCTCTCAAGAATTAGGTACTCCCAATTTAGCAAGCCAAACCCTCAATCATGAGCCTTGCCCTTATGAATCTTGTTTCTGAATGATGAAGATAGGCCTGCTTGTAATTATTCCTGAATCACCTCCAGTGAGACTCTTTATTGCTTAGATGTGGTCTCTCTCTTTAAGCCAAATAAGCAAATAAACTCACTATCCCCCCATGTGGAACATGACTCCCAGGGGTGTAAGTCTCCCCAGCAACATGGGTCATGACTCCCAGAGCTGTGCCTGACCCTGGCAGTTTGGGATTGAGAATGACTTCTTGATGAAAAGTGGGAAAATAAATGGAGTAAAATAAAGTTTCAGTTGCTAAGAGATTTCAAATAGTGTTGAGTGATCATTCTGTAGGTTACTCTTATGCAAGCTTTAGCCAGACATTGAAAACTATCAGAATATCAGGACCCAATTAACAGTATTACTGAAAACTTTAGGGAGTTCCCTGAGCTCATAGTGTCTATAAAGATTCTCTTAGTAGGTTTATTTTTTTTTTTCAGAAAATTAAGGCCTCCAGATTGTTCTCATTCCAGACAAGGCCTGAAACCCAAAGCTACCAGTCTCTCCAAGAACATCAACTAGGTTCATTCCTCTAACCCATAAGGTCAACACCCCTTTCCAGCATGAAGAAGTTAAAATGGTAATTACTCAGATATCCCTAAAGATTTACAGAATGATCAAATAAGATGGAGGAGGTATAAAACTGAGAAATTAATAGTTCACAAATGACTGTGACTACTTACTCATTATATAGATAATTCTTTTTAGTGTCTAGTAATTTAGGATATACCAAAGGAAATACCTGAAGTTTTTGAACTGTAATACAGTAGACTTGATATTTGATAATAATTTTATAACCATATAGCAAAAAGCAAAAAAAAAGTTGGTTGCCTGTGTTTGTATGGATCTACTTCTGGAAGTGTTGTTCTGTACCAATGATCTCTATATCTGTCTCTGACAATATTACACTGTCTTAGTTAACCTACCTCTATTGTAGATCTTAAAATTAGGTAGAGTGCAATACCAGTAGTCAATAATGGGGGAGGAGGTAAGGGATATAAGATGTGTGGGGTTCTTCTTTCATTTTGTTTCTATTTCTGGAGTAATGCTAATGTTCTAAAAATAATCATAGTGATAAATGCACAACTATATGATGATACTGTGAGCCATTGATTGCATACTTTAGAAGGATTTTATGGTGTGTGAATATATCTCAAAAAATTACATTTAAAAATCAAAGAAATCCATTAGAGGACAATTCTTCATATCTCCATGTGGCATCAGACATGTATTCACATTCCAAGAGCACCAGACACTACCCTAAAGAAACTGAAAATAAATAATAGAATACTGAGAGGTTTTTTGAATGGGCATTCATTATTCTTTCTCATTTGGACTTTATGGAACCCTCAGATGCTCTCTCCACCATTTCTCTCAAGACAGTTTTGCCATTTTATAGGTTACACATGTAACATTACTCTAGTCATAATTTCTCTTCCAAAACCCCAAATTGCAAGAAACCCATAATCACAGCACAGTCCTTTCTTATGCAAAGAAAGAGTTTTTAAGGTCATTATGTTAACAATATATGCTTAAATTCAAACACCTCTACCTTCATGCATATCAATAAAAAATAATTTTCATGGAAATAAAGAGCCAATTAAAAATATGTCAATTTGTAAACTCAGAATTGTGCATGAAGAACATAAATACATGAGGGAAGAAGAGGGTTTAAAGTACAAAGAAAAAGGAACAATAAAAACACTTTATTATATATATCCTGAAGCATTTATGGGTGAAGATTACTCAGGTTCACAACCCATTTTGACATGCTATGAAATTAAAAATATTTAAAAATTTTAAAAATTTATTTGAGAAAAATAATGATAGGTGGATGGAATGTTTTATAATAAAATAATTATAGCAATAGTTCATGAAAGGGTGAAGTGGGCTGTATACATATGACAGACTATAGAGCATCTGAAGGAAGGAATAAAATATTGTGGCTTGCAACTTGTAGCATGCAAGTCTTGTGAATGAACCTTGAGGACATTATGTTGAGAGAAATAATTCAGAAACAAAAGCACAAATATTGTATGGTTTCACTGATATAAATGAACTATATGAACAAACATAATTGAATTTGAGAGCATATGCTATCATGGGATAGAAAGTGGGCAGAGACTTTACAAATAATGTTGAAATGTATCAAAAGCAGGAAAGGATATTATTTTGAAGAAAATTTTCAGAAGTAAATACAAAATCGTAACTATATAGAAAATAGAATAAAATGGAGATATGATAAAGAAACTGAATTAAGACAACCAATATCTGATAAGAATGAGAAAACATGAAGTGGGAGATGATTACTACAAATTAATATTAACTATATATTCATAAAGAAGATATGCTTTTTCATTTAAATTTAGATACAAAAATTTAAACAAAAACCTACACTCAACCATAACCAGGAAAATATGCATCAAATTTTAGAAAAAAAGTCAGAAATATCAGGTATTCTATTCCTGAATGCCCACTTGCCCTGTCTTAGGGCACTGTATTAATGAAGTGACTATGAGAAATCCACGTCAAAGGATACCTGAAGTGAGGAATTAGCATGAGATGTATACAGAAGCCACATAAGATTAACAGTTCACATTCAAAAGGCATAAAAGAAGCTGTGAGTAGAAGTTTGCCAGAGAAATGGAACATGACAGAATACGGTACTTCTAGAATTGAGGCATTTTAAAAATAAATTAATGTGTATATAAGTTATATATAATATGTGTATTATTCAGAGTGTTATATAAAACATTCTACATATATCAATAACAAGGTGTATTTGTCTAAAACATGTGGTTTAAAATTAGAAAATTGAATATAGTAATTCATGGCAACAAGAGTTTAAAGAAGAAACATCATAGAAAAATTCCTTGTTTGCAGAAATGATTTCTGTTCCTGAAAAACTATTTCATGATAAAAATTGTTATAGAATATTAAGAAAGGAATATTCTGAATTTTAGAAAAAGTAATTATTGAAAGAATTTTTTTTTAGGTCAAACATCATATAACTTAACATATGTGGGACAGAAGCATCCATTCATAGGGAACCTGATAAATAAGACCACTCTTACCTTCTTCATCAGGCAGCATAGTGAAGTAAGAAAAGGAAAAGAAAACATATATGAGTGAAAATGAAGAAACAATAATTTCGTTAGCAATGCATAATTTTGTTTGAGAAAGTTAAAAAAAGTATAACCTGTGCAAATATAGTGAGAATCTCATTTGAAACAAGTTTGAGAAGTCTTTTGGATTCAACAGATCAATAAAGAAATATGAAAAATGTATACAGTAGAATCAAAATATAGAAAATGAAAACTTAAAGAAACAATACAGAATAGAATGAAATATATAGTAACAGGTGTTTGAGTCCTTTGGAAAAAGAAAAAAATCACTGAGAGCTATGAAATAACTGAATTATGCACAGATATATATGGATTGGAAGACTCAAGATTACAATGGTGTTAATTATATTCATTTATTGAATGACAACTGAAGAAAAAACCCTTGCAGATTTTCTACTGTAGAAATTCACAAGTTGACCTAAAATTCATGTGATATACAAATAGTATAAATACTCCTACGGAATGCAAAGATAAAAAGGTTTCTTTAATAGATATCAAGCCTTTCTATAAAATAACAGTAAGTAAACATTGTGGAAAAAGGGAAAAAATGAAAAAATGACAAGTAAAGATCAAATAGAATAGAAGGAAACTTATATTGGGTGGGGTATTTTCATTGGGTTGTTTCCATGGAGATGTGACCCACCAAATGGTTGGTGGGACATTTTGATTAGATTATTTCCATGGAGATGTTAACCTGCCCATTCAAGGCAGGATCTATGAAAGTATAGGCATACTCTATGAAATGATAAAATACAGAGACATTTTGAAGAGAACCAGAATGCTTAGAGAGAAAACACCCAGAGACATTTTGGAACCAGAACCAGGAGAAATGCAAAGTGATGCTCTGAAGAAGAGAGGACCCCCAGATGCTTAGAGAGAAACATGCTGGGAGAAACAAGTAAGGGTACATAGGATCTGTGAGAGGCTAAGATATAAGCCCAGAGACATTTTGGAGAAAGCAACAGAAACCAGAAGCTATCCCAAGGAAATGCCAAGCAGAATCCAGCCATGTGCCTTCCCATGTGACAGAGGAAACCCAGATGCCATCAGCCTGTCTTCAGAGAAAGTATCGTCTTTTTGATGTCTTCACTTGAACACTTTCATGGCCTTGGAACTCTAAATTTGTAATCTAAAAAACCCCCATTTATAAAAGTCAGTCCTTTTCTGGTATTCTAAATTTTATTAGCCTTAGCAAACCAGAACATATGGTGTATTGCATGATTTTTTTTTGATATTGCAACAGTGTTGTCATAATGAGATAAATATAATCTAATTGTTTTATACAATCATTTCTATATGAGTGCTGGATACAGTTGGCTAGAATTTTGCTGAGGCTTTTTGTAAGTATGGTAATAAGGTATATTGATCTGTAGTTTCTATTTTTGTTTCTTTTTTCTTCCTTCATGTCAGTTTCATACAAATACTGGCTTCATATTTGAATTGTGAGATGTTCTTTCCTCATATTTTTTGAAGATTTTGTGATGCTATTTTATTAATTTTTTTAATTATTTGGGAAATACTGTGAGGTCATATATACCTGTGAGGTCATATCTAATTAGGCATTGAATTATGGGAAAATTTCAACCAGTAATTCAATCTTCAGAGTAAATAAGCACATGTACCATCCAAATCTTGGTTTGTAAATATATTTCTATAGTAAAAGGAATAAGGGTTTCTTGGATAAATGACTGTACCTAGGGATGTATTAATTAAATAAATAATTTTTAAAGATACACAGAGAGGTCCCATATTCTCTTCACCCAATTCCCCTTGAGTGGGAAGAATTAAAGATTGACATAGTATATCTTTTAGATCCAGATAGTAAGTAAATACTGTTAAAATATTGAATGTGTCAAGGGGATACAGAAGCCAACTTTTACCACCTCACAATGATCAAGCTGGAATAATGTGAGTCAAAAGTTAGAAAAAAGGCTGCATTATATTATTACCCCAAGTATAAAGTAAAGATATATAGTCCATTTTGATACAAACAAAGAAAATTAAGAAATACAGAGATGAAACTTTCTGTACAGAAGACCTAATAAATTAGGTCATATATAGGTAAGTAGATGGATGGATGGATGGATAGATGAATGGGTGGATAGATAGATAGATAAATAGATAGATAGATAGATAAATGGAAAGGTATATTCTCTTCCAAGATATCAAGCTTAATCCATTCATCTCCCCATTCCTTGAGTATGGAATAGGCTTAGTGACTCACTTCCAATAACTGGAGTATAGTAAATTAAATTTACACTACAGTATCTTGGAAAATACTGCATTGGGCAATGGAAAAAATGAGTATCATGAGTGATAAATCATATTGATGGGAACCCCTGATACAGTTGTGTTGAACAGAGCTTTTAAGCTTTGTCATGTTCACCCAAAAACCTTAAACCCAGTATCATTACAAGAAAGCCACCAAATTAATCCAAATTTAGGAGCAGTCTATTACATACCAGGCTAACACTCTTCAAAATTATTAGGGTCATCAGAAAACAAGGAAAGACTGAGAAACTGTCACAATTCACTAGGAAAATACAAGGATACATGAACATTAATGCTACATCATATCCTGACATGGAAACCAGATCATAGAAAGGTTGCTAATGGAAGAAATGATAAAATTCTTATAAAGTTTAGAGTGTAGTTAGTAGGAATGTACCAGAGTTGATTTCTTATTTTTGAAAAATTATCATGGCAATGTGAGATGTATTAGGTGAAATGTAGTAATTCTCCCTACTATATTTGCAATTTTTCTCTAATCTATAACTTTTTCAAAAATAAATGTAAAACTGCCACAAGAATACATTTAAACACCTGAATTCATGCACAGACAAAACAACAGCCCATAATTTAATTCCAAGTTGAAAACTTTTATTTGAAGAAAAGTCCAGATAGATTCCTGTTTAAGTATTTTCAAACTTTTAATGAAAAATAATACTAACCTTAATATTTCTCTCTAAACACAAGAAAAGGAATCATTTTGCAACTCATTTAAGAGAAGAGCATAACCTTGATTTCAAAATCTTGATAACATGATATTCTACAAGAAAGAAAATGTTCAGGATACTATCTCTTGTGAAAATAAATGCTCCAAAAGGGTTATAAAAAATAATCCAACAGTATATTTGCAATTTATCTAATCAATTTAGTATTTATTCCTAGTGTGCAAGATTGATAAAATATTGTAAAATACATCAATGTAATGCACATTAACATGAACACATGATCATCTCAATTATACAAAGGAATTTATTGAAATCTAACATCAATATATGAGAAAATCCTTGAGAAAATAGGATATTATTGACTCCATTAAACTGATAATGGTTATCTACAAAAGCAATTGTATCTACACTGTGTTTAATGCTGATGTTTTCAGCCTTTTCCATTGAGGTTGAGTACAAGTAAAGGGTGACTACTTTTAATCAGCACACCTTCCTTTGGTAGCAAAAAGGTGTTAAGTTCTCAAGATTGCAGAGAAGAAACAATGCCAATATGTCCTTATGACATGATTGTATAAAAATAAAATTGAAAATGTCTAACAAAATAACTATTAGAAATAATGATCCACAGAGACAAGATGGTGGATTAGGAGAGATAGAGCAAATATCTCCTCCAAGAAGAACACTGGATAAAAGACAGAAAGTTCTTGAGAACAGCAGTTCCAGGGTTCCACCAGCTGCACAGGGATTTCTAAACATAGAGTAATTGTGCACTTGGAGAAAAAGAGAGGTTATGTTTGGGTGAGTGTTCAGCCTGTAACACCTATGAAGAAGCCAGAGCCACAAAAGCTGCAGGGGAAAGGGCAGTCAGAGCTGCAGGCAAGCATGGTTGGGAGTACCTTCCACACTCCAGGCAACCTCCTCAGTACCTGGTGGGGGTGATAACTCTTCACAGACCCACAGCCAAGAGCTCCCTTAAGGATTTTGGGATTTGGTGTGTTTGTGATGACATCAGCTTTTCCTCCACAGAAGCCCACAGTGTGTGCAGAAGTGGCAGGAAGTTTCCCCAAATCCCAGGGACCTGTGGGTGCCATGCAGAGAGGAACTGAAGGGCATTTGAACTGGAGGTGGAGAGGCACAGTTCTGCAGCCCCAGAGTATGTAACCTGCAACCTGAGGAAAGTCTGGGGCCATTGTGCCCTGGAATGGTCTCCCTGCCAAACTGCATAGGGCAGAAAACCCACCCATAGGGTGGACCACTCTGCATATGGAAAACTGGTGTACTAATTGGTCTTCCACACAGTTTGGAACCCCACTTAGTGCATAGACAAATTTGGGGAGAACCAGCTTGAGAGTAAGAGGCCATCAAGGAGCATTATCTGCTTATAGATCAGGGAAAGTGCATGCACCAAGCTGTAGCTCTATAAAATTATAGATAAGAGTTTAAATATGCCTGCATATCTTAAAGGAACCCTATCAAGACAAGAAAATTCCAAGAGGCCACAAATGACAGAAAATTATAAAGAAAATGAAGAACCCAGAATATATGAATAATCCAATTTCCCAAATTAAAAAGCCAGAGGAGACACAGAATTTGGGGCAAATAATCAAAGAAGTACTCACAAATATCTATATCATGGCTTTGCATATAAAGATATTAAGAAGAACCTAGAAGAGCATAAAGAAGAATTTTCAAAAGTAAATAGAAAAGTGGCAGGTATTATGGAAATAAAAGACTATGTTGATCAAATTAAAGAGATTCTTAAGGCATATAAGACCAGATTTGAAGAGGTAGGGGAAAGAATAAGCAAACTCAAGATAGTGTGATGGAAAGTGAAAGCACAAAAGAGTGAATGGTGAAAAAAATAAAAATAATTGAAATAGCTCTCGCTCTCAAGGAAATGATGGACAACACATAGCACACAAATAGAATCACTGACACTACAGAAGACAAAAAGAAGATTAAAGGGCTAAGAAGAGTACTCAAAGACATTGGGAAAACTTCCCAATCCTTCTAAATATAAATATACAAATCCCAGATACCCAACAAACTTCAAATAGAATAAATCCAAGTAAACACACTCTGGAACAAATTCTGGTCACATTGTCAAATGCTGAAGAGGATAAAGTTCTGAAAGCAGTAAGAGAGAAGTGATTCACCATATACAAGGGAAACAATGTAAAACTAAGTAGTGACAACTCAGTGAGCACCATGAAGACAAGAAGGCAGTGGTATGCCATACTTAAAATTCTGAAAGAGAAAAATTGCCAGCTAATAATACTTTATCCAGTAAAGCACTCCTTCAAAATTAGGGAGATCTTAAAATTTTCACAGACAAATAAATGCTGAGAGAATTTGTTGACAACAGACCTGCCATACAAGGAACACTAAAGAGAGCTTTACCAGCTGAAAAGAAAAGAAAGGAGAGAGAGTTCTGGAAAAGGGCACAGAACTGAAGAGTTTTAGTAATGGTACCCTAAAGAAAATAAAGAGATAGAGGAAAAACTTCATCTGACACATAAAAACCAAAGGATAAGTTGGCTGATTCAAGAACTGCCTGCACAGTAATAACATTGAATGTGAATGGATTAAACTCCCCAATTAAAAGATATAGATTAGCAGAATGGATTTAAAAAAATGAACCATCAATATGTTGTTTACAAGAGACTCATTTTAGGCCCAAAGATACAAAGGCATTGAAGGTGAAAGGATGGGAAAAATTTTCCATGCAAGCTACAGCCAAAAGAAAGCAAAATTAATCTCAGATGAAATAGACTTTAACTGCAAGGGTGTCATAAGAGTCAAAGAAGGACATTATATACTAACAAAAGGGACAACTCAACAAGGATAAATAATAATTATAAATGATTATGCACCCAATCAAGGTGCTCCAAAGTACATGAGACAATCACTGGCAAAACTGAAGGAAGTAATAGATATTTCCACAATAATTGTGGGAGACATCAATACATCAATCTCTCCTATAGATAGATCAATCAGAAATAGGATCAATAAGGAAATGAGAACCTAAACAATGTGGTAAATGAATTAGTATTAACAGACACATATAGAGCTTTCATCCCAAATCACCAGGACATACATCCTTCTGTAGAGCTCATGGAACTTTGTCCACAATAGTTCATATGCTGGGGCATAAAACAAGTCTCAATAAATTTATAAAAGATTGAGATTATTCAAAGCATATTCTCTGATGACAATGGATACAACTAGAAGTCAATAACCATCAAAGTTCTAGAATATTCACAAATATCTGAAGGCTAAACTACATACTCCTAAACAATCAGTGGGTTAAAGAAGAAATTGCAAGAGAAATTGCTATATATCTAGAGATGAATGAAAATAGGAATGCAATATATCAAAACTTATGGAATGGAGAAAAGTGGTATTGAGGGGGGAAATTTATAGCTCTAAATGAATACACTAAAAGGGAAGAAAGAGCCAACTTGAAGAAATAATGGAACAACAAAAGAAGCTATAAAATGAACAGCAAACTAATCCTAAACAAAGTAGATGAAAATAAGCAACAAGGACAAAAGCAGAAATAAATGATATAGAGAAGAAGAAAAAATAGAATACATAAAACAAAACTTGGTTCATTGAGAGTAACAAGAATGACAAGGCCTTAGCTAGACTGACAAAATCAAAAAGAGAGAAGACACAAATAAACAAAGTAATAAATGAGAGAGGGGCATTACTGCAGATTCCAAAGAAATTTAAAATATATATATAAGAAGATACTATGAACAACTGTATGTGAACAAACTAGATAATTTAGATGGAACAGAAAATTTTCTGGAAACACATGAGCAACATAGACTGACAAGAGAAGAAATAGAAGACCTCAACAAATCAACCACAAACAAAGAGATCCAATCAGTAATCAAAACTTTCCACAAATAAAAGCCCAGGGCCAGATAGCTTCACAGGGGAATCTACCAAATTTTCCAAAATAACTGACACCAATTGTACTTAAACTCTTTCAAAATATTGAAGAAAGTGGAGCCCTGCCTAACTCATTATATGAAACCAACAAAACTCTAATACCAAAACAAGGTTAAGATGCTACAAGAAAGGAAAACTACAGGCCAATCTCCCTCATGAATATGGATAAAAAAATTCCTGACTAAATACTTGCAAATCAAATCCAAAGACACATTAAAAAAAATCATACACCATGACAACATGGGTTCATTCCAGGCACTCAAGTATGGTTCAGCATATAAAAATGAATCAATGGAATGCAATGCATTAACAAACCAAAAGGGAAAAAATGAAATAATCATGTCAATAGATGCTGAAAAAGAATTCAACAAAATTCAGCATCTTTTTTAGATAAAAACACTTCAAAAGTTAAGAATTGAAGGAAACTTCCTCAATGTGATAAAGGGCATACATGAAAAACCCACAGCCAGCATATTACTCAATGGTGAGAGGCTGAAAGCCATCCCTCTAATATTAGGAATGAGACAAGTGTGTCCACTGTCACCATTATTATTCCACATTGTGTTAGAAGTTCTAGCCACAGCAATTCAGCAAAACAAAGAAATAAAAGGCATCCAAATTGGACAGGAAGAATTGAAACTGTCATTGTTTTCATATGATAAAGTCTTATACTTGGAAATCCCTGAGAAATCAATGATACAGCTAACTGAGCTAATAAACAAATTTAGCAAAGTGGCAGATACAAGATTAATTCACATCAATCATAATGTTTCTACTATTATAGAAATGACCTAACTGAAGAGACATTTAAGAAAAAGATATGATTTTCAATAGCAACTAAAAAAATCAAGTACCTAGGAATAAACTTAACCACAGATGTAAAAGACCTTTACACAGAAAATTATATAAATTTTCTGAAAGAAATAGAATGGGACCTAAAGAGATGGATAAATGTTCCATATTCATGGATAAGAAGGCTAAATGTCATTGAGATGTCATTTCTACCCAAATTCATCTACAGATTCCATGCAATTCCAATCAAAATTCCAATAAAATAATTTGCAGTCTTGGAAAAGCTGGTTATCAAATTTATTTGGAAGGTAAAGATGCCTCAAATTGCTAAAACCATTTTAAAAAAGGACAAATGGAGTGGGAGGACATACAACTCCTGACATTTAAACTTACTGTAAAGCCACAGTAGACAAAACAATGTGGTATTGGCACAAAGATAGACATGTTGATTAACAGAATCAAATTGAGAATTTGGAAATAGACCCTGAGATCTATGGTCCTCTGATTTTTGATAAGGCCCCTAAATACACTGAACTGGAATATAACAGTCTCTTCAACAATTGGGGCTGTGTGAACTGGATATCCATATCCAACAGAATGAAAGAGGACCCATACTCCACACCCTAAACAAAAATTAACTCAAATTGGATCAAAGACCTTAATAAAAGAGACAGTACCATAAAACTCCTAGAAGACAATGTAGGGAAACATCTTCAAGAACTAGTATTATGAGGCAGCTTCTTAGACCTTACACCCAAAGCAAAAGTTATGAAACAGAAACTAAATAAATGGGAATTTCTCAAAATTAAAATCTTCTGTAACTCAAAGGAATTTGTCAAAAAGTTGAAGACTCAGCCAACTCAATGAGAAAAAAATATTTGAAAACCATGTATCTGAGAAAAGAATGATACATCACATATATAAAGAATCCCTACAATTCAATGACAATAGTACAAACAAACCAATTATAAAATGGGCAAAAATATGAAAATACATTTCTCTGAAGAGGAAATATAAATGGCTATAAAACACATGAAAAATGTTCATCTTCACTAGCTATTAGATAGTCACAAATCAAGTCCACAACTAAGTATCCTCTCACATCAATTAAAATGGCTGCCATTAAACAAACAGGAAACTTCAAATGCTGGAGAGGAGGTAGAGTAATTGGAACCCTTATTTATTGCTGGTAGGACTGTGTAATGTCATAGTAATTCTGGAGGACAGTCTGGCAGTTCCTGAGAAACTAGATATCTAGTTACCCTATGATCCAGCAACTTCACTTCTTATATATTAAGAAAATCTGAAAGCAGTGACACATGAACAGATATTTGCACACCAATGTTCATAGTGGCATTTTTGACAATTGCCAAGAGATGGAAACATTCCAAATGTCCAAGAGATGAGTGGATAAACAAAATGTGATACATACACATGATGGAATAGTATGTGGCAGTAAGAAGGAATGAAACATATGACAACATTGATGGACCTTGAAGACATAATGCTGAGTAAAATAAGCCGAATACATAAAGATAGATATAGTGTGTTACCACTAATGTGACCTCTGTGAAAAAATGAAAAATAAATGTCTTATACTGTAGAATATAGGGAACCTGGAGATAGCAACTAGTGAAGGGAGAATGATAATCTAATAAGAATAGATAAGATATTGAGGGTAATCTTAATTATACAGGAATGCTCAGGAATGACTATGGTTCATTAATTTTCTTGGGGCATTGTAGGGACATAATAGAACCAATGCAGTTATTTTAGGATATCTGCTTTTCTTAGTCCTTTGTTTTGTTTGAATTTTTTTAATTGCTTGATAAATAAAGTTTAAAAATAGAGAAATAATAAGCCCAATTTCAAGTTATTAGATTAAAGTAAACTTGAAAAATTAATTGCATTTCTGTAAAGTAATACCATGTATTTCTAAAAAGTAAAGTGGAAATGGAATTAATGTGGTATTAAGAATAACATAAAATCATCAAATGTTTAGGAATAAATTTAAGAAAATAATTGCTAACTCAGCACACTGGAACTGTGAAAAAGTATGAAATTATAGAAGAATTTTACAATATTTCTGGATTAGAAGACTCAATATTACTAAAATGTCAATTCTTTCCAAGCTGATGACTAGGTTCAATTCAACTCAAATCAGAATATCAGCATTATTATTAGAATTATTCATGTTAATAATAAGTGTATATAACTGAGACAAGAAAATAGAATAAATTCTGATAATACTCTTACTATATATCAAAACTTAAAAAAAGTCACCATAATTGATATAATGTGGGCCTTTTCAAGTATAGTTAATTTTGGAGGTACAGAAAATCAAGCTTTGAGAATTACACATAGAAAAATATCTTCAAGTAATAGGTGTTAATAGAATGAAAAATGAAGCCACATATTGGAATTGTATTTAGCAAATGACTCCCATCCAGAATATATATTGAATTGCAAAAAATCAATTGATGATGACCTGAAAATGGACAAGAGTGTTAGACACTAGACACAGGATGATATAAAAAAAGACCTATAAATGCATATAAAGCAATAATGATATGGTAATACACCACCAAGAGAATGAATAAAATCCAAAAGGATGAATGACACCACACAAAGACTAAGATATGTATCAAATGGTATAATCACCTCACTGGTGGGATTGCTAAAAGGTTGAATACTTTGAAAAGTTAAACATATGTATGCCCCATGATCCAGAAATTTGTCTCCTAAAAGAATTGATGCCTATGTCCAAAAAAAGAAAAATAAAGATCCTTCTGATTCCAGTCCTCTGGGATCCCAAAAGTTCTAAACACACTGATCTTCTGTCTTTTATAAAGAACTCCTAAGGCTTGATGTACTAACATGAGTATATTTTCTTTATAGTTTGTCATATTTAATACACATAATTTCCTCATATCTGTATTTAATGCCCATGAGAAGAATGTTAATATTATTGTTTCAGTATAAGTCTGTTTATTACTTCATAATATTCATGGATTCTTTTAAGCCAGACACTGGAGTAAAGAATTTGATAGGTTTGGGGTTTATAAGCAAAACACTCAAGAATCTCCTGCAACTGCTTCCATTCTCCCAAATTCCAGTCACATTGCCATACAAAGTAATCAGTGATATCCTACATAGTACTGCTCCAGAGATTCAGTTCAGCAGCCAACAAATTACTTCTCAGATATGTATGGTCCAAATAAGAAAGACTTTTATTGCAATGTCTGTCTTATATTGGCTTAAATTACTGCATTTTTTTCCATTTCATGTTCCTTTTAATTGATTTTGAGTCCACAGTAAAGAAGCAAAAGCTAGATGATAATGGTGGCCACTTAGGCCCAGCTAACAATTAGTTGCAAAATCATTGTACTTGTGATGGTTTGAAATTGTATGTATCCGAGAAAAGTATTTTCTTAGAGTAAATCCTTTCCTGTGGATGTGGTACTTTTGATGAGTAGTATCTTAAGATGTGATCCACCACAATCAGTGTGGGTGTTAATCTTCTTCCTAGATTCCTTTATAAAAGAATGAAATTCCGATGAAGAGAGGAAAACCATGCAAACAGGAACCTGAAAGCAATGAATCCTAGAGAAGTCAGAGACAACAGACAAAACCATGTGCAGTGACAATTACAACAGTTCATCTGGCAAACACTTCAGCAAGGAAAATTTGTTGCAGAGGTATAAATCCCAGCCAGTTTATGGCACAACAGTAAAATAGGTATCATTGGAACAGCCTTACCCTGAAAGAAAAAAAAAAAAACTGCAGGTATGACTTCTAAATATATATTGCACAGTGGAAGCAAGTAAGAAGAACTAAGGTAAAACCAGTCTATCATTCTGTTTTTTCTCCACATTTGTAAATCTTTGTCAACCTTTGATACTTATTAGGGCCATATTCACTGAAGCTTCCCAGAATGCAGAGCAATGCCTGAGGTACATATGGAAGATGCCTTGTAAACAGTCTTTGACAGAATGAATTGTTAACCAAATTTAGTCAAGGTTTGTGATCTAAGCCTAAATTCCAGTTTCTTAATGCTCCTTTAGAGACTCTATCCTTTGACCACAATGAGATTCAAGGTGGATTAGAATAAGTCCTTGAATTGGATTCAACTTTCAGTGTAAAACATGGCTGTATATTAGACCTCCTTTATGGCAAGTTGTATTAAAATAGCTCTTAAATGAAGTAGGTGTTATCTTCCATTCATAGTTTTGAAAAAAAACAGGCACCCACCAAGCTGCCAACATGGATTTTACAGTAATGATGGAAGTGCAATATCATAAGGAGCATGTGATCTAGAAAATAATTTTGCAATAGGTTCTTAGAGCTTTAAGACCATAATTCCATATATTGAAGTTAATCCTAAGTAAGTGATCAGAACTGCCAATAAAAAGCAATCCTGCCATGAAGCAGTTTCTGCAGTACTTGTATGAGTCCAATGTCCTAGGGAAGAATTTCATCATTCAACACATTGAAGACACTCATGTTTTTGTAATAGCAGAGTTGTTTAATGTCCTTCGGGAGTGAGTAGGTGAATTAATTGACCAAAATATCTTTTCTCTTCAGAAATAAAACATTAAAGATATTGACCATTTAGGAATTATAAGGGAAAAAAGATGAAACAGACTGTCACCATTTGATACCTTACATTACTGATTAGATCTAGAGAGTTGTATGAAGGCATGCTACTAGAAAGATTGTAGTATTATTTGTTCAGAAAAAGTTCCTGAACTGATTTTTTGTTTTATTTTTCTAAGCAAATATACCCTGAAGTAAAAAAAAAAAAAAAAACAACAAAAAAGGAAAGTTTCTTAATCGAAGCAAAACAAAAAAATATATATGAAGATGTTATAGAAATATACAAACATTATTCTCTTTATCCTGAAACTGGAAGCATCCTGAAGATCTAATCACAGAAGAACAGAGTTATAAATTGGAGTATTAATAAAATTTAATACCAAATAGTCAAAGAATATTAACTACAGATAAATACCATAACATGTATAAAACCATCAGACATCATACTGAGAAAAAATCCAGATACAAAAGTACATGTTGCATGAGTTCATTTACATAAAGCTTAAAAATAGTCCACAGTAATCAAAAATGGTTATCACCTTTGAGGCAATAATGGTAGACAGCTATGAGGGAGTCTTTTAGATTACAAAACAATGCTTTATATATTGGTTTTGGAGGTTGGCTTAGTGTGCATATATGTAAGAATTCATTATTGTGTAGCCAAGATTTGTGCACTTTATCTAAGTGATATTTCAATAATTAAGAACAACTGAAAGACAAAGACAAACTGTCATCCCTGAGGGATGTCTGCACCTGAGACCATATCCTATCACAATGTTGTTGCTGTATTTGCCCACTGGCAGCTAAAACTAGGCACAGAAGCAGATACTCACTCCAGTGTATCAAGAAATGAATTTTAAGATTAGGATAAGTTCCAGGTGTAGATTTTTAAATCATTTCTTGTCTTAGTCCTCTACAAACTCTTTAAATATGATGCATTTCTTCTTTTCAGTTCCTGTGGATTTGTATACAATATTCCCATAAGTATTTCCTCTTCTCCTTTTTATTTCCTTTTCACTTTTATAACACTTATCCAGATTTTTGCACATTTACTTCTGTTCCCTATAGTTCTCGCTCGCTCTCTTTCTCTCACTCAATCTTTTTGCCCCACTTTCTTTAAGATCTAAGAAGGTTTTACTTTGCTTTCACTTAATTTTTTTTCTTAATAGAGTAGTTGTTGGTTTACAGAACAATCATGCATGAAATACAATATTCCCATAAACCACCCCACCAAGAACATCTTGCATTAGTATGGAACATTTGTCATAATTGATAACACATTTTTATAATTGTAATATTAATTAAAGTCCTTGGTTTAACCTAGGGTTTCAGTGATTGTGTAGAGTAGTTCCATGGATATTTTTAAAAATTTTATCCTGTAACCACATATACAAGCTAACATTTCCCCCTCTTAATCATATTCACAAATATATGTCAGTGCAGTAAATTGCATTAACAGTATTGTGCTACTATCATTACCATCCATTACCAAGGCATTTCCATCACCCCAAATAGGAACCCTGTACATTTTAAGCCTTAACTTCCCATTCCCTGTCTCCACCCTGTCCCCTGGTAACCTATATTCCATATTTTCATGCTATCACTTTGCTTAAACTAATTCTTTCAAATCAGAGAGATCTGTATATATTTCCCTTTTCTCTCTGGTTTATTTCAGTCAACATGATGTCTTCAAGGTTCATCCACAGAGCTTTATATATCAGGACTTCACTGCATTTTATGGATGAATAATATTCCATTGTGTGTATATATCACATTTGTTCATCCATTCATTGTTTGACAGGCATTGTTGTTTGGTGGGATGTTTCCATCTTTTGTCTGGGGAGAGTTTAAACTATAGTCTCAGAGCTGGGTCTCCAGCATCCAAATTTGCTAATCAAGGCCTAGATCTGTGTTTGACTGTGCCCACCCCTGTTCTTGGTGAAAGGATTTTTGTAACCTATTGTGTCATCAGTGAGCAAGCCGAGGGCTGGACTTCACACAGCCAGCCACAAGAGTGAATGATGGGCACCAGTAGGTACTGTTTGGGGAGAGTAATTTATTATTCTTTACTGCCGTCTCCAGTGGATGTCTGCTTTCACTTTTGAAGGACAGTTTTACTATATACAAGACTGATGGTTGATAATTCATTCTTTAAGATCTTTCAATATCTCATCTCACCAATTCCTTGCCCCCATTCTTTAGAATGAGAATGCAGTTGTTAATCTTATAGGGGTTCATTTCTAAATAAGTTTTCATTTTTCTTATATTTTCATTTTTTTCTTTGTCTTTCCTTTCCATAGCTTTATTATGATGTGCCTCAGTGTGGGCACCTTTCATTTTATCTTACTTGGAATTTGAGGTACTTGAATTTGTAGATTAATATTTTTTCATAAAAATGTGGAGGTTTTCAGTTAATATCTTTTGGAACATTTTTTTCTGCTCATATCTCTGTCCCCTATTCTTCTGGTACTCCAATTATGCAAATGTTGGTGCACTTAAATGTGTTTCATATTTTTTCTGAAATTCTCTTCATCACTACTCATTTTTCTTCTGTTCTATGAATTGCATAATATCTTTTAATCTACTTCAAATTCACTATTCTTTTCACTTGCCAGTTAGAATCTATTGTTGAGACCTTGTAGTGCATTTTTCATTTAAATTACTGTACTTTTCAACTACAGAATTTTAAATATTTTATATTTTTAAAATTTGTTTCATAATTGTAATTTTTAACTTATTTTTATATTTTCTAACTATTTGTTGACTAGGTAATAAGTAATCACCATTTTACCTTCATTTGCTGCTTTAAACATTTTTTAATTTAGATTTTGAATATAACATCTCTTTTGAAGTGTTTGATAAATCCAACATTTTTGCGGAGACATTTCTGATCAATGGGGAGTGGGCAAAGGGTTATCAGCAGTAGAATAGGGAAGTGTCTTGTAATAAGAGGACAAGGCATACAAGACATGATATGTCAGCAGAAAAGAGGATGGTGTTGCAGTGGGTGACATTGTGGGGTTATCAGCAGTGATGTAAAGATGTGGGGAGGAGAATGTGAGTTCAGAAAATAAGGTCTGGGAGAAGTTTCTGGACAATATGCATGGAGTGAGCCTTCTGACCCTATGACAACAAAATAGGCTAGTGACTCTCAACCCACAGTGCTCCTTTTGGAACACAAGTCACTATCAATGGGGAGGATTTGTGTTGACAAGAACATATGATTGCAGGGTTGGTGAGGGGATATGTCAGTCATTTGAACTCTCCCTGAAGAGATGGAACAGAAGTGACAATAGAGTAGGAGGAGATGATAAGGTGCTAGAGTCACTGCCTAGAAGGCACTACAGAACTGAGGAAAAGGTAGAAAGGAGAGTCAGGAGGAATAAGAAGACACAAGCCAAGGCAGGGGGCAGGGAGGGAGAAAAAGGTGCACAAATCTGCATGGAGGGATTCTGTAATGGAGCACAAATTTCTGTAAGATATAAATATACCATGGTGCTGCCACACTCTGGAGGGCAGCCATGCAAGGCATATGGTATTGATGGGAATATCTCCATATAAAGAAAATTACACAAAAATATAAATGGTTTGGTTCCATTTATGTAAAACTCTGTACTGGTGTGTGTATAATGCGTAGAAAAATTTATTGACAGTTCAAATGAACTTCAATGGGTTGTCCAAGGGGAATGTGACACAAGGAAGAGAATTCAAAGCACTACAACTTTTTCAGAATTGTTTAAAAGAATGTTTTTATTTCATGTAAATTACAAAACTAACACTAAATGAAAATACTTTAAGGAAAAAATAAATGTGTGTGATAGATAAGAGTAAAGCCCAGGTAGTCCATGTCCCACAGAGAACTGCTTGCCTGGATGCCCAGAGCACAGAACATCTCTAGGCACATCCAGAAGCTGATCAGGGCATCAGGGAGAGACAAGCACTGGCAGGGGCTGCATTCCCTTGACACCACATTACCCATTGTCCCAGACCTACATTTTGTCTTTGGGAGGTAGACATCCTTACCTCAACTCAGGAAGTCTTTATAAAGAGAGAAAACTAAATTTGTCTTCCCTATCATGCCAAAGAGAATAATGATCATTTTCTTAATGAGAATGAAAGATATGAAACCAGAGATATAAGCCTACTGTGGTGATTAGGTTCATGTGTCAACTTGTCCAGGTGATGGTACCCAGATGTCTGGTCAAGAAAGCACTGGGCTAACCCTAACTGCAAGGACATTTGTGGCTGCTTAATAAACCAGAAGGCTGGTTTATTAAATAATTAGTCAATTGGGTGCAGCTGTGATGATGACATTAATGTAGGGCATGTCGTCCACAATGAGAGAATGCAATCAGATGGATTTAATCCAATCACTTACAGACTTTTAAGTGAGACAAATAGAGGAACTTTACTTCTTCTTCAGCTAACCAGAAAAGCATTTCCTGAGGAGTTCATCAAAGTTTCCAGTATGTTTCCTGAGGAGTTCATCAAACACATTCATTGAAGTTGCCAGTTTACTGCCTGAGGAGTTCATCAAACATCTTCCTTGGAGTTGCCAGTTTGCTGCTTGCCCTATGGAATTTGGACTCATGCATAACCACAGTTGTGTAAGACACTCCTATAAAACTTATTTTTATAGATATATTTATAGATATCTCTTGTTGATTCCATTTCCCTTGAGAACTGTATTAATACAACTTGGTATCAGAAGGTTTTCTGGAGAAACAGAATCTTAAAATGGGCTTTTACAGTTTGTTTTCTACCTGTTTAGATTCAAAGGCACTAATGACTCCATTTCCAATAATCAAAATGGCACTGACAGTCCATGGCTTGAGTTGGTAATGGAGATATGCAAAATAGCACCATTTGATTCTCCTAATCATACTCTTGTATGAAGCAAGGCCCTGGGTGACAGTGTTTTCAACACCTTCACAAGTTTTGCAGAGTTAAGAGGTATGATGTTGGCTGGCTGCTCTTAAATATGCCAGATAAAGTTATAAGAGAAAGGGATGAGCTAAAGTCTAAACAGGCCACCAATGGTGAGGTATAAAGTGTGACCTATCAGGAAATACACTATACACCAAAAGAACTGTATGAGTTTTTCAACTTATACAGAGAAAAACCAGGGGAATATGTATGGGAGTGGATATTAATGGTGTGGAATAATTGTGGAAGGAATATAAAGTTGGATCAGGCTGAATTTACTTATATGGGCCCACTAAGCAGAGTTTCTGCATACAATGTTTTAGCTCAGTGGGTTAGAAAGGGCATTAACAGATTGTGTGTTTGGCTGAAACATGGATCAAAAGGTGGCTGACATTATCTGAGGTTGAAATGCCAGAACTGCCCTGGTGTAATGTAGAGGAGGGAATTCAAAGGCTTAGAGAGATTGGAATGTTAGAGTGGATTTGTCATAGAGGACCTGCTCACACACCCCTGGAATGTCCAGAGGACACAACTTTTAACAGGACTGTGAGGAATAAATTTATGAGACCAGCTGCATCATCCCTGAAGAGCTCTATAGTCACCCTTCTCTGTAGGTCAAATATTACTGTAGGAATTGCTGTCACTGAGCTGTAATCCTTAAACACAATAAGGATAATTGGATCTCGAGTCAGCAGAAGTTATGTGGCAGAAATCTCCAGAGACAAGGTGGGCATGGCTACCATAATGGAAAACAGGATCAAAGCCACAGTCAAAATTATCTGACTTACAGAGGCTTATGGCATTGGCTCATAGATCATGGAGTACCTAGTAGTAAAATAGATGGAAAATAGACGAAATTGTTTTTTGAACTACATAAGCAGAAGAATTCTAGTACAGGTGAACAAAAGTCTAAATTGAATTACAAAATCAGAGAGTCAGAGCCCCTTAATCAATCCCAAACTTGAGACAGTTTACAGATCCAGAGCCCCTTGAATGAGGGAAAGGACAGCTACCCTTGGGGAAGGACCCTGTTACACTGCCAAAAATTTATACTGTTAATCTTCCTCCCAGCCTTCCCTATGGAGATCTACAGCTTTTTACCAAGGTAACTGTGCATTGGGGAAAAGGAAATGATCATATGTTTTGTGGATTATTAGACACTGGCTCAGAAGTGACATTAATTCCAGGAGACCCAAAGTGTCACTCTTGTCCAACAGTCAGATTTGGGGCTTATGGAAGTCAGGTGTTGACAGAGTTTTAGCTCAGGTCCATCTCACAGTCTTTTCTCTATCTGTTCTTTTATGTGTATGCTTTCATTTGCCTTGTTCTCCAGTTCCTGAGTGTTTTCTTCTGCCTCTTGAGATCTGCTGTTACATGTTTCCATTGTGTTTCAGGACCCATTCTGTGACTTTTTACCCCAGTGCCAGAATGCATAATTGGAATAGACATACTCAGCTACTGGCAGAATCCTCACATTGGTTCCCTGACTCAAAGTGAGGGCTATTATGGTAGGAAAGACCAAGTGGAAGCCACTAGAACTGCCCCTGCCTAGCAAAATATTTTTATTGAGGTTGTTCACATACCATACAATTATCAAAATATCCAAAGTGTACAATTTCCCATGATACTATCATACAGCTGTGCATCCATCACCACAATCAATTTTTTTTCAATTTTTAGAACATTTTCATTACTCCAGAAAAGAAATAAAGACAAAAAAGGGACTCAAATCCTCCCATACCCCTAACCACCTTACCCTCCATTATTGATTGATAGTTTAGGTATAGTACATTTGTTACTACTGATGAAAGCAAGTTAAAATACAACTATAGTTTGCAATAGGTATATATTTTTTTCCTCTATGCCTCTCTATTATTAACTTCTAGTTAGAGTGTCATACATTTATTCTAGTTCATGAAAGAGATTTCTAATATTGGGGCAGTTAATCACAAACATTGCACACCACAAAATTCACTGTTTTATGCATTCCCAACTTTTAACCTTCAACTTTCCTTCTGGTGACATATGTGAATCTGAGTTTACCCTTTCCACCATCTTCACACACATTTCAACACTGTTAGTTATTCTCAAAATTTGCTGTCATCTCCCCTGTCCATTTCCAAATGTTTAAGTTCACCCTAGTTGAACATTCTGCTCATAACAAGCAAACACTCCCCCTTCTTTAGCCTCATTCTATATCCTGGTAACTTATATTTCATGTCTATGAATTTACATATTATAATTAGTTCATATCAGTGAGATACAGCAATATTTGATGTTAGTATCTGTCTTATTTCACTCAATATAGTGCCCTCAAGTTTTCTTCATCAACTCCTTTCTCTTAAGACAGTTTTGTTCTCACACCATACAATCGGTCATAAGTAAACAATCGATTTCCTGTATAGTCATGTATTTATGTATTCAGCTGCATCACCACTGTCTATATGAGGACATTTTCATTTCTTCTGCAAAGAGGAGGAAGAGTCAAAGAAGGTAGAGAGATAAAAGAAAAATGAAAAAAGAAAGAGAGAAATTAAACAACAAAATATACATGACAGCTAGAAAGCAACAAAAGGAAAGAGAGCATTAACCTAAAGTAGAATGAAGAGTCAGACAACATCACCAATGCCAGAAGTCACATATCCTTCCCCATATGCATTTAGATTTGTATATTTTGTTTGTTATATTAAAGGAAGCATAACACTGAATTAATTATAGTTAATTATAGTTAATTACTGTTAATTATAGTCTCCAGTTTGCATTGATTGTATTTCCCCCCAATCCCACCATATTTTTAACACTTTGCAGTGTTGACATTTATTTGTTCTACCTCATGTAAAAATATATTATCTTTGTTACAATCATTGAGCACCCTAGGTTTCCCTGAGTTACACAATCCCAGTCTTTATCCTTCATATTTTGTTCCGTTGTCCTACATGGTCCCAACCTTCCTTTTTCAATCATACTCACAGTCATCTTTGTGCAGTGTACTTACTTCGCTGTACTACTATCTCCCAAAATTGTTTTCCAAACCTCACTCCTCTCTTTATCTTTCTGTCTGCAGTGCTTCCTTTAGGGTTTCCTGTAGAGAAGGTATCTTGTTCACAAACTCTCTCATTGTCTGTTCATCTGAGAATATTTTAAGCTCTCTCTCATATTTGAAGGACAGTTTTGCCAGATATAGGATTCTTGCTTGGTGTTTTTTCTCTTTCAGTATCTTAAATATATCACCCCACTTCCTTCTTGCCTCCATGGTTTCTTTTGAGAAATCTGCACATAGTCTTTTCAAGCTTCCTTTGTATATGATGGATTGCTTTTCTCTTGCTTCTTTCAGGATTCTCTAACTTTGATGTTTGGTAATCTGATTATTAAGGGTCTTGGTGTGGGCCTATTCAGATCTATTCTCTTTGGTGTATGTTGTGCTTCTTGTATCCATAATTTTATGTCTTTCATAAGAGATAGGAAATTTTCATTATTTCCTCTATTATTGCTTCTGCCCCTTTTCCCTTCTCCTTTCCTTTGGGGACACCAATGACATGTACTTTCCTAATTTTCATTTTGTCCTTACATTCCTGGGGACATTCCTCATATTGTTCCATTCTTTTCTCTATCTGTTGTTTTATGTGTATGCTTTCAGGTGCCCTGTTCTCCAGTTCCTGAGTGTTTTCTTCTTCCTGTTGAGATCTGCTGTTACATGTTTCCATTGTGTCTTTCATCTCTTCTGTTGTTCCTTTCATTTCCTTAGATTCTGCTAGTTGGTTTCTCAAACTTTCAATTTCTACCTCATGTATGCCCAGTGTTTTCATTATATGGTCTATCTCTTTTGCCATATTATCCCTAAACTTTTTGAATTAACTTAGTGTTAATTGTTAAAGTTCCTGTATCTCAGTTGAAGTGTAAGTTTTTTCCTTTGACTGGGCCATAACTTCATTTTCCTTAATGTATTTTGTAGTTTTCTGTTGTGTAGGCATGGTTTTCTTGGTTACACCAATCAGGTTTTCCCAGACCAAAACTGGATCCAGTCCCAGAAGGAAGATCTATTCAATATATGGTTTCCCTGAGGGTGTCTTAGAAAATTGGTACACCCTTGAAGCCTTGGATCACTGTGATTTTCTGCCCAGCATTTGTACCCTGTCATCCTGTAACTCCAGACTGATATTAGGAGGTGTGGCCTGTGGCTGTTTTCCCCCAGGCTCTGGGGTCTTGTTCTGAATGGAAGGCAGGTAGTAGAACTGGGCCCCACCCCTTTCTTCTTCAGGAAGATGGACCCCCTTGAGAGAGGTCATTAATGTTTCAGTGGTCTCTCTCTTTCTGTGCTATCTCTACCCTTTTCTGGGTCAGAGCACTGGGAACTGAAAATGGCTGAGGCTTTTTCCACAGAGTCAAAACAGGGACAGAAACCACCTTCAGGACTAGTTTATGGCCACCCTCTGGCTCTCCAATGTCAGTCATTACCTAAAGTCTCTGTTTGCTTGTTGGGGATTTGTATAGAGTAGTCCACACTTGCTAATTAAAAGCCCAGTTGGAGCTCAGCTCTGCTACATTTGCTCACTCAGAGAGAGTTACTCTCTGGCTCCATGAGTCTTTGCAGCTTGGGCCATGGGGACGGGGACTCCTGGCTTGGATCTGCAGTTTTACTTATAGATTTTATTCTGCAACCTTGGGCCTTCCTCCCATATCAGGTTGGTGTATGACGAGTGGATTGTCATGTTTGTCCCCCTACAGTTATTCTTGATTATTTACTAGCTATTTCTGGTTGCTTATTAGTTGTTCTGGGGGACTAACTAGCTTCCACTCCTCTCTATGCTGTCATCTTAGCCCTTTTGAAGTGTTTTTATCAAAAAGGGATGTTGAATTTTGTCAATACTTTTTCAGCTTCTATTGAGATGATCATTTGACTTTTTGCTCTTGATTTGTTAACATGTTGAATTATAATAACATTATTTTATGATGAACCATGCTTGCATGCCAGGAATGAACCCCACTTTGTCTTGGTGTATAATTATTTTAATGTGCTTTGGGTTCAATTTGCAATTATTTTGTTTAGGATTTTTGCATCTATATTAATTAGAGAGATTGCCTTATGGTTTTCCTTTTTTTGTAGTGTGTTTATCTGGTTTGGTATCAGAGTGATATTAACATCATAAAATGAGTTAGATAGTGTTCTTTTGTTTTTAATTTTTTGAAAGAGTATGAGCAGGAATGGTGTCAATTCTTTTTGGAAAGTTTGGTAAAACTCACCTGTGGAGCTGTCTGGCCTTTGTAGGCAGATTTGTTTTTTATCATTGCACTTTATATATTTTAGATCCTGTAGGAAGTAAACAATGGAGTTACAAATAAAAAATACAGTAGTATTGGTATTTATATTTAACATGTGATCTTTACTGGAAATCTTTATTTCTTCATGTGGTTTCAGTCAATTGTTTAGTGTCCCTTTCAGTCTGCACAATTCCCTTTAACATTTCTTATAGGACTGATTTACTGGTGATGAAGTCCCTCAGCTTTTGATTATCTGGGAATGTTTTCATCTCTCCCTCATTTTTAACTTCCAGGTTTTTGTGAATTTTCTAAGTCTCTGATGGTTATTGACTTCTATTTGTATTCCATTGTGGTCAGAGAATTTGCTTTGAATACTTTCAATTTTTTAAAATTTATGGAGGCTTGATTTATGTCCCAGCCTATGGTCTATTCTGGAGAAAGTTCCATGATCACTAGAGAAGAATATGTTTCCAGGTGATTTGGGATGTAATGTTCTATATATGTCTGTTAAATTTCTCTATATCTCTTTCTCCTTTCTTTGTTTCTCTGTCAGTAGGGCTCCTTTTAGTATCTGAAGTAGGGCAGGTCTTTCATTAGCAAAATCTCTCAGCATTTGTTTGTCTGTGAAAAATTTAAGCTCTCCCTCAAATTTGAAGGAGAGTTTTGCTGGATAAAGTATTCTTGCCTGGAAATTTTTCTCTCTTAGAATTTTAAATACATCATGCCACTGCCTTCTCACCTCCATGGTGGCCACTGAGTAGTCACTACTTATTCTTATGTTTCCTTTATATGTGGTGAATTGCTTTTCTCTTGCTGCTTTCAGAACTTGCTCCTTCTCTTCAGTATTTGACAGTCTGATCAGAATATGTCTTGGAGTGGGTTTATTTGGATTTATTCTATTTGGAGTTCACTGGGCATTTATACTTTGTGTATTTATATTATGTAGAAGGTTTGGGAAGTTTTCCCCAACAATTTCTTTGAATACTCTTTGCAGACCTTTACCCTTCTCTTCCCCTTCTGGGGCACCAATGAGCCTTAAATTTGGATGTCTTATTTTATCTATCATATCCCTGAGATCCATTTTGTTTTTTTGATTTTTTCCCCATTCTTTCTTTTGGTCTTTCATTTTCTGTCCTGTGGTTCTTGAGGTCGCTGAGTCATTGTTCATCTTCCTCTAGTCTTGTACTATGAGTATGCAGAATCTTTTAAAATTTGGTCAACAGTTTCTTTTATTTCTATAAGATCATCTATTTTTTATTTACTCTTGCAATTTCTTCTTTATGCTCTTCCAGGGTCTTCTTCATGTTCTTTATATCCTGTGCCATGCTCTTCTTCATGTCCTTTATATCCTGTGCCATGCTTTCATTGTTTGTCTTTAGTTCTTTGATTAATTGCTCCAAGTACTGTGTCTCCTCTGATCTTTTGATTTGAGTGTTTTGGTTTGGGTTATCCATATAATCTGTTTTTTTTTTTCATATGCTTTAAAATTTTCTGTTGTTTTTGGCCTCTTGGCATTTGCTTTACTTGATAGGGTTCTTTTAGGATGTGTAGGATTATTCAGACACCAATCTCTAATTTGTCAGATCTACAGCTTGGTGGCATACACTTTAACCAGCAGATGGTGTCTTTGAGTCACCTATTCCCCTCAAGTCAGTTCTCCCCAACTTTGTCTTTGTGGTGATTGGGGGTCTGGTTCTTGTGGGGTCCAATTGGGTTGTGTTTTTGGTGCTGTCCTCCCTGAATGTGTGACATGTATCTGAGCAGTTAGGAAGTCAGGGCAACTTTAATAATCAAACCTCCCAGGTGTTCCTGGAGATTTTAGGCTGTTGCAGGAGTATAAACCTCCATTTCAGTCTCACCATAGATTGTCTCTGCCACTGACCCACAAGTCCTTGTTATTGGCATAGGGTCCCTGGGATTTCTGGGTGGGTTCCTCTCCCAGCTGTGCTCTTCTAGGGCCTCTGCTGAGTGAAGGATATGCTACATCACAAGTGAGAGCCATCCCTCAAGGGAAGCCATGGGCTGCCAGGCCAGGCAGGGACATTCCCAGCCTGCTGTAAAGATGGCTGAATGGGACATGTTAATTTCCCCCTTTTCACACAGCTCCATCTTCCCAGCTCCAGGACAATTAGCTGTGGGTGCATGAAAGGCTATTGTCCACACCTAATATTGTGGCATGTTTGCAGTTTTGTCAGAAACACTTCCCATCACAGTGGGTCCCTTGGTATGGCTCTGGGTCATGGCTCCAGTGCTGGGCAGGAGTGTTTCCAGCCACCAGGAAGATGGCTGCAATGAGTGTGTTTCTTTCCTCTTTTGGCTCACCTCTGCCCTTTCTCTGAGACAACTAGCAGTGGGTGCATGAAAGGCTACCTTCCATGCCAGATATTGAGATGTTCACACAGCCCTTTCCTGCCATGCTTTACTGTGTGGTTCTTGCTGCTGTATCTGCAGCTGCTTTGGTGTTTTTTTTTAAAAGAACCTCCAAATGCCAACCCATGGTTTCCCCACACCATGGCATGGCTGCCAGACAATCAGCAGGCTCACTCACTCATTTCAGAATGCAGACTCCTGGTTTCACCAAATGCATGGTCCCTGTGGATTTAGCAGACCTTGTCCAGCTGGTTCATCACAGGAATTTGTGTTCTGGGTCACTTTCTGTCTTCTATCTAGTATTTTTCATGGGGGTGTTTTTCTGCCCTGTCTCTCCTAGCTGCCATCTTAGGTTCTATGTAGGTAGATTTTTGATGACTGATTGGATCTCTTTGCTTGTGATTGGTTTGTTGAGGTCTTCTAATTCTCCTTTCCTTAGTCTAGGTTATTCATGTGTTTCCAGGAAATTGTCCATTTTCTCTAAATTGTCTAGCTTGTTGTCATACATTTGTTCATAGTATCCTCTTATTTTTTTTTTATTTCTTGGTGTTCTGTAATAATTATCCCCTTCTCATTTCTGATTCTGTTTATTTGGGTCTTCTCTCTTTTTTACTTTGTCAGTCTAGCTAAGGGTCTGTCAGTCTTGATCTTCTCAAACAACAAACTTTTGTTTTTATTTTTTCTATTTTTTTTTTTTATTCTCCAGGTCATTTGTTTATGCTTTAATCTTTGTTATTTCTTTTTGTCAACTAGCTTTAAGGTTAGTTTGCTAATTATTCCTTTGTCTCTTCAGTTTTTCAGTTAGGTCCTTAGTTTTAGCTCTTTCATGCTTTTAGATACATACATTTAGAGCTATAAATTTCCCTTTCAGCAATGCCTTCACTGCATCCACAGATTTTGATATGTTGTGTTCTCATTCTCATTCTTCTCTATGTACTCATCAATTTCTTTTGCAATTTCTTTTGACACACTGGTTGTTTAGGAGTGTGCTGTTTCAATTCCATGTATTTGGGAAAGATCTGGTTATTTGGTTGTTGTTGCTTTCTAGTTGCATTCCACTGTGGTCAGAGAATATGCTTTGAATAATTTCAATCTTTTTAAATTTATTAAGACTTGCTTTGTGTCCAAGTATATGATCTATCCTGGAAAATCCCATGGACACTAGAGAAGAAAGTGTATCCTTGTACATTGGTACGTAATGATCTACACATACCTATTGAGTCTAATTCATTTTTCATATTGTTGATGTTCTCAATTTCCTTATTGTTCCTCTGTATAGTTGTTCTGTCTATAGAAGAGAGTGGTATAGTGAAATCTCACCCTACTATCATAGACGTGTGTTTAGCATCCTTCAGTTTAGCCAATGTTTGTCTCATGTATTTTGGAGCTCCTTGATTGGGTGCATAAACATTTACAATTGTTATTTCTTCTTGGTGAAATATCCCTTTTATTAATATGTAGGTTCCATCCTTATCTCTTATGACTTCTCTGCATTTAAAGTCTATTTTGTCTGATATTAGTATAGGCCTATATTAATTTCAGTTTGTGTGGAATATTTTTTTCCATTCTTTCACCTACAGTCTCTCTGTGTTACAGAGTCTCAGATGAGTCTCTTGTAAAGAGCACATTGCTGAGTCATATTTTAAATACATTCTACCAGTCTGTATCTTTTAATTGGAGAGTTTTATTGATTCACTTTCAAAGTTATTACTGTGCAGGGAGTTCTTGAACCAGCCATTTTATCCTTTGGTTTTTACTTCTGAAATCTATGTTTTGCCCTCTCTCTTTTTCTTTCCTTTATGTTATCCTTACTAAGAACTCTTCAGTTCTGTGCTTTTCTACAGATGTCTCTCTCTGTTATTTTTTTCTCATCTGGTAGAGGTCCTTTTAGTATTTCTCACAGTGAAGGTCTCTTATTAACAAATTCAGCATCTGTTTGTCTGAAAATTTAAACTATCCGTCAGTTTTGAAGGAGAGCTATGCTGGATAAAGAACTCTTGGCAATTTTTCTTTTTAATAATCTGAAATATATCATACCACTGTATTCTTGCCTCCTTGGTGTCTGCTGAGTAGTCAGTACATAGCTTTATGTTGTTTCCCTTGTATGTGGTGAATTGCTTCTTTCTTACTGCTTTCAGAAGTCTTTCCTTCTCTTCAGCATTTGACAATCTAATCAATATATGTCTTGGGGTAGGTTTATTTGGATTTATTCTTTTTGGAGCTCATTGGACATCTTTAATTTTTATATTTATGTTATTTAGAAGGTTTGGGATGTTTTCTCCAACAATTTCTTTGAATATTCTTCCAAGCCATTTACTCTTCTCATCCCCTTCTGGAACACCAATGATTCTTATACTTGTACGCATCGTGTTGTTGATTATTTCCCTGACATCCAGTTGAAATTTTTCTATTTTTTTTCAACATTCATTCATTTGTGCTTTCACTTTCCATCACCCTATCTTCAAGATCACTGTCACTCCTCTACTTCTTCAAATCTGGTGTTATATGTCTCAAGAATATTTTTTAACTTGATGAATACTATTTTTATTTCCATAAGATCTGCTATTTTTCTTATTTACTCTTTCAAATTCTTCTTTATGCTCTTCTAAGGTCTTCTTCATAGCTTTTATATCCTGAGCCATAATATTGATATTTGTGAGCACTTCATTGATTAATTGGTCCAAATTTTTGTCTCTTCCAGTGACCTTCTCTTTGAAGAATGTGGCATTCTGTGGTTGGTTTCTTGTGATTCTTGACATTTAGCTTGTCATATGGCAAGGCGCAAGGTAGCATTCTCTGGTCTCTGACTTCTCTTCTGAATTTCATCCCACTCAAAAGGACTCCAATACAAGAATTAAGACCCATCTTGCTTGAAATGTGTCACACCTCAACTGAAGTAGCCTCATCAAAATGTCGTTCTTACAATAGGCTTATACACATGAGAATGGTTTGTATTTAAGCACTTGTTTTTATGGAGTACATACAGTGCTAAACCACCACACATGTTTCTCCTCTTTGTGAAGCTTATGGCTGGGTGCACAACAAATATTCATTCATTTCTGCCAGTGCACCCTAAGCATCTACTGTTGCAGGGAGCTCAGCAAGGCTCCCACCTAATGGCAAACATGCCTCCATTTAGAGGCCGTCATTGGCAACCTTAGAAATGAAGAAACAGAGGCCATGAAAGCCAGTTGACCATCACTGAATCCCAAAACTCAACTGATTGCTCCTGACCCTTGAAGAAGCTTCACTGATGGGAACAGTGGTTCTGTTGACTTTTTAAAATGTATAGTGAGCAGGACTTCCATGGAGGTGGTCAGACAGAAAACCACTTCCTCAAGCTTTGTGGAAAAGTGGCAGTGGTCCAAGCCTTGTCATAAGTATAAATTTGCACCTGCCCCCATCCCAACAACTTCTTGCTATCCCTGGGGATCCACATGGGATCCCAGAGCCTGTGCTTATAATCCTTCTGGATAAAGGCAATCATTCCAGAGCCCATCTAGATCTGCCCAGGTCTCACTCACAGATGAACACACTATACAAGAGTTCTCTTGTCTTGACTGGAAGAATACCACCTACTTAGTGGAAATAACAAGATTTTTAAGGCCATTTTCTAAGATGTGACTTGTTGAGCAGAATAAAATTACAATTTCAAGCTTGCAGTACAAATGCCAAATGTTGTAATACCTTGGAACCCCTTTATTTTTGCTTGTGCTAAGTAGAGATGTGAAATAGTTGAAATTCTTATCAGGTAATTTGCTTATACCATTTTTGTTTTTTGCTCCATTTTTTGTTTAAGTCATGTGACAGTGAAGTCCTATATTTTTTGGCCAAACAGTGTTAAGGTGAAAATTAAAATTTCAAGTTTCTTTTAGACAATACTTAATATGAATATTTAAGTCATACTTCATAAGCAGTAAGGCCTGGGAGAATTTTGCTGGGCATAGTAGTAATTGGGGTGAGAATAGATAAATTATGTCAAAATAAGAATGTTACATTTAGAATTAACTAGCTAAAGAGTGTTTCTCACTAAATAGCATAACTGGAATTTTTACTATTAAACATGGATTTTATAAATATGTGGACCAATAATTTTTTTCATGGTCAGTTCTTTAATAGTGTTTTCCTCACTTTTTATATGAATTTTAAGTTATAAAAAATTGTCCAAGAGTTGTAACTTAAAAATGAAATTACGTATTGAAATAAATTTGATATATTTATAAAGAGTTCCTACATTTTTCTTTTTGATAGTGTTTTTTTGGGGGGACCTAATTCAAGTTAGATATGTTATGGATGTGAAGTTTTTCAGAGGGTTAACACTCTCAATTATAGTTAAGCATTCTTGTAAAAGTTTAGAACTTAAGGACTCCTGAGAGTGTTTAAGGATCAGTTTGAACAACACTTAATGCTATTATTTTAGGCTACCAGTTACTACTTGGTACCACTAAAGGTCAACACATTGCAACTCCAGGCACCAATATAACTCAGTGTATATTTATGAGGTGGTTATTCAGGTGATCTAGAATAAAGCTTTTCTTTATATTGAAATTAAAACAAAACTTAGAAAAAAATGCTTATGTAGGCACTGGCCACCATGGGTCTGCAGGTTCCACTTTAAGGAAAACTTGTCTAAAGTCCAAAATGTTTTGGGTTTCTTCAATCAAGCTGTTCATGAAGGAATGTATCTTGCTTATGGCCACATGTTACATTAAAAGTATTGAAGAAAAGGATGTATTGAAGAAAAGGGTATATATGTTCACTATAATTCTCAGTTATCTACTAAAGAGTGGTTTTATTGCTTATGTTGTGCAATTTTAGGTATTTATTTAAGTAAAAGTCAATTTTTCTATAATTTTTGCTAAAGTCTTAATATAATTCAAAACAAACAAACAAAACAAACAAAGAAAATCACAGGTTGGGTAGATTCCTCTGAAATCTCGTGCATACTCTGATGGAAACAGTGGAGCTGAAGAGCCCCATCACTTTACTTCTGTTACTGGCCTCTCATGGACTTGTACATGGCCCAAGAATTACAATTTGGCAAACTGCTTGATTCAAAAGAGAAATAGTGCAACCATTCCCTCCATTGAAATTCTTAATTGCCATCACAATTTTGTAAAATCCCTCTGAGTAATTGGTGGAATCACTACATCATGTTTTTATTCTCTCAGTGGTTTGCACATCAATTATAAGAACTGTAATCCTAGGTCCAAATTATTCAATATTTCTTGAGTGACTTCTGTTGGCACTCCATAAAAAGCAATGCAGTGAGTCAAAGACCAAATGTGGGTGAGATTATCATTGCCTGTCACCATCAAGCTTGGCAATGATGTTCTAAGGTAGGTAGAGGTATGTGAGGAGCAGAAGAGACTGCAGCTCCAGGAACAGTGTGATTGAGTGGAAGAGGGTCCCCAAAGAGCACATCCCAAGAGGGAGGACCTCAGGAGACTGGCAAAGGGCAGGACAGCCTCAAGGGAGCAGGTAAAGAAGACAGGAGAAGATGGTGAGTGAAAGTGGAAAATGTGGGCTACATCAAGTGACACTGCTGCTCATGGGAACCATTTAATTTGTATCATGAGTGAGAAGAAAACTGAATTGTGTGACTAGAGGAGTGACATGATCTGACTTATATTTGAACTTGATCATTCTCTGACAAAAGTAGAATGTAGAGGGACCTACTGGAAAAGAGTACAAAAAACTATCACACTACACCCCTTGTTAGGTTGCGAAATCCAGAGGCTTTTAAGAAACAGGCGGTGTTGGAGGTAGAGAGGTGTTCAGTTTCTGAGTATTTTATTGTTGCTGTTAAGCCTATTATAATATTTAATAATACCCTTTTCTATTTTATTTTATGCTAATCTTATTCTGTTGGGTCAAAAATTTTATTGAAATTAAGGTAGTGTTTACTGGATTTTAATTTTTGACAGAAATAAGAGTTAAAACAATGAATCCATACCAAGAAAAATAGTATTACAAGTTGGAAGTCTAGAGAAAAAATATACAATGGATATGGAATTATTCTACAATCTCATAGTTAGCTTGTTGATGGTGTGAAGAAATCTAATTTGAAAATCGAATTTGAATATTTCTCACCCCCCCAAGTAAACTGTCTTAATAACTCATCCCATTGTAATTTCACATCATCTCTTATCTTTCTTTCTTCCTTTTTATCTTCTTTCTTTCTAATTCCTTCACTAGATGAATGTAGAAAATTCTATTCCCAGTGCTCTGGAATTCCACAAGAATATTGTATGATGTAATATTTTTATTTTTGTTTTTAACTTATTTCTCTGGGAACCACTGTGTCCAGGTCCTTTCTTTTTAAACTCATTGTCTTCATTTTGAAGAATTATTTTGTTATTTTCTTTGTGATAATTTTCTTTATTTTCCTTTTTCTTTGCTTTTTCTAGAAATATTTTAGAAAAGTTTCCAACATTGATAATATTTCCTATTGTTTGTCTCCAATTTTCAGTTTCTCTATTTCTTACCTCTAATCTTCAGGGGCAGTACCTCTCATGTTTTTCCAAAATTTTACACCACAATTTCATTTCTTCTATAATATTAATACCAACCAAAATTGGTGGGTACTCTGCCTGAAGTGTTTAAATGACCAAATTCCTGGGACACCAAGGTTTCAAAGAGAGAAAGAGTTTATTGCTTGGCATGAATTAGGAGATCAGATGGCCCATTGGCCTAAAAGTCTGACTCCCCAAACTGCTCTAATTCTATAGTTTCATAGTATCTGAAGGTGGGCAGGCTTTAGGATAATGAGCACAATGGCTAAAGATCAAGTTAGAAATGATCTAATTGTTGACTATGCACAGATTGATTACATGCTTAATCTTAGAATGTATGTAAGAAAATATTGGCCTTAATATGATGATAGCCATGATTTTTAGTATTATAATGAGGTAAATGTCACTTACCAGCTAAAGTTTAAGCTACTGAGCATGGACGATAGGCCAATTTTGGTTAGATCCAGCTTTGTTTATCAAGCTTTGTAATTAAGGTGGTTTAGCTCTGGACTGACTCAAGGCCCTTCATTAATAAAGATTAGGTGATGCTTTTAGTGATCATAAGAATCTAAAGTTGAAAAAATGGAAAAGGGGTACAAGTGAGTGTCAGTAACAAGGTTTTTACAATCACAAGGGCATAAGATACAGGCTATATATTTATACAATCATCAAAAATGAAGGCAACTAGATTACAGTTTGGCAATTTCAGGTATTTCCTTCTGACTATTCCAATACACTCAAAAGTAAAAATAAATATTCAATAATTTATTGAATATTCAATATTCAATAATCATAATCATTTGTTAAATCCTAACTTTTCTGTTACAACTCATGTTCATTTGATCATTCATTAATCTTGAGAGATATCTGTATGATGACCACTGTCTTCTTACTGCTGAAAAGGGGTTCTGACTCTAGGAGTTTGGGAATGATCTTCTTAGGCTGTAGTTGTACATATTCTTTAACTTCATGTTTTGGCTTTTACAGTAATTAAGTTAGGCAGTGCTGGGATAAACGACAGAGACAAGTTTTAAAAATAAGCATGATTGCAATTAGTAGTAGTAATATCATTAGTCCTGCTTGTAACACTGAGTGAAATGGAGGTCCTCTTCCTTGCAGGAAGCCAGTTAAATAAATCAAATATGCCAAAGGAAATGTGGCCAGTGTCTATTGTATTAAATTGATTTTTCATATGTTCTAGAACTTGTCACATTATCATCATCAGGTATATAGGTAAAAATTCATTTTTTATTATAGACATGTCCTTCCCTGTGGAGCTGTCAAGATATATAAAGCCATTTGATTTTGCAGTACTACTTTATTCATTATAGTCACTTCAGTATTTAAAAGAGATATAATGTTGAGGTCATCATTTAAAGTCGTATGAAATTTTTCAGTGCTTCTATCCTAAATATAACATCCTCTGTGCCTCATGAAGGTGAACTTATTGCACCAATGAAATCCAGATCAGGCCCATCAAGCTTTCAATGATGGTAGATTTTCTCCTGATGGTAAAAAGTTTTACGTATATTTCCTTGAGACCAGGATAATCTTAAGGTGCATATGCCTCCACATGGGGCCAACCAGGGCCATAAGTTTGGGTTGCCTAGCAACTGAGTTCCAAAAGTTTGGAGCTGCCCAGCAAACATCATGTCTCTTAACCCAGTCTGCCCCAAAGCAGTCACATTCCTTTAATATCATGGTTTGGAGACATTGCCCTGGAGGTAGCTGTCCTATTGTCCTTGTATTAAGGGATTATATTATTGAGAGTGGTTCTGTTGTTTGCAACGGAGAGAGTCAGGTGTTAGCCATACCATGTCACCCCAAAGTTGTAAATGTCATTATTTTTCTCTAATAGTTAAATGCTCAGCCTTTATTGTCTACATATTTTGCATATTGATTGGTTCTCTCTACTGTTAGCTATTAGAAAAAGAAATTTGATGTCCTGGGTTTCTAAATTGATTGGCAATTTCTTGGATTTGCAGTACTTATGTTTATGGCATCTAGAAACAATTTTTGTTCTTGCATCTTTTTAATATTAATTTCCTTAGTTCCCTGCAGTCAGCCCCCTGGAGGGGTGATATCCACCAGGGTAACATGGAAACACTAAACATACATAATAGGCCACATATCCAACTATCAGAGTGATCCATAGACACTGCATAGGAGTGTTCCCATTGTCAAAACACATTAATGTTTGATAATATGTCAGTTTCTTGGGCTATACCATATCAGAGATACAAAACAAGGATATGCCAAAAAGGCATGTCAGGAGGAATCAAATAATTTTATATAGTAATCAATCTGTTTGACTTCAAATGAAGGCATTCCACTCTTTAGGCAACACACATTTATTAAGTTTTCTATATACTTAGTGGTACTCAGATAAAATTAAATGCTCTAATATATATCATTTCTTATCTGTTTTCCTGAAGATGCATTTTAATTTTTTTAGGAGTTCACATTGATATCTGCCTCCAGGAACTTTGTCAATTTATTCTCCTTCTTCAGAGTTCTTGGCAGTTTGTTTTTCATATTTGTTCTCTGAAGGAGTTCAGGAGAGAAAACTGGTTAGGATGTGCTATTTTTACTCTATTATGTTACCCATGGTTTCATTCTCATCAGTTTGACAGAGGAGTGAATTGTTAAGAGAATTTCATAAGAACCTTCCCATGTTAGTTCCCACTGGTCTGTTTGATGTTCATTTTTCCATCTTTTTTAAAGAAGAGCTCAGCCCCTGGGCTTAAATTGATGTAAGGGAACATCTGTAGGAATAGAGAGCCAATTTGAAGCATAGTGGTGAATTGCTTTAATGTTGCCACCAGAGACTGAACACATCTCTTAGTTTCTAATTCCTAGACTTGTTCAGTGCAGGTATACATACCACTTTATTTTATGAATGGTCACTCATATACCTTTTCAACTGGGCTCAAAAGGAGACTGCCTCTGGATGAAACTCCTACCCACATAAAAGCCAACAGGAGTACTTGTTCCATGAGAGATTGGTCTCTTGGCAGAATTTACCTATCATCTTCCTTAGGGTATGATTCATCTCCATTTTCTCAGTGGATTGTGGTCTTCAAGATGCATTTAATTTCCAAAGTATGTTCAGTGCTTCTGACTGTTCCTGTGAAATTTTTGATGGAAAATACCACCCCTTATCACTTTGTATTGAAAATGGGAGTCTGAATGATGGAATGATTTCCTTTGGGAGCACGTTATTTACTTCTGAGGCTTACTCCATCCTGTATGGACAGGTTTCTACCCATCCTGTGATTGTATCTACAAAAACAAGCAGATATTTGTAATTTTTTACAGACTTTTGTCCTGAGGGTGAAGTTTATTTGCTAGTCCTCATGTGGTGTTTTGTCCCTGGCTTGCACTCCTTTTATAGGGGATAGAGGCCCAGGTTTAGGGTTGTTTTTAGTGCAAATTAAACAATTTTGTGTTATTTTCTGAATGGTTTTTGCATCTTACATCCTGTAATATAATTTTTCAGCCACCAATAAATGGCATTTCTTCCATAATGAGTGATTTGGTCTATATGAGTAAAAACTTTTTCCATTAGGTTTTCAGGAATAAGAATTATTCCATCTTTATTATAAATCCATCTTTCCTCCATTCTGTTGTAAGGAATGTTTAATTGAGAACTAACATCTGTTTAAGTCAAATCCACCTCTTTTGCTTTCAACAAATCATGAGCTGAATACTGAGGAGAAATTTCTTTTAGTCTTCTATGTGGTATCCGAGAATGTACCAATGATGACCGTGGATGGTTTAATTTATCTGCTGCTCTTGCTTTTAGATATGCTATTCAACTGTCTTTTACAGAATCCATTTCTCCTTTCTGATGGCAGTAGAAAGATATTATGGCAATTTCTTTAGGCAGGATTACTGCATCTAATAAGGCTAAGATTATGTCTGCATGTTTATTTTCATTTTTGCCAGATGTTGAGTCCTCTTTCTTTCCAGATGTCTCCATAAGTATGAACTATTTTAAACAAATACTTATGGTCTCTCCCTGTATTTATTCATCATTGCTTTACCAGATGTAAAGCACTTGTGAGTGCAAGATCTACCCATTATGTGGACTTACCTGCCCCACTCTCCATTACTCTGTGTAGAATTACCACTGCATAACCAGCTTTATGAAGTCCTTGCTCCATGAGGCTGCTTACATCAGTGTTCATCTCAATGTCTGAATGCTCTAAAGGTTAGATGACTAAATCAAGACGGTTGGGATAGACTTCATCAATTATTTGTTTACAGTCATGCACAGCTTCCTCTTACCCACTTGGAAGTAGGAGAGTTGGGTTTAAGCTAGAAGAATCTTTTAGAATGATATTAGGATTATCTAGTAGAATTGCTTGATATTTACCTAACTGCCCAGCAGTGAGACAATATCTGCCTTTCTGTTCTAACAATGGCAGTACAGAGTGTGACATGTGCAGTGGTGGGTTGTCCTAAAGTAGGTTTTTCAGCTTCTTTGTGTGTATCACAGGTGGCTGCTACAGCCCTTAGGCATACTGGCCATCCTTTTGTAGTATTGTCTGCTTAGAAAAATAGGCCACAGGATATCTGGCATTTCCTAATTTTTGAGTAAGCACTCCTAATCAATACTTTTCATTCATGTTTGAAAGGGTCAAACTGTTTCTTGGTCTGGGAGGCCTAAGGCTGTGGCTGTTAAGAGTTCTGGAAAAATTTTTACATTCAGTTGTCTAATTTAGAGGCTTTTGTTCAGATCATGTCAGAGCTTTATAAAAAGGTATTGCTATGATTCCAAAATCAAGTATCAAAATTCTACAAAATCCTTTCTTCCTATGAGTCTTCAAGTATGCCTTCTTGTGTCTTTGTTACTCTGCCTAAAAGTTCTCTCTAATCTGGCAATAGATTTTTCTATTTTTGGTATAATTGAAAACCTAAATATTTAAATGATTATTGTGAAATTTGAGCTTTTTTCTTTGAGGATTTGTAACTAAGAAATTCAGACTTTGAATAGTGTCCTTATCTGATGCTTTTCTGGTATTAATTGTAATTAAGATATCATCTATACACTGTAATAGTATTCCATCTTGCAAGTGTAATTCCTTTAAATTGCCTAGCTAATGCTTTTCCAAATATTGTGGGAGCATTTTTTAAATCCCTGTGAAAGAAGAATTCAATAATATTGTTGTTTTATGTTGGTAATGGTGTCTTTCCTTTCAAAAGCAAACAGTTCTTGAGATCTTGGATTGAGGGGTATGCAGTAAGAGGCATCTTTCAAATCAGACATGGTGAACCAACAGTGATCTCCAGAAAATGTGGTAAGTAAAGCATATGGATTTGGAACTACAGGATGGATGTTTTCTGCAATTTGATTAATAGCCAGCAGAACTTGCACATACTGGTATTCACTTAGGGTGTCTGGATTTCACTGTGGTAATATTGAAGTGCTATATAGAGTTTGACAGGGTCATATTTTTTGATTTGTTGAGATACTAACATATATGGAATACCATATCTAACCATGTCAGATTTCACATTATTTTTAAATGCACTGGGAACTAATAACAAAACTGAGCATGACTAAACAGTGGTCCTTAACCCTTAATGATGTTGCACCCTAGGGAATATTTGGTAATTTCTGGAAACACTTTTTATTGTCATGTCTAGGGGAGGGATATTCTACTGATCTCTTTAGGCAGAGGGAAGAGAAACTGCTAGATTTTTTTTAGTTTCCTAGCTGCTAACACAAATACCATGCAACCTGTTGGCTTAAACAACATGAACGTATTGGCTTACAGTGTTGAGGCTAGGAGAAGTCTGAAATCAAGGCATCATCAAAGCGACATCAATGAAATTCTTTCTCCCAAAAAGACTGGCATTTTGGGGCTACCTGATGGTAAACCTTGGTACTTGTTTTTTCTGTCACATGGCAAAGTACATGTTGGCCTTTTCTCACTTTTCTGGGTTCCATTGGCTTCTAGCTTCTGGCTGCAATCTGTGGCTTTCATGCTATGTGTCTGAATTTCATTCTGCTTATAAAGGACTCTACTAAAAGGATTAAGATCCATCTCCCTTCTGTCTGGCCACACCTTAACTGAAATAGTCTCACCCAAAGTTCCTGTTTATATTGGCTTCATACTCATAAGAATAGAATAAATTTAAGAACATGCTTTTGGGGGTAATATAGATTCAAGCCACTACAATATCCTACAATGTGTAAGCCAGTCCCCCACATGAAAGAATGATCTATTCTAAAATGTCAGTAGTTCCTTGGTTGAGAAGCTTTGTGCTAAACTACAAACTGCTCTGTAAACTATCATAGAGCATATATGTTCTATGGTCACAATGGAGTTAAATTTTTGATAGTTTAACTAGAAAATCCTTAAATGTTTAGGTATATAGTCATTCACACTGTAATAACTAGTATGTCAAAAAGGAAATTAAAATCAAAATTGGAAAAAAAATTGAACTAATAATTACATTACAGCATATCAAAATTGGAAAGAAGCAATAAAAGCCCTGCTTAGAGGGTATGTTATAGAACAAAATATGACACAAAAGAAAAGAAGAAAAGCTGCAAACAAGCAATGTAATTTTTTATCTTAAACATTAGAAAAAATTACATTATAAATAAACACAAAATTCAAATAAAGAAGATAAGTACATAAATAAATAAAATAGAAAATAAATCAGTAATAAAGCAGTTAAAAAATGTCAAACATTAACCCTTAAAAAAACCAATATGATCTCTTAAAGAATAAAATAATTCTTTTATACAAATAACCTTTATTAGGAATGAAGAAAAATTACAACTATATGTATTAAAAACATTGTAAGAAGTTACAATGGTACATTTTATAATAATAAATATTATACTGTATATTAAAATGACAAAGTCCCAGGAAACAATAGATAACAAAACTGATTGGATGAAAAGTAAAGTATGATTAGTTATATTTATTTAATAAATTAATTTGGAAATTCTGAGAATTAGTACAAAGAGAAACCCAAGTAAGAATGGAATCACCAATAATATATATAAATATTTAAGGAAGAAATTTTTGTTTACTTCAGGAATGCAAGATTGATTATTTTTAACTTTCAAATATTTATTGGACAAATAAGCATAGATTATAATTTGTAGTAAAATAATAGAAATATTCTATGCTATCTCAAAGAAATAGTTTAAGAAATTTAATAAATTTTAACTTCAATGAACTCAGTCAATACCCCAGTCCAGCTCTGTGCATGGATATCTTTTCCAAGGTCATTGCCAGCTCTACAGGGTTCATTGTGATGTCTGTTTTGTCTCTCCTACCCCACACAAATAGGGCATACTGTGTGATCACATGAATATGAAATTCAGAAACTGGTAAAATTACACATGTATTTAGGAATCAGGAGAGTAGTCACTAGAGGCCACACAGCATGGGGGTTAGTGACTGGAGGCGAAAACAAAAAAATTATGGAGCACCAGGAATAATACAGTGCTTAATCTGAGTGCTAATTACAACTTAAGAGGTTGTAACATGAGAGATTGCTCAGTTAGTGAAAATTCATCCACATTTAATATTATGCATCTTTTTAGATATGACATTTTATTCTATGGCTATAATTACAGTGCTTACTTGCCAAAATGAAGACTGAAAACACATATACAAAACAGTTGATGCGTAATTGTGTGTTGAAAGTAGTAAGAGTTCCACAACACCAATATACCTGTTCTGAGGTTGTTTTCCACCCAGATAAAGTTTAGTAGCTCTACCTTCTTCAGTGTTTATCAAAAATAAAAAACAACAGGGGGGTGGGGCAAAAAGGTGAAGTGGTGAGTTCTAGGTTATAGTTACTCCTCTGGGACAGTGGGTAGAAAGCCAGAAACTGTGTAGACCATACATCACAGAGGAATTTAGTATTCAATAAACTTTATACCACACCCATGAATGTGTGGAACACCTGATATCAGTGAAATCTGTAAGTTCTCATGGCCAGGGCTGGCACCCCTCCCTGTCAGGCACAATCCTGAAGTAGGAGGGGTCATCTGTGCTGGGAAACAGGAGGAAGAACAAAAACTGCAACCATAGATAAACTGAGAGCAGACACTAGAAAATCTGGGAGCAGTCAGCCCAGCAGAGAGGAGATAGGGCTAACAAAAAAAAAAAAAAAAAAAAAAAAAAAAAAAAAAAAAAAAAAAAAAAAAAAAAAAAAAAAAAGAACACAAAATAAAAACAGACTTTTTGGAGTCAGGTGAACATAATATGGAGAAGGTCAGGGCTCAAACAAAATCAATCAAATAGGCAAATCCAGGGAGGGAGAGACCTTGTCTGAAAAGCCAGATTCTCTGCTTTCTTGATTGCTCCTTAATCACCTTCAACTTCTGGTCTTTTAGCATTTCAATAGCCCATTAGTTCTGCAAAGACTGTAAATAATCCATACCAGGCCGTTTCTTTTTATTTTTTAACTTTTTTCTCTTTTTCTAAAACAATTAGCCCAAGAAGCCCACTACAGAAAGCCTCAAAGACTTGCAATTTGGGCCCAGCAAGAGCAGAGCTAAATGGCTCTGAGACAAAGCAATAAGACTAATTGGGGAGAAAATTCACTAAACACCACAGCTCCCTAGCCCTTTGGGGAACTCAGATCCCAGGGTTTGGAATGCATTAACTAGATTCAGTAAGCCATGTCCCAGATTGAGCTAGGGTCACCTGGAGAACTAAAGGCTCCCTGCCTTTAGTTTTGAGGAGATCACCACACAAAAAGGCTACAGAGAGCCAGGGCAAGAAACAGGAAAACAAGAGATGAAAAACTCTGATCAACTAAACAGAATCTAAGTTAAAGGTCTAGAATAAGCTGAACTAAACATCAAAGGTTAGAGAACAGAACCAACCAACAAGAAAGTACTAGGTAAAAGACTGAAAACAATCTCCAGAATAAACTAATCAACAAAGTCAGATGTCTCAGCAGCTTAAGATAATGAACCCTACTAGGAACCATAAAGATATGGATCAGCCAAAGGAACAAACTAATAGTTCAACTGAGACACAGGAGTTGAATTAAATGTTGCTAAATCAATTCAATGAGCTGAAGGAAGAACTAATTGGTGATGTTAAAAAAAAATCTAAATCAATTCAAAAACCAAGTCAGTGAACTGAGGGAAGACATATGAAAAGAGATGAAGGATATAAGAAGGACACTGGAGGACCATAAGGCAGAATTCATAAACTGGACAAAACAGATGACAGAACTTATGGGAATGAAGGGCATAATGGCAGAGATGAAAAAGACATTGGAGGTATAAAACAGTAGATTTGAACAGGCGGAAGAAAGGATCAGTGAATTGGAAGATCAGATATCTGAATTCACACACATGAAAGAACAGATGGTGAAAAGAATGAAAAAAATATAAGGGTCTTAGGGAGCTGAGTGACACCACAAAATTCACAAACATATGTGTTATGGTGTCCCAGAGGGAGAAGAGAGGGAGAAAGGGGCAGAAAGAATAATAGAAAAAATAATCACTGAAAATTTCCCAACTGTTATGAAAGACAGAAAATTAGAGATCCGATAAGTATAGCATACTCCAAACAGAATAGGCCCCAATAGAAGTACTCCAAGACACTTACTGATCAGATTTTCCAATGTGAAAGACAAAGAGATAATTGTGAAAGCAGCAAGAGAAAAGGAATCCATCACGTAAAAGGGAAGTTTGATAAGACTATCCACAGATTTCTCCACAGGAAACATGGAAGTGAAAAGACAGTGGTATGATATATTTGACATACTGAAAGAGAATAACTGCCAACCAAGAATTCTATATCCAGCAAAACTGTCTTTCAAGATGAGGGAGAGATTAAAATATTTTCAGACAAATGGACACTGAGTGAGTTTGTGAATACAAGACTAACAGTACAGGAAATACTAAAGGGAGTGCTACAGGCTGATAGCAAAAGACAGGAGAAAGAAGTTTGGAGAAGAATGTAGAAATGAAGATTGTAAGAAAGCATAAAAAGAGAGAGAAAAAAGCATAAGACATGACATATAAAATCCAAAAAACAAAATGATAGAAGAAAGTACTGCCCTTACAGTAATAACCTAAATGTTATGGATTAAACTCCCCAATAAAAAGACACAGTCTGGCAGAATGGATTAAAAAACAGTACCCATCTATATACTATCTACAAGAAAATCACCTCAGACACAAGGACAAAAATAGGTTGAAAGTGAAGGGTTGGAGAAAGATATTTCATGCAAACAGCAACCAGAAAAAAAGTGGGAGTAGCTATATTTATATCAGACAAAGACAAAGACAAAAATTAAAACAGTTAAAAGAGATAAAGAAGGACACTATATATTAATAAAAGGGGTAATTCATCAAGAAAACTGAACAATCATAAACATTTATGCACCAAGCCAGGGTGCCCCAATATTCATGAGGCAGACACTGAGAACACTAAAAGGAGAAGTAGATAACTCTGCAGTAATAGTTGGAGAGATCAATACACAACTTTCATCAATGGATAGACCATCTAGACAGAGGATCAACAAAGAAATGGGGATGTTGAATTATGTGATAAATGAACTAGATTTGACAGACTTTTATAGAACACTACACCTCACAACAGCAGTATACACATTCTTCTTGAGTGCTCTTGGAACATTTTCTAGGATAGGCCATATGCTGGGTCACAAAGCAAGCCTCAACAAATTTAAAAATATTAATATTATAAAAAACACTATCTCAGATAGTAATGGAATGAAGTTGGAAATAAATAACAGGAAAAGATGGAAAAATTCACAAATATATGGAGGCAAAACAACACACTCTTAGAAAACCAGTAGGTAAAGGAAGAAATTATAAATAAACTTAGTAGATACCTCGAGGCAAATGACAAGGAAAACACATTTCAAAAGTTATGGGATGCAGCAAAGGTGGTGCTGAGAGGGAAAGTTATGGCCTTAAATGCCTATATTAAAAGAAAAGAGAGAGTGAAAATTGAGGAATTAACTGTCCGCCTGGAAAAACTAGAGAAATAACAGCAAATAAACCCCAAAGCAAACAGAAGGAAAGAAGTAACAAAGATCAAAGCAGAAATAAATGAAACTGAGAACAAGAAAACAATAGACTCAGCAAAACAAGAAGTTGGTTCTTTGAGAAAATAAACAAAATTGAGGGATCCCCTAGCTAGGATAATGAAAAAAAGAAAGCAAATACAAATAAACATAATCAGAAATGGGAAAGGAAAGTTAACTACAGACCCTGCAGAAATAAAGGAGATAATAAGAAGATACTATGAACAACTATATGCTAATAGACTACACAGCTTACATGAAATGGAGAACTTCCTAGAAAAGCATAAACAACTAACATTGACCTGAGAAGAAATAGAGGACTTCAAATAACCAATCACAAGTAAAGAGATTGAGTTAATCATCAAAAAGCTCCCAAAAAAGAAAAGCCCAGGACCAGATGGTTTCACATCTGAATTCTACCAAGCATTTAAGAAACAATTAATACCAATCCTGCTCAAACTCTTCAAAACAATTGAAGAGGAGGGAAAATTACCTAACTCATTCTATGAAGCCAATATCATCCTAATGCCAAAATCAAAGAAACTACAAAAAAAGAAAATTATAAACCAATCACTTTAATAAATATAGATGCCAAAATCCTCAGCAGAATACTCAAAAATTGAATCCAACAGCACATTAAAAGAATTGTACACCATGACCAAGTGGGGTATATTCCAGGTATGCAAGGCTGATTAAACATAAGGAAGTCAGTTAATGTAATACACCACATCAATAAAGCAAAAGAAACACATGATCATCTCGATCAATGCAGAAAAGGCATTTGACAAAATTCAACATCCTTTCTTGATGAAAGCACTTCAAAGGATAGGAATAGAAAAGAATTTAATCAATATGATAAAGGCAATATTTGAAAAACCCTCAGCTAACATTGTACTCAATGGGGAGAGACTGAAAGCTTTCCCTCTAAGATCTGCAACAAGACAAGGATGCCCACTGTCACCATTGTTATTCAACATTGTGCTGGAAGTTCTATATAGAGCAATCAAGCAAGAAGAAAAAAAAAAGCATCCAAATTGGGGAGGAAGTAAGTCTCACTGTTTGCAGATGACATGATCTATATGTATGAAATCCAGAAAAATCTACAACAAATCCATTAGAGCTAATCAGTGAATACAACAAAGTGGAAAGCTACAAGATCAACTTGTGTTCTTATACACAAGTAATGGGCAAAAATAGGAAGAAATTTTAAAAATGCATTTACAATAGCAACCAAAAGAATCAAGTATTTAGGAATAAACTTAACAAAGGCCACAAAAGAACTATACAAAGAAAATTACAAGAAACTGTTAAAAGAGATTGAACAGGACCTAAAAAAATGGAAGAACATACCATGTTCATGGATTGGAAAACTAAGTATAATTAAGATGTCAACTCTACCTAAATTGATATATAGATTCAATGCAATACCAATTAAAATACCAACAACTTACTTTGCAGAAATAGAAAATCCAATAACCAAATATTTATTTGGAAGGACACATTGCCCTGAATAGCCAAAAATATCTTGAGGAAGAGGAATGAAGTGGGAGGTCTCACAGTACCTGACTTCGAAGCATATTATGAAGCTACAGTGCTCAAAACATCATAGTACTGGCATAAAGACAGAGACACTGAGCAATGGAATTGAATTGAGTTTTCAGAAATACACTTGCATTTATGGACAATTGGTCTTTGATAAGGCAAGTCAAGCCAAATCAACTGGGACAGAACAACCTCTTCAATAAATGATGTTTTGGGAACTGGCTATCCATTTCCAAAAGAATGAAAGAGGACCCCTATCTCACACCCTATACAAAAATTAACTCTAAATGAATCCAAGACCTAAACATAAGTGCTAAGAAAATAAGACTCTTAGAAGAAAATGTAGAGCACTGTCTTAAAGATCTTGTGATATGAGGTGTTTTCCTAGACCTTACACCCAAAGCATAAGCAACCAAAGAACAAATAGACAAATGGGATCTTCTCAAAATCAAACACTTTTGTTTTATTAATAATAAATTTTATTTTGAAATAAGTTCAATCTTACAGGAACAGTTGTAAAAACAGTACAAACCCCCTACATAGAATTCCATCATACCCTGACCCCCCTCCCCTGATACCCTGATCCATCACCTTTAAGATCCTGTCACACCGCTGTCTCTTTCTTTCCTTCCCTCTCTCCCTCCCTCCCTCCCTAACACCCATCATCTATTGCTCTGTCTTCTGAACATATGAGAGCAAGCTGCACATATCTTTGAACAATGTAATTCACATATACCTTTCCCATGACCAAGAACATTATTTAATGCAATCTCATTAAACGCAGCTAAGAAGTTCAAGAAAGTCAGCATTGATACAAAGCTTACATTCTATATTTCCTTTTTTTTTTTTCTTTTCTTGTGTCCCTTTGAACCTCCTCTCCTCTGACCTCAGATCCCTTCCAGGATCATCCTTGGCATTTAATTTTCATCTATTTAGACTGTCTTATTTTTTTTTTCACTTGTGGAAAGATATATATAGCCTAAATCTTCCTATTCCACCCCTCCTTAGCATTCCCTTAGTGGGATTAATCACATTTAGAATGTTGCAATGCTATCACCTTCCAACCATCCATTTCTAGAAGTTTCCCTTCACCCCAAACCAAAACCCCTACTCTCATTTCTTAACTCCCCATTGCCCCTTCCCCCACTTCTTGGAACCCCTACTCTAATTTTCATCCCTTTGGTCATATTCTTTGATACTTTCTTTGTGTTTACCATGGGGATTAAAATTAACCTCTTAAATCTATGACAATCTTGTTTTTCTTTGAAACCAACTTAACTTCAATAGGACACTTAAACTGTATTCCTTTACTCCTCCATTTCCCCACCTTTATGTAGTTCTTGTCAAGAATTACATACTTTACATTGAGTCCAAAACCACCAATTTATCATTACAGTTTATGTATTTTAGATCCTGTAGGAAGTAAATAGTGGAGTTATGAATCAACAATACAGTAGTAATGGTCTTTATATTTACCATGTGATCTTTACTGGAAATCTTTATTTCTTCATGTGGTTTCAGTCAATTGTTTAGTGTCCCTTCCTTTCAGCCTGCTTAGGACTGATCTACTGGTGATGAAGTTCCTCAGCTTTTGATTATCTGGGAATGTTTTCATCTCTGCCTC
>KN194820.1:298237-337111 GCA_000164785.2 Choloepus hoffmanni
TTAAATATGTGATACCACTGCCTTCTCACCTCCATGGGGGCTGCTGAGTAGTCATTACTTAGTCTTATGCTGTTTCCTTTGTATGTGGTGAATTGCTTTTCTCTTGCTGATTTCAGAACTTGCTCCTTCTCTTCAGTATTTGAGAGTCTGATCAGAATATGTCTCAGAGTGGGTTTATTTGGATTTATTCTATTTGGAGTTCGCTGGGCATTTATGCTTTGTGTATTTATATTGTGTAGAAGGTTTGGGAAGTTTTCCCCAACAATTTCTTTGAATACACTTTCTAGACCTTTACCCTTCTCTTCCCCTTCTGGGACCCCAATGAGTCTTAAATTTGGATGTTTTATTTTATCTATCATATCCCTGAGATCCATTTCAATTTTTTTTGATTTTTTCCCCATTCTTTCTTTTGTTCTTTCATTTTCTGTTCTGTGGTCCTCAAGGAGGCTGAGTTGTTCAGCTTCCTCTAATATTATATTATGAGTATCCAGAGTCTTTTTAATTTGGCCTACAGTTTCTTTAATTTCCATAAGATCTTCTATTTTTTATTTACTCTTGCAATATCTTCTTTATGCTCTTCTAGGGTCTTTTTTATGTCTTTTATATTCTGTGCCATGCTCTTCTTCAAATCTTTTATATGCCATGCCATGCTCTCATTGTCTGTCTGTAGTTCTTTGATTAATTCTGCCAGGAACTGTGTGTCTTCGGATCTTTTGATTTGAGTGTTTGGGTTCAGGTTCTCCATGTCATCTGGTTTTATCATATGCTTTAAGATTTTCTATTGTTTTTGGCCTCTTGGCATTTGCTTTACTTGATCTTTAATTTGTTAGAATTGCAGCTTGGTGACATACACTTTCTCTAACTAACCAGCAGATGGTATCTATGAGTCACTTATTCCCCTAAAGTCAGTTCTCCCCAACTTTGTAGTATGTGGGGATCTGATACTTTTGGGGTCCAATTGGTGCACTTAATTTGGGTGTGTTGTCAGTGCTGTCTGCCCTCACTGAGGGGGCATGTGCCTGAGTGGTTAAGGAGGAAGAGTAGGTTTAACAATCAAACCTCCCAGGTGTTCCTGGAGATTTAAGGCTGTTCTCTGCTGCTGACACAAAAGTCCTTGGTATTGGCGTAGGTTCCCTGGGATTTCTGAGCAGTTCCTCCCTCCCTGCTGTGCTTTTCCAGGACCTCTGTTGAGGGGGGTGAGGGCCGTGCCATGTCACAAGTGAGCGCCGGCCTCCAGGGAAGCCCTGGGCTGCCAGGCTGTGTAGGGGCATTCCCAGCCCACTTCAAGGATGGTTGAATGGGACGTGTTAACTTCCCCCTTTCCACACAGCTCTGCTCTCCCAGCTCCAGGACAATCAGCTGTGGTTGTATTCAAGGTCACTGTCCACAGCTGATATTGTGTCATGTGAGCGGTGCTGCAGGAAAGACTCTCTGTCAGGCTGAGTTTCTTGTCTCGGGTCTGTGCTGTGTGTTCAGCCAGGCAGGAGTAGCCCTGCCTGCTGGGGTGATGGCTGCGAGGCTGGGTTTCTCAGCTCCGCTCTGTGCTGTGTGTTCGGCCCCGGGCAGGAGCAGCCCCACCTGCTGGGGTGACAGCTGTGAGGCTGGGTTTCTTGGCTGGGCTCTGTGCTGTGTGTTCAGCCCTGGGCAGGAGCAGCCCCGCCCACTGGGGTGATGGCTGTGAGGCTGGGTTTCTTGGTTCAGCTCTGTGCCATGTGTTCAGACCCAGGCAGGAGTAGCCCTGCTCACTGGGGAGACTGCTGCAAGTTGTGCATATCCCCTCTGTTTCCCTGGACCTGAGACAATCAGCAGTGGGTGTGGGAAGGGGTATTCTCCACCCCAGACACCAAGGCATTAGTCCAGACTGCTCCCATCTTATCTGCAGCTGTTCCCGGGCTTCTTTTATTTTTAAAAAAACTCCAACCCACCATTTACCCCCAATGCAGCATGGCCGAGAGATTCAGCCTACTCACTCACTCGTTTCAGAATGCATACTCCTGGTTTCATCAAACGCACATTCCCTGTGGCTTTAACAGGACTTGTCCAGCTGGTGCTACTTTGGAACTGGTGTTCTGGGTCCTTTCTGGTTTTTTATCTAGTGTTTTCCACGGAGATGTTTTTTTCTCTGTCTCACCTAGTTGCCATCTTGTGTTCCTCCCTCAAAATCAAACATTTTTGCACATCAAAGGACTTTGTTAGAAAAGTAAAAAGGCAGCCTATATAATGGGAGACAATATTTGGAAACCACATATCAGATAAGGGTTTAATATCCCAAATATATAAAACAATCCTACAACTCAACAACAGAAAGACAAATAAACAAATTGAAAAATGAGCAAAAGACATGGAAAGACATTTTTCCAAAGAGGAAATACAAATGGCTCAAAAACATATGAAAAAAATCCTCAACTTCACTGGCTCTTAGGGAAATGCAAATCAAAACTACAGTGAGATACCATCTCACACCTACAAGAATAGCTATTATCCAAAAAAAAAAGAAAAATGCAAGTGCTGGAGAGGATGTGGAGAAAGAGGCACACTGATTCATTGCTGATGGTAATGTAGAGCAGTGCAACCACTCTAGAAGACAGTGTGGATGTTCCTCAGGAAGCTAAGTATAGATTTGCCGTATAACCCAGCTATACCATTTCTAGGTATATACTCAAAGGAGTGGAAAGCTAAGACACAAATGGACATTTGTAAAACAATGTTTATTGCAGCATTATTCGCAATTGCCAAGAGACTGAAGCAGCCCAAATGTCCACCAATGGATGAGTGGATAAACAAACTGTGTTATATACACATGATGGAATATTACGTGGCTGTAAGACAGAACAAATACGTGGAATGTATAATAATGTGGATGAAACTTGAGGACATTATGTTGAATGAAGTTAGCCAGAAACAAAAGGACAAATACTGTATGGCCTCACTAATATGAAATTACACTAATAAGCAAATTTTGAGAGTTAAAAGCTGATAACAGGCAATTAGGAGATCAAGAGTGGGTAGAAATCATGCATTTGATGCTGAAGGACTACAGAAATGTTCAGCAGGAATGATTATATATATCCAGAAATGGATAGCATAATACTGTGTGATGGTAGCACAATATTGTAAGTACATGGAACAAAGATGTCTATGAGTAAATCTGAAAGAGGTGGGATAGGGGAATATATGACACCAGAGGTAAAGATAGGTGATGAAGACTAGTACTGTGTAACTTGGCAAAAACTGGAGTGGCCATTACCATTGACAAATATACATATATAAAAATGTTCTCACATGTGGGAGAACAAATGAATGTCAACCACCCAGAGTGTAGAAAAAAAGGGATATTTCAGAAAAAAACATAGTCAAAGCAAATTGGAGTCTATGGTCAACAGTAACATTCCAGTATGCTTCCATTAAATATAACAAGGGCAATATATCAAAGTTAAATGTGTATGAGGGGGGATATAAGGGAGGTATATGGGATTCTTGGTAGTGGTATTGTTTTTTGTCCTTACTATTATATTGTATTGTATGACACTTTTATTTTCTTTTTATTATCTTTATTATTATTCACAAAAAATACTTTTTCATAATAATCAATATGTTCAAGTGCTGACTGTGGTGATAAATGTACAACTATGTGATGATGTCATGAACAACTGATTGTACATTGTGAATGATTGTATGTTATGTGCATATATCTCTATAAGATTGTAGGAAAAATATAAATAGAGGTAAAAATTCAGGAGAAAACATGGAAAGAGGGATGTACTTATTTACTGTTGATGAGAAGACAGAATTGTTTAACCTTTCTGGAGGTCACTGTGGTGGCTCCACATGAAGCTGAGTATGTGGGCCCATGGGGTCCTGTGACTTCATTGTGGGGTGTGTATTTGGAGGATCCAGGAGTGGAGACATGGGTGGACATTGCACACTGGTGTTTGTGGAGTCAGTGATCATGATTTGCAATGAGTGGAGGTGGCCTAAGTGTATACTGACTGAGGAATGGTATGATGAACTGTGGTGTATTCATACAATGAAATATTGAGCAACTATGAGGAGTGTAGCTGTGAGACACACAATGAGGTGAATGGATCCTGTACACAGCATGCTGAGTGAAGTACACCAGAAACCAAGGCAACCACTATAATGTCTCACCAATATGGAGTAACTATAATGTGTAAACTCAGAATTAAATCTTAGAGCAGAGCCTATCAGGGAAATGATTATTGTAATGGTTCCTTGACTGTAAGCTTTTACAGCAGTAAAATCTATTCCCAAATTATAATGGCTATCTCCAATCTCTGAGATGTTGATCCCTTAATGTATAACCTGATTGGTCTCTAGAACATCGGATATCTGTGTTACACCTGAAACTGAGAGCTAGAGCTTGGTGGATATGAATGTCAGTATTTATGCAAACAGCAGCTGTTAAAAAAAATCTGAAACAGAGCCCAGACTTCAATTAGAGATATGAATAAAGCAGATCTGGTTAAGGCTAGAGCAAATCAGGCCAAAGTTCAAATTTCAACTTCCATGTGAGACCAAGGGAAGAGATGTTTATTTGGTGTAGGGTCTATATTTTCTAAACATTATAACTTCTACAGTCAGTTTGTTCAAACACTAAAATTACATGGAACTTTGAATAGGAAGCGAGCTATGGTAGGTCTGTATAGATTAGAATGAAATAGCAACACATCCTAAAGTCATTTGTGTGGAGAATAAAAATATATATTCAGGGCCCCCCTAAAGAGCTGGGGAAGAATGCAGAGGTGTTGGACTTCCTCATCTGGATTGTTGCTGATGTTCTCACAAAAATTGTGGACTGACAGCTTGATGTGCTGAGCCCTCTGTCTTGTTGCTGGCCCCTATGAAACTTGTTGCTGCAAGGAGAGACTAACCCTGCTTATAATTGTGCCTAATATTCTCCCCCTGAGTGCCTATTTGTTGCTCAGATGTGGCCCTCTCTCTCTAACTAAGCCACTTTGGTGGGTGACCTTGCTGTCCTTCCCCCTACATGGGACCTGACTCCCAGGGGAGTACAACTCCCTGACAATGCAGGATATGACTTCCAGGGATGAATCTGGACCCAGCATCATAGGATTGAGAACACCTTCTTGACCAAAAGGTGGATGTGAAATGAAATGAAGAAAAGATTCATTGGCTGAGAGATTTCAAATGGAGTCAAGAGGTCACTCTGGTGGACATTCTTATACACTTATATAGATAACACTTTTTAGGTTTTAATATATTGGAATAGCTAGAAGTAAATACCTGAAACTACCAAACTCCAATCCAGTAGCCTTAACTCTTAAAGATGATTGTATAGCAATGTAGCTTACTATGGGTGAGAGTGTGATTGTGAAAACCCTGTGGATTGCATTCCCTTTATCCAGTGTATGGATGGATGAGTAGAAAAATGGGGACAAAACCTAAATGATAAATAGGGTGTGATGGGGGGGTGATCTCGGTTTTTTATTTTTTTAATTTTTAATTTTTAATTTTTTATTCTGATTCTCATTCTTTCTGATGTAAGGAAAATATTCAACAATAGATTGGGGAGATGAATGCACAACTATAGGATGGTACTGTGAACAGTTGATTGTACACCATGGATGATTGTATGGTATGTGAACATTTTTCAGTAAAACTGAATTAAAAAATAAACAAAAAATACAAAAGAAGAAAAGAATAGGGGTCATCATTTTCTGATGCCAAATCTGACACCCAGCAGGAGGAGCTAGTGAAAGCTACTTCACACATATACAGACAAGAGTGTTCCAAGATGGGCTATGCATTCTAGAATGGAATGACTGTACAAACTTGTAGGTGTTTCTAGTAATGAGACCTGTAGGGCCCTGATAGATCTACCCTGAGTAAATGCTGGGAAAAACAGAGGCTCTTGGCTCCGGCATGTGGTTTCAAACAGAAGCACCACACACCTGACCAAAATAAAAGGCTAGTGGCTCCATGCTTTCTTCTAAACTGAGAGCCAGAGACTGCTGCCCATGTCCAGTGCACAAATCCTCCTGGGGGTCCTTGAGTAGCTCTGACACCAGTGGACTGGCCAAGAGAAAAGGTCTAGGGCCCCAGAGACTGGATGGAGTGACTGCTGCTATCATGGTGGCTGGGGCTTCACCACAGCCTCAAATCTTGTTTCCTAGGTAATCATGTCAGCACAAGTACAGCACAAAGTGTGAAATACAGGATGATCCAAAGATGAAGCATATTTATAGGGATCTCTCTTGTGACCATGAAAAATTTGATTTTGCATTTGATATTTGTCCCCTTCTCTCATGTTTCCAAAGGGAAACACAGACAATCAGGTGAATTAGTATTCAGGTGGTTCCACTAGGCATATTTCTCCCTTCTGTGTGTTCAAGTGTTCTCATCTTTTATTTTTCACTATTTTTAAAAATGTGCTAGTTTGGATTAAAAAACAACCACCAAAATGAATCTCAACACAGATCTAAAGCCAAGCAGAGGCACTCTCAGCTCTTCTAACACAGTAAACTCTGGAAGCCCAGGTGCCAGTGCACCCAAATCCCTTCTAAATACTAAAGAGTGAGTTGATTTTCCTTTTTTAAAAAATAAGACTAGTTGAGTAATATTGCATAGGAGTACCAGAAACTGCATCATTGGGAAAAAAAAAAAATGCCATTTACATTAAATAAGAAAACTGTTTTCAGGCTGTACCAGCCACATTTACAGCATAGTACAATACATAAAGTGACCAAAACCCATGGAAACAGCTTCTGGCACTCAATACCATAGAGTAGCACAGTTCGCTACATGAGGGTAAAGCAGAGGGCTAAAACAAGGGAGAGGAGAGAGAGGAGAGGGAGGGAGGACAAAAGTGTCTCAATTCACTTCTGGTTTCACTGCTAATTGGACAACCATTCCAGTCCTTCATAAAGCCCAACCCTACAGGTGGTACATGTGACCTGAATGTATCAGTTTCTATGGTACAGAAAATGCAAGCAGTTTATCTTTATGTGTTCTGGAAGCAGTGGCATCACAGTGACCAGATTTCATCCTGGCCACCCATGTCTCACATAATGAAGTTGATACTTTCATATTCTACCAGTTTCACATTGAAATTTATAATGAGATTAGTAGTTACTATTTCACCAAGTTTCAGTTTGTAGGAAATAGTGGTGTTTCCTGTAGCATCCAGACCAACCATGAGAATGTGCATTTCTTTTTTGCCAAAAAGTCCTCTGAAGAGGTTAGCAAAAATATTCCCCATCCTTGTAAACAGTGTGGTCAACAGTGGCCAGAGAAACCCCTCAGCTGCAAGTGTTGCTGCTTTTCAGTGCGAGGCTTTGTTTTTTCTCCCACAAGATGGTGGCTTTCATGGTAGCCATGTCAATCTTTTTATGCATTTTAATTTCAATATAAAATCCTTAAAGGAAAGAGCACTTAAACATATTTAATATCATAAAATTATAATATATTATAAAATTATAAAATATATAGTATATTTAGCATACCATTAAATATGAGCACTATAAAACTAAATTATGCCTTTCTTGTCATAATTTGGTTATGACTTAATTAGCCAATTAATTATCCAAGTAAGTTTTTTTGCAATACACAATAACATTATCAAATCATAAATTCACATTCAGCTCTGAAATAACTATCTTTAGTATGAACATTCCCAAATATAATTAGGCAACAAGTTTCAAAATAAAAGTAGGGTTAAGGAAGTTGCAAAGAAAACACCAGTATTTCAAAACAGACTAAATAATACAGCAGCCCTCTCTCCTAAAATGTACTAAAAATAGAATTTAATTTCAAAATGTGAACAAATAGACCATTCCAATTCAGGTTAAAACAACTCTAATATTAATAAAAGTTGCAGAATATCTAGAAACAATGATAAAAATATACTTTGGAATCCAAAAATTAGTGGTTAAGCAAGGCTCAAAGTATATAAAACATGTACTTTAATACTTGTTCCAATAATAAGAAAAAGTGGAGGAAAAAACAATCTTCTGCATCACCTATTAGAGAACAAAATATGACAGAATAAAATGAATGAAAGTGAAAGGAATAAATAAAGAATACCTTGGTATTTATTCAACTAGAAAACAAGGATAGCAAATGTAAGAAATGGTCAAGTTTAGCTTTCACATAAAGGCAACACAGAATACAGAAAATGGAGACTTGGGAGCAGAACTGGCTTAAACTGGCCCCATGGTAAAGGGAAGAAGAGAGAGAGAGAGAGCCATGACATAGCCTAGAACAAGCACCAGCTCCTTATATGGGAAAAATAACCAGAGTTACTGGATTGTAAATGGATGTGGGGTATAATCAAAGATGAGAACTCTCTGTGAGAAATTTAAACTAGTTAACTCTGATAGGCTGTACAATTCAAAATCCCAAAGGCAGGCTAGTTAACTTTTTCAGATAGACTGTAACCTCTGAGGTTACAAGGGAGAAACAGGGAAGGGACTTGAGTGTTAGGCCTAGGATAAAAATTTTTGCTGTGTTCTATTGTTCAGTGCACCGGTCACATTTCTGGCTGTGCATCCATTCTTGCAAGACCATGAATAAATTCTTTTCTCCTCCACAATCGGGTGAGCATTGTTAGGTATAATGCTTGTTTCTAACAGCAAATATAATTTTTAGCTAATTCTTTAGACTTGATAAGCAATATTATAATATACAATAAATTTCCTTCTAACCTAATCAATGAAAAAGTAGAAACACAAAAGGGAATCATCAAGAATCATAATATCTCACTACAGAGTGAATTCTATGTAAGCAAATTAGAAGTTATAGTGGAAAGTGAACATTTTAGCAAACTATTGTATGCCATAATCTGCCAAAAAAAATTAGTGTGACAAATTTATATGGAGGAATTACAGATAGTTTTCAAAATCCTTCCAGATTTCAGAGGGATTAATTTTTCTTCACCTTCTTAATGGAGATAAAAATACACATAAATTATATCTTATGTGTACAGCTCAATGAATATATTCATGGAAACAGCACCCAGATCAAACCACAGAATATCTCCACCTTCCAAGTTCATTCTCTTTGACTTTTTGAAATCAATACTGTCCTGAGGTAGCCATTTTTCTGACCTGTCAAAATATCACTTTTTTCTCTTCTTTTTGCACTCCTTATTAATGGAATAATTTTATATGTCCTGTTTTGTAAATGCTTTATTTCATTTACTGTCATGCCATCTAAATTTTAAAATTTATTGACATACAGTTGTTCATAAGATTTTTATCCCTTTGTTCCTTCTATCATGGTATTCCTCTTTTCATTTCTGGTTTGGGATGGATTTGTCACCCTTCTCCTGGCAAAGAGTGATCTTCTGTAAACCTAAATTTTGGCTTTATCTTTTTATTTAACATTTATTTTCTATTTTCTGAATTTTTATATACAAATTTCTTCTACTTTCTATGGGTTAATTGATTTTTTTTTCCTTTTCCATTTAACTCTTGAGATGAGTTCTTAGATCTTTCAGACTTCAGCCTGTATTCTTTGCTATTGCATTGATTTAAGGCTATAAAATTTCCTTCTATAACAGCATTACCTCAACTGCAAACTGTGATGTATTACATTTTCTTTATCAAACATCTAAAAATATATTAAACCATTTATTCTTTAAATCATGATATCTGAATGGTCTGTTTCTTTTCCAAACATTTACAGATATTAAACTCATATTCTTGCTACTGATTTCTAAATTAATTCCACTGTGGAGAGTAAAAACTATATGATTTCAGTTTGTTTCATGACTTATCACATCCTGCATGTGCCACTGTGCTCTATGACAATTATATCAAGTTTGTTAACAGTATCTTCACATTTTCCAGGTGTTTCTGAAAATTTGGGGTGGGTGGTAGATTTTTCTTTTGTTTCAAAAGAGTTGTATTAAGATTTTCCAAAGTTAATATGGATTTCTCAATTTTCCTTTAATTTTGGAAGTTATATAAGTAAGTTCATCAATTTAAAGCTTGTAAAATATTTCTTGTGTATTGAAATTTATATAGAAACCATATGAGGTTTCTATAGTTTTCTGTTTTATGGAAGATACCTTCAATCATTTTGCTCTCAGACAATTCCTGTCCAAATATTTGAAATGGGCTAATTGCCAATGTCATATTTCAGTTGTTATATTTCCAGCCTGATATTCTTGATCTTTAAGGGTTGTTGGTGCATTTAGTATAATTATGAGTGCAGTCGAATTTAAACCTACCATATGCCCTTGGGAATTTACATGTTTTCCAAATCTTTACAAATATGTTTGCCTATTTTGGGGGTTGTTTGCTTTTTTATTTTTGAGTTTTAAATATTCTTATAATTCTAGATATAAAGCATTTCTTGAATGTATGCTTTGTGAATCTTTTCTTAGGTGTGCTCTTTGTCCCTTAATTTTCTTAACACTGTCTCTTTTTATGCTAATATTTCTTAGTCTTGGTTTCTGTAGCCTAATAATAACTCTTAAAATCAGGTGTGGAACTTCCAACTTTTGTTTTCATCTTCAAATTGTTTTTTGCTTGTCTATGAATTACTTTTCCATGTAGACTTTACAATCAATTTATCGATTTGAACAACAACAAACTACAGAGATGTTCAGCAGACTGCATTATGTTCTTTGTTGCCCATTTCCTGTTGAAAAATTGCTTCCATTGTCTCTCCTTTCCCCATAGTTTGCTGATATATATCTGTTTTAATTACAACTCAGGGTATTAGAATAAACTGAAGAAAATCTAAGGACAAATAATTTTAAAATTTAAGAAGAAACCAAAAGAAAGGACATAATAGCATATTATGAGAAGGCATGTCCAAAATATGGGAAGGGATCAACAAGAAAATTTTTGTTAAGTTAAAATTCTATATGAAAAAAATACTCTGGAAAAAAAAGTCAAAATAAAGATATTCCAAAACAAAAATTGTGAGAACTTTTCTCAGATATAGGACAGAACAAATAATAATAGAATATGTCAGAGAATAGGTTGAAACCTCCTCTTTTATTATGTCAGCAGTGGAAATAGCTTAGATAATACGGTTATCTTCCTGGAAACCTGCTGAATCACCTGAACTCAAAGCAGTGAGAAGATTTACTAAGGTAGTGAGTTGGATATTAATACATTAAAATCAACAGTATATTTAGAAGGAGCAGTCATTTAGAAGAAATAATAAAAGATTCATTCACAAAAAAATGAGACATAGTGGTTAGAAATACATTTATGATAAAATATAAAAGGCTAAGTTATTCTTGAAGTATACAAGAATATTCTTTAGAAATTTTAGGTACTCCTTCTCTTGGAAAAAAAAAACACCTCATTTACTTAATGATATCATTTTACCTTAAATTAGCTGATATATTTGATATGATTCTCAACATTTATACTTTATATATATACATATATGCTGCTTTTAAGTTTAAATGAAGAAATAAACTTAGAAATAACAAATAAATTTCTGAAGAGTAAGCACCATGAAGTGGAATTTTCCCTAACAGCTAAAGTAATGTACAATGTAATGTAAATCATCACAGATGAAAAAAGTGTATTGAAAATCAGATTTAGAAAGATTAATGGAAATTAAATAATTACTTAATATGGACAAAATACTTGTAGGAATGTTCTTGATAATCATTCACTGTTTGATTCATGATCTTCAGATTAATACTTCTTTATCATATATACATATATAATCTACACCTCACACCAAATCATATATTACCAGAACAAAATAATAAACTATGATTTTCTTCTTTTACTTTTTTTTTTAATTTTAAGTAAAGAGAGTTCTGGAGGTAAACATGTTGATATCTTTGAGACATTGGTTATGGAGGGTATTTGTGATTGATGTGTAAAGTATTAGAGACAAAATTAAATGTCAAATTATACAATTAATAAAAATAAAATAATTTTGCAAGAAAAGTAAAGAAGAATTGAAAACTGGCAGTCAGGCAAAATATTTTGCAACTCAGATTAACTAAGAATTAATGGTTCTTACAAAAATATGGATATTAGGATTAAAAAGTACAGCAACATGGCAGATAATGAGGACTATCTATGGAGAGAGGTTTTATGCTTATTAAATATACATAACCCTGACTCAATATATATATGTGAAATACCAAATTTATTTAGACTGAAAATTCTAACAAAGAAATCAAAATATTTCTCACCTATCATATTGGCAAAATCCAATATTTTGAAAATGATCTTTCTTAAAAAGCAGCAGAATAAATACCATTTTTTCATGGTGGCTAGAAATTAAACATGGCTGTTAGAGGTGCAAAAGTTTACAGTTCCTATAGAAAATTTTTCTATATGTTTTAAATTTATTAATGCCCTTTCTTTTGTGCTAACAACTATACATTTGAGAAATAATTATACATATGCACACACATATACACAAACCCATACACAGATATTACATTAATGTTTTAAACATCTATATAAGTTTATTTGTTGCAATCCTACTTGAAATAACAGAAGTTGGAAATATCTGGAGAGTTCTATAATAGGGGTGTTTTTAAAATATAGAACATCCAAAATGCTTAATAAAATATGCCCTCTTTACCCTGGTGTAAAATACAATATAAACATTTTATATACATATGTTTCTGAATATTTGCATGTTATATGGTGTTGAGCTTGGAAATATATGATATATTTCAATTTTAGGTATAAAACATATGAATTAAATTACATAATATTATAATCTTATATAATATATGAAATTGTGCTTAACAAAGTTTCAGTGAAATGTACATGGCAATTGAAACAAAGTGATTTTCAGAGCCCTGAGTTTTTTTAGTGAGGTCAGGGATTCTTCCTTAAGAAGGTGATGCATGAGTAGAGATCCTGAAGAATGAGTGTACAACTAGATTGCTGGGGTGGGGAGGCTCTTTCTGGTGGAATGAATAGCACATGCAAATATTTCTTTAGGAAGGAACCTGCATGTATATGGTGATAAGACAAGTGGTGTGGCTTTAACTCTGACACTGGTAGGGAGCAAGGTGATAAGAAAAGCCACATAGAGTTCCTAGGTCAGGATCAACAATTAGGTTCACATTTTTTAAACAAGGTGAAATTGTGCATCAGCTTTTAGGAGGGAGGAAACATAATCTAATCAAGGTTTAAACAAGCTCCCTCTGGTTGAAGCCATGGAATATGGCTTATAAGATGATCAAAGGAGAATTGGACAGTCTTATGAGGAGATTACTGTGGCAACCAAAATATAGATATGCATAGGATAGATTCCAGTGTGAGGCTTTTGTGCTGGTTGAAATGTATTTTGTCCCCCAGAAAAAGCCATATTCTTTGATGCAATCATGTGGGGCAGACATATTAGTGGGGATTAAGTTGGAATGTTTGGATTAGGTGTCTTGCATGGAAATATGCCCCACCCACTGTAGGTGATAACTCTGATGAGATACTTCCATGGATGTGTGGCTCCACCCATTCAGGGTGGGCCTTGATCAGTGGAGCCATATAAATGAGCTGACAAACAGAAGGAACTCAGAGCAGCTGGGAGTGGCATTTAGAAGAGGAGTGACAGCCAAGAGGGACACTTTGAAGAAAGCACAGGAGCTGAAGATGAGAGCCAGTTTGAAGATAGCTGTTGAAAGTAGACTCTTGCTCTGGAGAAGCTGAGAGAGGATCAATGTCCCAAGAGCAACTAAGAATGACATTTTTGAGGAACCGCAGCCTAGAGAAGAACATCCTGGGAGAGAGCCATTTTGAAACCAAAACTTTGGAGCAGACACCAGCCATGTGCCTTCTCAGCTGAAAGAGGTTTTCTGGACACCATTGGCCATCCTCCAGTGACGGTACCCAATTGCTGATGTATTACCTTGGACACTTTATGGCCTTAAGACAGTGAATATGTAACCAAATAAACCCTCTTTTATAAAAGCCAGTCCATCTCTGGTGTTTTGCATTCTGGCAGCATTAGCAAACTAGAACAGATTTTGGTACCAGGAGTGGGGTGCTTTTGCTGCTGAGTTTGCAAATACCAAACATGTTGGAATGACTTTTTAAGTGGATAAGAGGAATATTCTGGAAGAACTGTGAGGAGCTTGATAGAAAAGGCCTAAACTGCTTTGAAGAGACTGTTTGTGGAAATACAGACTCTAAAGATGCTTCTGATGTGGACTTGAACAGAAATGATGAATGTGTTGTTGCAAACTGGAAGAAAGGCAATCCTTGTTTTAAAGTGGCAGAGAATTTGGAAAAATTGAGTCCTGGTGTCAGATGGAAGGAAGAATTTGAAAGTGACACCCTGGAATACTTAGCTGAGGAGATCACCAGACTATGTGTAGAGGATGTACCCTGGTTTCTCCTTGTAGCTTAGAGCAAAATGTGAGAGGACAGAGACAAGCTGAGAAATGAACTCTTGGTTTCAAAGAAATCAGAATTTGATGGCCTGAAAAACTCTGGGCTTCCAGGGGGTGAAACCCCAGATGCTACGGCCCAACATGAGGATGTAACCAAACATGGAACCCAGCCACCATTTCAGTACAAGCCAAGAATGGAAAAAGAGTTAAGCAGAAAGGATTTGTGGAAAGTCCTGTTGTGTGACAGCTTTGACCCCTGTGTGCTTCATGCAAAGCCAACAGAATTTTTGTGAGATCTTTATAGACAGAGATGTTGCTGGTCTTGACTAAAGGAGACAGACAAGGAACAAATTGAAGGAAAAATTTCTTCAAAGACAGAGCGATGGAGGTTGAGGTATGGAGTCAAGAGGTCTTGGGCTGGGAGAGAGGAGCAGCTCACATGCATAGAAAGGGTGAGTTTGCCCTGGAAGTCGAGGGCATACCTTCTGCCTCAATGCTCAGGAAATGTTCTGCCACCCCAAGACCCAAAGAGGGTGGAGCACATTCCCAGGGAATTGAGGAAAGCCTGGCTATCACCACACTGTTCTGAAGGGGTTGAGTGTGGGCCCCAGAGATGGATGGGAATTCAGGTGCTGCCCCAATGTTTTAGGAGGGTGGGGGCAAGAAGAGGGTCTCCTCAATGTGTGTATATGTTGGAGAACTCACCCCAGCATTTGGAGAGGAAAGTGCTGCTGAAAAGGCCCTTAGGAAATGTTAGACTCCTGCTCCCTCAAGCCCCAAGAATGCAACATTGTTCCATTAATGACTCTTAGACTTTGAAATCTAATGGAGTTTGTCCTGCAGGTTTTAGGAGCTGTTTTGGACCTGTGAACCCTGTTTCCCTTTCAGTTTCTCCTTATAACAGTGGGAATGTTTATCCCATGAATGTTCCTGCCTCATATATTGGAAGCACACAACTTGTTCTAAGTTTAAAGGTCCACAGTCAGAGGGGAGTTTTGCTTTTGGACAGACCACACCTGTAACTGATTTAATGGGATCTTGTACTTAACTATTGTTACTGAAATGATTTAAGTTTTTGTGATATTGTGATGGGATGAATGTATTTTGTATTTGGAAAGAATATGTCTTTCTGGGGTCCAGGGGGTAGAATGTGCTGGTTTGAATGTATTATGTCCCCCAGAAAAGGCCATATTCTTTGATGAAATCTTGTGTGGTTGGACATATCAGTGTTGGTTAGATTGTAATTCTTTGAGTGTTTCCATGGAGATATGCCCCACCCAACTGTGGATGATGACTCTGATTGGATAATTTCCATGGAGGTGTGGCCTGACCCATTCAGGGTGTGTCTAAATTAATCACTGGAACCATAAAAATGGGCTGACAAACAGAAAGTACTCAGTGCAGCTGAGAGTGACATTTTGAAGAGGAGTCATAGCCAAGAGGGACACTTTGAAGAAAGCACAGGAGCTGCAGATGAGAGACAGTTTGAAGACAGCTGTTGAAAGCAGACTCTTGCTCTGGAGAAGCTGAGAGAGGACCAATATTCCAAGATCAACTAAGAGTGACATTTTTGAGGAACTACAGCCTGGAGAGGAACATCCTGGAAGAAAGTCATTTTGAAACCAGAACTTTGGAGCAGATGACAGCCATGTGCCTTCCCAGCTAACAGAGGTTTTCCAGACACCATTAGCCATCCTCCAGAGAAGGTACCCAATTGCTGATGTGTTACCTTGGACATTTAATGGCCTTAAGTCTGTAATTGTGTAACCAAATATACTCCCTTTTATAAAAGCCAGTCCATCTCTGGTGTTTTACATTCCAGCAGCTTTAGCAAACTAGAACACTTGTAGACGGAAATATGTTGATATATTCCAAAGAATTTGACAGTAAATATAAGCAAGTGTTGGCAATTGACTGGCTATGAACAGTGATGGAACAAGATATGAAAAGGATGTTCTAAGGTGTGAGTTTTTCAAATTAACTAGGTGGAGCCGATTATACATCAACTTTAGAGGTGGTGAATCAAAGCTGAGTTTACTTTTTTACATGATAACTTCCACAGTTTAGGCCTGTACTGACCATGAAATGATCAGGGATGCAGATGTATTTTACATGGGAGTTCATTACAGTAGCATTTTGAAGGAACATACATGAATACAAACAATATTTGACATATAAATAATGTTCATTTTAGCAAATATACACCACAGAATAACATACAGCCAAACAGATCAGATGGTTACAAATAATTTACCAATACGTAAACTTGCTTAAATACTTATAAAAAGTAAATATATAAATGTATATTCAATGTAGCTGGCAAAAATGTGCATGCTAAAATACTGTCAAGATGTAGAAAGCCAGTAAAAAATGTTTTCTTCTCTTTATAATATTGCTTGATACTACCTTTCCATATTTTCTTCAAATACTGTCTTCTTTTATAATGAAAATAAAATATCCTTTGACACTCATGTTGACTCCTTTTCTCCTCATTTGCATTTTGTTTTGCACTATTATTTGTGATTTTGGAGCATATTATTTTATTTCATTATATTCACTCCATGATTCAGTAATATCAGCTTTAATGCATCCTTCTTAAAGAAAATATGATAACTAGTTGTATTACCAGGTTACCCCATTTCCAGTGAAACCACCACACTTTTTGCATGTATTGCATTTTTAAAGTGAACTCTACGAATTTACAAAATTAAAATATCAGTTTGAAATGAGTGAATGGGGCAACTAAGCTTCTTTTCTAAGTCTTCAAATTGGGATTGAGTTTGTGATCCATGAACTCTGAGTTTGGTGTCATTTGCCAACCCACAGTTCTGGTTTTCCCCTAGTAAAAGGAGAAAACATGGTATTTTAGGAGAGGTGAAATGACAAAGAGAAAACTGAATTAGAGATGCATATATTAATATACATTATCCCAATGATGTAATTTCTGGAGAGAGTATTACCTTTAACAAGTTAAAGAGATCTCCCTTCAGCTGGGAGGACCTACAGAAATTGTGATCTAATTCAGAATGTTACACTAGTAATTTGTTAGTTTGTATATAGCTTTTGACATTCTGATGGAAATAGAAAATTTTAAAAAGACATATGGCATAAATTTCACATTTATAAATGAAGGTAATTTTGACAATATTATCCATGAATTTGTATGTCTTTGAAAGTGAAAACTGATTAGACATTCAGAAAAAAATATTTATTCTAATTTTAATATATCCCATACATTCATTTGCCAAAATTTAATATGAGAAAAATTTCAAACATTTGCATATGCCATAAACTCTTGATTTCATTTTATCTTATCATTAAAAACTGATTCTTTAAAACCTTGTCTGGTTAAAATAGCACTTCTTAAAATTAAGTATACCAACCACCAGGGGATCTTGTTAAAATGCAGACTGTCACTCAGGAAGTCTGGGATGCAGCCTAAGATTATGTGTTTCTCACAAGATCCTAGATGACCCTGATGCTGCTGGTCTGTATTTTGAATACTGAGTAGGAATTCCAATGGAGCACATTCATTTTAAAAAGCTTGGTGGAGATTATCTTTCTCCCAGAACCCTTGCTTTCGCTTTAGTTCCTAGACTGTACTAAAATACACTGAAATTTTTAAAACTCTTTTATTCACATGATACATAATAATGGAAATGAATTGCATTTTTATATTCTGTATTCAACTAATATATATTCTAATTAATTGATTGCATAGAAATCTAAGAAAGTTGATAATGATTGTACCATGTTAGAGATCCCATTCTTGTGCTCTGTAGTTGTTTTGATTTTTTTCCTTCCACTTATGAATCATGTAAACCTTGAAAGTATTTTGAAATCAACTGAGGGCCCATTTATTTATAGTTTAACAGTATTAAAAAATCCTGATTATCTAATACTTTTGAGTATTTTTGTATGCATATGTTTATGGGTATAATTAAGTAGACATCAATGCCAAGCAATAGTTCACATCTCATCATTTGTGCTTAATAGTTATTTAGTGAATATATATTTTTTTTAGTTACAAAAATTTATTTAATGGTTAAAATAAGCAATTTTATGATACCACAATGCAATTTTTATAAAATAAAACACAAAAGTTAACACACAGGGCTTCTTGTCCACTCCTGGGGTAGAAACAGGAGTATGTGTATGAATTTCTGAAACAAATTGTTTTGAATTGTTTGGCAGAGAGGGGGATTGGAAGGAAGTCTCCCTGTAACCCTGGAATTGTGTCTTACCACATCATTACTATCACCCTAAGGTAGCAGGAGTTTTATTATTGGGACCCAAGGCTGAATTCAGGCCACCTTGAAGTCTCTTTGTTGTCCCAGTTTATATTTCAATAATGCTGCTGTGAAAAGCCCAATTACATTGTCTTCAGAGTACATGTGTCCCTCAAAACCACTAGAAGCATAACTGCCAGAGACCAAAAAACATTCAGGTCAAAAAGAAACAGATTTGTGTCAATATCATCAGATGCTGGAGTGAGATGAGTGATGGGAGACCCTTTTTGCTTACCCATCCCATGCTAGAGTTACTGCATTATCTATATGCCACTTCCTTCCATTGGTTATAGTATCTATTGTGCATCATGAATGGTGGTTCCTCTTAACCAGGAGGTTTTATAAGGGAATCCAGCCTCCTGGAAGCCTAAGAGTATATTATATTGAAGTTTTGCCCTTGGCAGAATTGCAGATGCATAGGTGAGGTTGAACATTTTATTTCACAGAATAAAGAATGTATAACTGTTAATGAAAGTGACAAAGTTGAGATTACTCTGTTAAGTAATCTACGTCAGGGTTTCTTGAATTAGGTGCTATTGCCCTTTTGGACCAGATAATTCTTTGTTGTGGGACCTTATCCTGTGTTTGTAGGGTGTTTAGCATCAACTGTGGTCTATACCCACTACCAGAAATACCCCTATTCCACATTTGTGTCAATCAAAAATATCTCCAGTCACTGCCAGATGCCACTGTTCAACCACTCTGAGAAGGGTTGGAGGCAAACTGCCTTCAGGCAAGAACCACTGATCTATAAATTTTTTTTATCCCCCCTCTGTCAGTCTGCTGCCATTTTAATCAATTGGCTTACCATCAAACACTTGAGCTTCTATAATTTGAAGACTATGGGCCATGGGCTAAAATTGAGCTTACTGCCTGTTTTTGCAAATGTTAAAGTGGTAAATCTTGTTATGTCTCTTACCATAATACAAATAAAATAGGCTCAAGGATATTAGAAGATTGCTTTATCCACAATGTCTGATATAAGAATACAAATAATTTGAGTCAAGCTCACATCCACATTGTTTTATAGTGTGCACAGGGAGAACCAACAGATGACCCAAAGTGAAGAGAAGCAGAAGACATGCATACTGAAAAGCTAGGTTTCTAAATACCATCTTTTGGGCATAATTTTGGTGATTGGAAGTATGCATGGGAAATCACCTCTTCTTGGTGACTCTTTTCTCCTACTACTTTTAATTGCTGAGACATCAATTATGTATGATTATTTGCATCCCTATTTCTACTGCATGTCACTACTGGCATAAAGGAGGGAGAGAGAAGCATGATGCAGACTGTTTCTTCCCTCTGGATGAACAAATTTTGACCAAAAGACAGTGACAGAAAGGCATATTTCCTACAACAATTGAAAGATGAGGATCAAGCCCTGTAAGCTTTCAACCTGATGAGCAATGCAGAATTTTCCAACCTGGGCTTGGCTCCCCCTGTGTGCTGAATAGTCTGCTCTTGTCTGAGACTACAGATGGACACCTGGGAGGACCCCATCCCAACTTGCCAGACCACCATGTTGATCTTCCTACATTTACCCTGCAGCCAGTTCACACCTGAACCTATCACCTGCCAACATCAGTACCTCCAAGCCCCAGTGAAGGCTCTGTGTCTCCCCTCAGCCAATGGCATTTGGACACAGACAATGCTGTTTGATGGAGAAGACATTAGGAAGCTTGGGATAGAGGATGGTGATCTCTGTCCCTTCCTGGACAAGAATAACCTTCAGAGGGACAGACAGTGAGGGCTGCTAAAGCTTCATCCATGTCAGTGTCCAGCAGTTTCTCCCTGCTATGTTCTATGTTCTGGGGAAGAAAATGGGGAGAACTGCAGGTAGAATACTGGGGATGTGGAGAAACTGCTTTCCAAGGAAGAAAGGTTAAAGGTCCCCAGCCTTACCCAAGTGAGATACTTCTTGTTTGGTCTCTTGAATGTAGAGATGGTCAAAGAGCTGGAGACAATTTTCAACTGCCAGATGTCAATGGAGGTTAAAGAGGAATTGCTTTTAATAGATTATCTTTGCTGCCTCTCTCACAGGTCCCAGAAAGATTATCACTGTCTTTGTCTATGGAAGGATCTCTGCTCTGTTCTTAGTTCAAATGAGAACCTGAGCTTTCAAGTCTCTGGGACTTGGCTACTTCCTGCTGTCATTTCTGCAGCCTGGGATCCTTTAACTGAGCCCTCAGTGGAGGCCTGAACTCCAGGCTGTGAAGGGTTTTTATTGGTCCATCTCTCAGATGGAAGAACACAGATCACTGTATCAGAGACTTTTGTTGTTGTCATTGGTTCATGGACATTCTTAATGTATTTCTTATACAAGCATTCACCAATGCTTTATATGGGATTAAACTCAATTGTTTTCTGATTGCCATTGTCTTTTACCTTGTGTTATTTCTTTTTCTTTCTGACATTTAACTATAACTTCATTAAACAAAACAAGTATAGAATAATTATTTAAATATAATTCAAACAGAAACCTAAAGTTCAGAGAGCTGTGCATATTAGATGGTATCAGTTTCATAATATAATTTTTTGGTTCTTAACTGTTTGCAAATATAATCTGGAAATCCATTCTAAATTGTTCATTTTAGTTGCTCTTTCAGACACCTGCAAGTTTCAAGCTAAGTGCAATCTCTTTCATGCTAGTACTTTCCTGAAAGCTTTCTTCATGTCTTTGTGTCTCAAGGTGTAGATGAGAGGGTTTACCAAGGGAGTGAGCACACAGCAAAACACTGACATCAATTTCTTGATGTTGATATTGTACTTTGCTGGAGGATGGACATAGGCAAATATGATGGTACCATAATAGATGGTGACCACAGTGAGGTGGGAGGTGCAGGGGGAGAAAGTTTTCTTCCAAGCCTCCCTGGAAGACATTCTTACTATCATCACCTCAGTTTGGCCATAGGAGGACATAGTAAGTAGGAAATAACTTAGAATCACAACAGATCTGCATACATAGCCCAAGGCCTCCACTAGGAATGTATCTGAGCAGGACAGTTTGTAAGTGGGGTCTGAGTCACAAAAGAAATGATTGATCTGCTGAGGGCCACAGAAGTTGAGGTGAGAGACAAGTATGGTAGACAAGATAGGAGCAGTGAAGACTCCTATCCAAGAGATCCAGCTGAAAAGTGTAGGCAAATCTGAGCACTCATGAGGAATGTGTAGTGTAGAGGGCTACATATAGCCAGGTATTTGTCACAGGCCATCACTGCTAGCAGAATATGCCCAATAGCCCACATGGAGAAAAAGTAGTACTGGGTTATACAACCTGGAAGAGAGATGGTGACAACCTGTGAGATGAAGGTAGCCAACAATTTAGGCACTGTAGTTGGGGTGTACCAGATTTCTAAGAAGGAGAGATTTCCTAAGAATACGTACATGGGTGTCTGGAGTGTGGAATCCATAAGGACAATGTAAATGATGAGTGCATTCCCTGTGACAGAAAGTAGGTACACAATGAGAAATATCACAAATAATGTGAGATGCAGTTGGGGAACACCAGAAAATCCAAGAAAAATGAACTCCCTCACTGTCATTTCATTTGTTACATCCATATTTCATTTTCTCTTATCTGGAATGAATCAATAATGCCCAGAAACATGGTAGATGAGCAAGATGCAAGAATTAGATATCTCATATTCATTTTCTAATGATAATAATGGATCCCTGATAGTAATAGGAAGTGTTGAATTACAAAAAATTGGGATCATTCTAAACCTGGCATTGTCTCATTACATTTTCAATAAAAACATTTCCAAGGGAAATATTCCAAAAATCTGCATTATATAGATGAAGAAACTAGGGACTAGGTAGCTTTCTCACAGTTACAGCACTCACATGTTGGCATAATTCTGAAGTCTGCAGGTTGATGTAAAAGACCACAACCACCTTAATACAGTAATATTGTTACAGGGAAGAACATAACATGCTCCCATCATTAGAGTGTGACCATCATAAAGCCTGTCAGAAGCCAGGAAATAAGAGGTTCCCAAACCTTTTCTCCTCAGCCATATGTGTAATGCCTTGAGACAAAGAGGTACAAATAATTTTAACTTCATGACCCTCTGATCTATGCCATGATTTAGGGATTGGTGCATCATTGGCACGTGGGTTAAATTCTATATTCAGAAAACAAAACAATAAGTAGGATTCAAAATCTACATTAAAGAGTTACTGATTTTAAATATCCTTTAATTTCTCTAATCTTTGACTTGTTTCTTTAAGAAAAATTATTCCTCTATATTTTCACTTAGTGGTTAGAATAGTCAAAAAAATTAAGAAGTGTTAGAAATATTTTGAGAAATACCATATTATCAGTAGAAACAATAGCTATATTAGAATATTGCTTAAGGTCAGGATATTCAGATAAATGTAAAGCAAAAATGTACTTAGTATCCACAAAAAGTATTGTAAAATATATTTATTTTACTGTTGTTTAAAAATTCCCTTCAGGAAAGTCACAAACTTGAAAACTGATATATCACAATAAAAAGTACTGCTGAACCAAACATGCAGCCATTTGAGTTCATTTCTACATGTCTTCTTTTAACACTTATGGATGTTTTGAATCATAAAACTCCACTGATATAAATATACAGACTTTAAACCACATATTAAATTTCACAGTGGTGCATTGTTACAATAGATAATATTTCAAGGTGTATATAATGGAAATTATAAATTAGATCTATTTAAAATATTAAGGTATTTTGTGGCTGGTTAAGTGTATTTTAGTTGTAGTGCTAACTATATTAATGCCATAAAAATGCTAAAGTGTTTGCCATATTTCTCAGAGAAAGAAAAATAAAATTGTAATATTTGCAGGCTATAGCATGTTTCAAAAGTATTTAAGAAAAGTTAAAGCTATTAATATATTTTGGATCTACAGTTTAGGCAAACTTCTTGGATGAGAGTTTGTACTAATTTTAAATTTAAAATATATTTTTCATTATTTTGATTTTCTGTTTCCTTAAGAGAAACATTGAAATTTCTATTATCCATGTAAAACCAAGGAGCTAAGGGGTTTCTTATTTCTCTTATGAAAGGAATATCACCAGTTAATTTTCTCCCAGGAATCACAAACACACAGAAAGCTAAATGAATGATTTAAAATAATAATTAGAGCTTTGACAACTGAATCAAGTGATATCAGAATCAGACTAACATCATCCCATGAAGACAATTCTTCTTTCTTTGTAAGATATATCATGCTTACTTAATTCTATCTTTAGCAAAATTACAATTATAGACACTTCAGATCTATATTAACTTAGGTGGGATTAAAGTGTCAAGAAAACTAATTCTAAATCACTTACTATTTTTACAATAAAACTAATAAAATTATGAATCAAGGATTTTACAAATAAATTTTATTTATTTTGTGGTTTTATTATTCAAAATATAGTCATCCCTCCTATGTGTCAAATGACTAACTAAGGATGCATAATATATCTGGCTGTAGAAATATCTAAAATCATAAAATATTTAGGCAATTATGTGGCCTACATTTCCAATACTTTCAAGACAAGTGAAGAACAATATGCGTATTTCCACAGGTATACACACATCATGTATGCTGTTTGTCTCTTTTTCTGAAACAGAATATTACTAGTTTAATTTTAGTGTACATTCTTATTGTCAAATGCTTTACAGCATTTGATTGTATGAGAGGGAAAAAGCCATGATATCTCCTCATTGCTGGTGGCTGGGGATCCATTAGTGTTCACCCTGTATTATGGGCTGTCCCAGTGTATCTATGCTGAAAACACCAAATTATTCTGTTTTTCTTTTATTTTCATGTATGTTTTTTCCCTGCCACCAAGGTTCAGGGAAAGCCATGGCCTGAGATCTATTTTAATAATTCCATCATCTGGAGCCCAAGAGAGCTGTCCTCTACCTAGGGACTTCACACAGGCTCCTTGAGGATTTTTTATTGGCCTGGGTCATTGTCCTGTTTCCTTGGGAGTAAAGAAAGGGGAAAGGTTCCATAGGAGGGATTAACAATGTCTCCACAGGTACCGAAGTAAGAGCCCCCTAAATGGCTTCATTAGCTGCCATTACCTACACTATTGATGTTTCAAAAAATGATTGCATTATATTTTCCCTCTGTATTAGAGATCTCTGTGGAAACAGAATAAATAGGTTTAAATATGATTATTTATAACAATAAGGAGAATTACATACGGATTATATATGGTAACATAATCTATATGATATATAAGTAATGTAAATATTATGATATATAAGTATATATATACTCAGAATTATATATATTTATGCATATATGAATATAATTGGCTGACATTACTGAGGAGATGGGCAATTCTAAATTATGTCAGACAGGCTGAAGGCTGGGAACTTTGATGGAGGTTTTCAATGAATTCTTGTGGAGAAACTGGCCAGCCAATTTAGAGATGAAAAGTCTCCATTCTGATTGCAGAAGTCATCACTTTTCCTTTTAAGGTCTTCAAGTGATTGGATGAGTTTCCTCTCATTGTTGAAGGCAGTCTCCTCAATTGATTGTAGATATAATCAGCCACAGATCTAATCAACTTGATCATTTAAATCCTCACATTAACAATTAGGTCAGTGCTTGCTTGAGCAAACAACTGGAACCCATAACCTAGCTGTGCTGCTTTGGATCTGTTATGCACCACAGAAAAGTGTATGTTCTTTTAATCCAAACATGTGGTCACAGGACCATTGCTGTTGGGACATTTTGGTTAGGTTGTTTCCATAAAGAAGAGACCCCACTCATAAAAGGTGGGTTTTAATACCCTTGCTGGAGTCCTCTATGAGAGGATGAAATGCTTAGAGAAACTGAGGAAGAAAATTCCCCAGGAGAAGCAAGAAGGACTCAAGAAACTGAGAGAACCATTTTGAAATGAGAACCTAGTAGGAGAAAGACCAGCAGACATCACCTTATGCCTTCCCATGTGACAGAGGAACAGCAAATGACATACGCCTTTAGAACTCTAAATTTTCAACCTAATAAATCCCCATTGTAAAAGCCAACCTATTTCTGGTATATCATATTCTGGAAGATTTAGCGAAAAACAAATTTTGGAACCAGGGAAGAAGGATGATGTGATTTGTAAATATTAAAAGTGCTGGAACAGCTTTGTAAATGGATAAGGCAATGATTCTAGAAAAATTGTGATATGCTTGATAGAAAATGCCTTGTTTACTTGGAAGAGACTGTTGGTAAAAATATGAACACTAGAGATTCTTCTGATGAGGACTTAGACAGAAATGATGCATTTGTTATTGCAAACTGTAAGAAAGGCAATCCTTATTTTAAAATGGCAGAGAATTTGGCAAAATTGAGTCCTGGTGCTGATGGAAGGCAGAATTTGAAAATGATGAGCTGAAATACTTAGCTAAGAGATTTCCAAATTAAATGTGGAAAGTGCAGCCTGGTTTCTATCTGCAGCTTATAGTGAAATATGAGAAGAAAGGGCTAATGAGAACTGAACTCTTGGGTACAAAGAAACCAGAAATTAATGGTCCAGAAAATTCTAAGCTTCTAGAAAGTGAGACCCCCAAGGCTAGTGCCCTATGTGAGGATTTATCCACACATGGAATGAGTCAACCATGTCAGGTTGAGTCAGACTTGGAGATGGAATTGTCCAGAAAGGATTTGTGAAAAGTCCTAATATGTGATGGTTTTGATCCCTGTATGCTGCATGCTAAACCAACATTTTTTTTTACAGGATCTGTTTAAATGGAAACACTACCAATATGGACTAAAAGGGAGAGAAAAGGGACAGATTGAAGGAAAAATGACCTCAAAGGCAGAACCACGGAAGTTAAGGTCTGAATTCATGAAATCTCAGGCCAGTAGGGCCAACTGACCCATACTCATGGAGAGAGTGAGTTTGCCCCAGAGTTCCCAAAGGGTGGGCTATTTTCACCTTTGTTCAGGAAATATGTTGCTACTCCAGGTCTCATAGAGCATGGGGCATATTCCTTGGAGATTGGGGAGAGCCTGGCCAGCACCCCATTGTAAGGAGATGGGAAAGCTATGCTCCAGTGATGGCATAAGATCTGGTGCTGTCCTAATGCTTGAGGTGGGTAGAACTGAAAACAAGATGATCTACCCAATGCTTGGATGTATTGGAGCAATCACTCCAGGATTTGGAAAGAATAAAGCCACTATGCAAGCCCTTGGAAAGTATAGGACTGCTGCTATCTCAAACTGCGGGACACTGATTACGTGCTTCAACTTGGCGGGCCTGGGCTGGGGGACCTGATCAGCCCCTGGGGAGGGTAGTGGGTATGGGTGACAGCGCCCTCCACAGCCCCCCGGGCCTGGGAAAGTGAGGCCGGAGGCAGGCCCCATTTCCTCACCCAAAATACCACTGTTAGGGGAGGCTTGCCGGAGGGAACCGCCTTTTCCCCACCCCCTTTATCTTGCCCGGACACTCCCCGTTGCCAGTGCAACTCCCATCACCACCAGTGAGCATACATTGTTGCCAGACACCGTTACCGGAGCAACTCTCGCCCCTTTTCAATCAACCTCCGCGCCCTCTCAGAACCAATCCAAGCCTTTAACCTCTACAGCTACCCCGCCCTCTAAATGCCCGATATAAGCTTGTACTCTCCCCTAATAAACTCTCTGGGATGTTTCACCCTAAAAGAACCGTGTCCCGCCTGTTCCTTTTTCGCCGCCCTCCATACTTTGCACGCCCCCCGCCGGGGACCTGGCCAAGTCCCCCGCCTCGCCTTCGCCTCCGGGAAAGAGCCCCCGCCGCCGGTACCCTCCGAGCAATCCTGAGAGCTTAGGATTCAGCAACCGGCCGCCACCCCCCCACCAGACGAATCAACTGCGACCGCATCAAACCCCAAGGATAAAACATTATTCTATATATGACTCTCAGCCTTTGAAATATGATGGTGTATGACCTGCAAGTTTTCAAAACTGAGTCCTGTGACCCTTGTTTTCCTTCCAATTTCTTCTTATAACAATGGGAACATATATCCCATTACTGTCCCTCCTTTGTATATTGGAATCATATAATTTGTTCTAAGTTTCACAGGTCCACAGCTGGATGGGAATTTTGCCTTAGGACAAACCATGACTATAATTGATTTTGATAGGGATTTGTACTTAATTTTGTTACTGAAATGATTTAAGGCTTTTGTGGTATTATGATGGAATGAATGTATTTTGCATATGGAAAGAACATGTCTCTCCAGGGTTCAGAAGGTGGAGTGTGCTGACTTGGATCTGTTATGTATCCCAGAAAAGTGTATGTTCTTTTAATCCAATCTTGTGGGGGCAGACCTATTGTGGGTGAGAACTTTGATTAGGTTGTTTCCATGGAGATGTGACTGTGCCCATTCAAAGTGGTTCTTAATCTCCTTGTTGGAGTCCTTAATGAGAGGTTAAAAGGCTGAGACATTTTAGAGAAAGCTTAGAGAAGCTAAGGGAGAAAATGCCCTGGGAGAAGCAAGAAGGACCAGAGAAACTGGGAGAGCCATTTTGAAACAAGAACCCAGAAGAAGAAGGACCAGTGACATTGCTATATAACTTCCCATGTGACAGGGGAACCCCAGACACCATGAACCTTTCCTCAGAAAACATATCTACCTCTTGATACCTTAATGTGGACATTTTCATGGATTTAGATTTGTAAATTTTCAATCTAATAAATCCCCATTGGAAAAGCCAACTCATTTCTGGCATATTGCATTCTGGCAGCCTTAGCAAACTGAAACACTGGCCAAGTTGACATGAACTTAAGCATCACAGTCCACCTCTTGTTACCTTGGCACCTATACACATATTCTTAAACCATACTAAATCTATAAATTAAAACAAAAACCATCATTTTTTGCCAAACAATATACAGCTGACCTGCGTAACAACAGGAAATTCACTAACTTTCACTAGAATAAGGAGCAAGTCCTTGGGTAACATTCACTCTTAAACTTGATATCCTGTAACTTAAATACTATGACATGAAGTTAATGCAACTTATGTCTTACAATAAGTGGTTAAGATAGAGAATAAATCAAATATATTTGCTTTACATATATATTCAGACATACTCATAACAAGAAAAAGAATAATTTATAACCATTACAGTCCACTTTTTTGTAAATGATCATGTGGTAGTAGCATTTTTTATAACTACCTTTTCCACCACTCACTCTATATTCCCTTTACCCTCAGCAAATGCCTCAGGTGGTCATGGTACTTTGGCAGCCTTAACTTCCAATTCAATGGAATCATTGTTTTGTCTCTTGTTGGAAGCACTTCTCCCTTGGAAATAAGACATATACACCAGCATTGCTTAAAGTTGCAGGGACAGGAAGCAAAGCTTTTTCTAGTTGATCATTAGGGATAATAGTGAGGGGTGCCATTTCCATTAATATCCCTTGATTCCCAGACCCATGAATCCCAGCTGTGGCAGAAACAGCACCATAGAGAGGCTGCTGATTTAGAGCATACCCAACCTCCTGAAGAACATTGCCCCAGTTATAAAAGGTATTGCTGTCCAGTAAGCACCCTTGTTGGTATTTCAAAAGGCCATTCTACTGTTATATCAATCCAGATGCTTCAGGGTGATGAGAACTATGGTAAGACCAGTGAATTCTGTGAACATGTAAACATTCCCATACTTAATTTACCATGAAGTGGTTTCCTTGATGAGAAGCAATTCAGTGTGGAATACCATGAAAGTGGATGAGACATTTTGTAAATCCACAGTTGGTAGTTTTAACAGAAGCATTGTATGTAGGGAAGGCAAATCCACATCCATGAAAAGAGTTGTCCAATGAAATCTACTTGCCACCAGGTTTCAGGCTGATCACCTCAGGGAGTAGTGCCATATTCGAGACTCTTTGTCTCTGCTACTGGCAGATTGGGCACTCAGTTATATTTGTAGCCAGGATGGCCTTGGTGAGTAGAATTCAAGGTTGCTAGCCTATACATATCTCCATCCCTACTACCAGGACCATTTGCTTCATGGGTGTAATGGGACTAACAGGATTGGCTAGGAAAGGAGGCCAACTAGTGTCCATAGATTGGGTCATCTTATTCACTTGATTATAAAAACCTATCTTTTGAAATCATGCTATAGAAAGCTTCAAATGAGATAAAATACCTATATGTTAGTTTCCCACTCAGAAACATCTGTCCACATACCTCTCCTTTAAACCTATTTATCACCAATTTCCAATCATGTTCCTTCCAAGTCCCTGACCATCCATATTTTAACCATATTTTTTAAAGTAGTAATATAAATCAGGTCCTTGTTATTTGAAAGTGAGTAGATACATTCTATTTCAATTGCAACACTAAAGCAATAATGACCTTATGATACTTTGGTATGATACTTCCACCTAAGCCTATTTCACAAAGCAAATCTCAACATATTAAAAAATTACTATGTAATTAACATTCACAACAAAGAGAAATCCAATTACAAATAACAAGATAACCAAAACTACTCTCTGTTTGATATTTGAAAAATCCTAATCTAGCAAGATAATAATCACACCAAAATGAAAATAAAAATATTGCTTACCAAAACATGCAAAGATAAAGCAGCTACTAGAGAAATTTGCATCTACTTAAATATTTGTGAAAAATATACATTTGGAAAGAAGACAAGCTGAACAATAATGAATTAATATCTAAATTTTATATTTATTAAATGAACTGTAGAACAGTCTAAATAATAAATGTGGAAGAAAATAGTAATGATAATAAATTTATGAAATAATAAACAAAAATATACTAGATAAGATTAATAAAGGAAAAGATGTTTTTGGAAAAAAGCTAATAAATTTGACAGAACTCTGTAATGATTGGGGAAACATAACACACATAAATAATAACAAAGAAATAAATAAAAACTATTATGGGTCAAGTATGATATTTTTAAAAATATAAAATTTTATTGTCTACATAATATAATGCTAATAAATATGGGACAGATTAAATTGACACTGTTTTGATTGAGTTTAAATGGCTGAGACTGATTCAAGAGTAAATATAAAATCTAAATTGTCTTGCAGTAGCAGAGAAAATGGTTAAAAATATTATCACAAAAGAAAATATCCAGCTTAAAAACGTGCAAAAGTGAATTTTATTCAAAATTTAAGAAATACATATATTTTCCTTTTGTACACAAAATCTCCTAGAGAACTGAGAAAGTAGAAACATAATCCAACATATTTCATATTACTAGAAATTTAGATATAATTTTGTATCAAATCCTTACAAGGACATTAGAAGAAATTAAATGATAGGCTAAACATACTGAAGGATACTGATTTTTTGAAGAATAGATAAAATAAGACATCACAAAAACATCATGACTGAGATTGAATTATTCCAACACTGCAAGTTTGTTTCAACTTTAAGAAACCTATTATAAGAAATCAACACAGTAGTCTCAAAAAGAAAAATATTAAGTAATTTTCCATTCATTCAAAAACTCCAGATAGCTAAGGCAGAAGAATCTTTTCTTGAACAAATATTATATCATTATATATATATATAATATATATATATAAAGTATTCAGAGTATGTAGACAAGTGTTTTATATATATTGAATTAAAATCAGGATGCCTAATAAGAATTTCTGCCTTTATACCATTTTGTGTAATGGTAAATATTTATTAATTAGCCTATATGATTATGTAACATTTCTTTTTGTTATTATATAATTAAATTTGAAATAAAATCCTTTATTTCTTGCCAATAACTAGAGTTTACTTAGGTTAACATTATTCAATAAAGGTTTAAAAATACCTTTAAGTAATTGTCCACTTTCTACCAAAAACTTAAATTAGAAAATATGCTCTTTTACGAACTGTTTTACTCAAGTGAAATCAACATTATAGAGACAAGATAGAACCCTATTAATGCCAAAATTTATAATTATGGTGGACAAAAATCAAGTAATGGTAAATATGCTGTCATTTCACATTAGGGGAAAAGAAATCATTTTAAAAATATCTTCATACCAGGTGACAAAATACACTGAAAAGTACAGAGAGGCCATTGGTCTTTTCCCTTAGTTCTTCCTAGATACAACCTGATTTTTCTCTTGCAATTTTATTGAGATATAGTCACATGCCATACAATCATCCAAAGTGTACATTCAATTATTCTCAGTATCATTATACAGTTGTGCATTCATAACCACAATTTTTGAACATTTCATTACTCCAAAAGAAATAAAAATAAAAATAAAAGTAAAAAAAAAAAAACACTCCAAAACCCCATCCGCGTCATCCCCCCCATTATTCATTAACTTTTTTCTCCCCATTTTTCTACTGATCTCTCTATGCACTGGATAAAGGGAATGCGTACCACAAGGTTTCCTACTGTCACATAGTCACACCATATAAACTAGTTATACACACATCTTAAAGCAGCAAGGCTATTATGTTGTAGTTCAAGTTTCAGGTATTTCCTTCTAGCTATTCTAATGAACAAAAAACTAAAAAGGGATATATATGATGCATAAGAATAACCTTCAGAGTGACTCTTGACTCAATTGAAATCTCTCAGCCCCTGAAATGTTACTTTGTTTCAGTTCTCTTCCCTTTTTGGAAAAGAAGGCTTTCTCAATCCTGCAATGCTTGGTCCAGACTCATCCACATGAGTAATGTACCACACTGCCAGGGAGATTTTTTATCCCTGTAAATCATGCCCCACATAGGGATGAGGGCAAGAAGTATACATGCGAATGTGGTTAGAGAAAGAGACCTCATTTGAGCAAAAATAGAGGCTCTCTGAGGGTGGATCTTAGGCACAATTTTAAGTAGGCTTAGCCTAAACTTTGCAGTAATAGGATTCATAAGGGAATGCCCCAAGATTGAGAGGTTGGCCCATTAAATTTTAGTAGGGTTGGCCTACTAACCATTTTGCAAATGTTTGCAAAAATACAGTGAATTTCCCAGGTGGGTAAATTTAATATTTCCTCATTTTACCCTGTCCCTCATGGGGGCTTTTAAAATATTTATTTATCCTCTGTCCAAATTACCCTGTGATGTATTGGGACTTCACACTAACCTGTACAAACAAACCAGATCTCACACCTATTCAAGTTTCCATGTAATTATGGAAACTGAATAAACTGACCATATGAGTCAGATTATATAGCATGCTACAGAAAATAAATATTTTCCACCAAATAAACACCTTTACCTTTGGTCTCACACAGAGCTTGAAATTTTGAAACACAATCAGTATCATCCTCTACCCTTTAGTCTGATTTACCTTAGTCCTAACCAAGGGCATTTTGTTCATATTTCTAATTGAAGCCTGGTCTTTTTTTCAGCTTCTTTAATATTTGCTATATGGGGAAATGTTTATAGTCATAGGTACCAAAATCTAGTTCTGAGTCTAAGGTGTCACTCAGATACCCAAGGTTCCAGGGACTGGCCAGGTTATACACAAGAACTCAGCATCTCCAAATCTAGAAATAACCATAAAAACTCCAGAAGAGATGTAACTACTGTAAGAGCTTACAATCTCAGAATGATTACAATAAGCCTTCCCCTGATAACCTATGCACTCAGTTTCAATTTTCAGAGTTTGCACATTATAGTTAATCCATATTAGTGAGGTGTTATATTGTCTTTTTATTTCTGGTTCATTTCACACAATATACTGTCTTTAAAGTACATTTACTTTTGGCATACCTCACAACTTCATTTCTTCTTCCAGCTGCTCAATATTCCATTATATCCTTCTCTCCACATTTTCTCCAGGATTGTATGCCCTTGTTTATTTTTAATCATTCAATCCTAAGTAAACCATCAGTGTTTCCCAGGATAATCACATAGTAATTCATTCAAAACCACAATCTATATGTGGACATTTCCATTCTTCCATGGAGAAAAGAAGAAGAGGAGAGAAAAGACAAAATAAAAAATAAAAGAAAAATGATGAATAAAATATAAAATAATAAATAAAAATAAAATAAAATACATTAAAAATTCAGATATCAACACCACCCCCAAGAATCCCATACCCATCTGTTACATCCCCCTCTTACAGACATTTACCTTTGGTACATTGCCTTTGTTACAGTTAGTAGAGGCATATCACAATGTTAGTGTCAACTATAGACTGTACTTTACATTGATTGTATTTTTCTTTAGTTCTTTTCATTTTCATTTGTTCTTCCTCATGTAAAAACATTCTTATATTTGCACATTTGATCACCATGATGGATTAAATTAGTTTTCACTAAATTATATGGTCCCAGTCTTTATCTTCTATCTTTCTTTCTGGTGTTCCACATGCTCCTAGCCTTCCTTTTCCAACTGTGCTCACACTCATCTTTGTTCAGTGTATGCCTTTAAAACTCTTACTCAAAGATATACAAGAGTTTTACTAAGCAGTGTAAGCCAAATGAATCAAAATATAGTTTGAAAATTAAGCAATAAATGCCATTATTATAGATATCATTATTAGCCTAAAAATAATTTAGAAGCAAAATTTTTAGATTGTACAATAGAGGTTTAGCAAGTTAGCAAGAATTGTGGATATGAGATCAATATATAAAAGTCATATATATCTTTATATACTAGCACAAATATGGATATATTATAATTTTTTCAAGGACCCTATTTGAATATACATCAAAATTTAAAATTCATTGGTAATGTATTTAATAGATGAGTGAGATATACTGACTTATAAGAAAATTTAATTAAATGGAATCATATGCCAAGGTCATGACTTGGAATTTTCAATATAATGCCATCAATTTTCCAAAAATTGCATCTAAATTACAGTAAGTTTTTGTTGAAATTGGTAAACAAATTATAAGGTATGCATAGATTATAATTGTCCAATAGAAGTCAATATACATCAGAAGTATCAAAATGTTTGGAAAAACTCTCCTCTTTAGAATGAGGTCTAATTATATTTATCTAAATCATGATAGTTAAATTATATGTGCATGAAAAATCAAGCAAAGGAAGAGATCTAAAAATGAGAATTCATTAAACTTAGGAATGCTTATATTCATCAAAATTCATCATGAAATTCATCAAAGAATTTCATTGAAGGAGTTTGGAAAAGCATGCCACAAACATGGGACAAGATATTTAGTATACACAAATATGAAAAATGAGCTCAAATACAGCACATGCACACTACACACACACACATACACACACACACACACCAGGGAAAGATTTGCAATCCAACTTAAATGGGCAAAATGACTTGAAGAGTAAACTCAAATGGCCAATAATATGAAAATTGAATCAGTGACATAAGAGAAATGCTAATTCAAGCTCTGTAGGTAACAGCAACAATCACATCTGTATGTTGATTTAACAAGTCCATTAAGTTAACAGGAGATTTTCCTTTCTTTTCATACTGGTAGCCCTTGTCAGATGCCCCTCCTTCTCTTCACCCGCCCCCTTATTCTCCCCACCCCAGTTCCTGGTCTTCCTCTGACAAATAAATTGACTGGAAATAGCCATCTTAATGACAGCCCTCTCTGTGCCCATAGGACTTTAGCCTCAGTCAATCCTTCCCATCACCAATGGCTCTCCATATTTGTGCCTTGTTTTGGTGCTACTCACTTGCCATTGATCTCCAGCTCTCTAATTTTTTAAATAGGACTGATAAGAAGATCATTTCTAGCTTTAAAAAAGCATCTCTTTTGGGCATATTTATTTATACTGTGAACTTTGGGTTTTTGTCTGTCCAATTTGAGAAATAAGGGAAGGTGACCAAGGATCAGATTGATGTGACATTACCATTAACCAATTGTTTGTCTGAAATAATGAGAGCAAAGTTTTCTGGACCCATAAACCAGAGGTTTTACCTGCCCATTTAGTCTTAGGTCAGTAGATAAACTATCAGTAAACATAGTTATAACAAATGTGTGCATCAGCCTCAACTTTTAAGAAATGGTCACCAACTCTGCCTTTTTTACAACAAAATTTTCCCATTTTAGCATTTTTTCCAAGCAAATACTTCCCTTTACCATGTCCCTCATCCTGTTAGACTCTAATAAATTTCTGATCTCTGTTAATTTGCTCTTTTTAGTTGTCTCTCATAAGTGATATCACTCAATAGTTGTCCTTATGTGCCTTACTTATTTCATGAGCATAATGTTTTCTAGGTTCTCCTATATTTTTATCATGTCTCATAACTTCATTCTGTGTTTAGGCCAAGTAGTATTTAATTGTGTGTATGTGCCAAATTTTGTTTATTATTCATTTGTGAATAGACAGGATGTAACATCCTTCTGGCCATTGTGAATAATGCTACTACAAACACTGTTGTATATGTATGAGTTTGAGACTCTGTTTCACTTTCTTTGGGAACATACTAGAAGTGGAATTTCCAGGTCATATAGTAATTCCATGTTTAATTTTTTGGAGAACTGCCAAACCGTTTTCCACTGTGGCTTTGCCATTTTACATTTTCACTTTCAATGCAGTTAGATACATTGCCCACCATAAGATTCAGTTTTATATATTCCCATCTTTTGACCTCCAACTTTCCTTCTGGTGACATATGTGACTCTGAGCTTCCTCTTTCCACCTCATTCACACACCATTCAGAGCTGTTAGTTATTCTCACATCTTGCTACTAACACCTCTGTTCATTTCCAAACATTTAAGTTCATCCTAGTTGAACATTCTGCTCATACAAAGTAACTGCTCCCCACTCTTAAGCCTCATCCTATATCTTGGTACCTTATATTTCATGTCTGTGAGTTTACATATTATAATTAGTTCTTATCAGTGAGACCCTGCAATATTAGTTCTTATGTGTCTGGCTTATTTCATTCAGTATATTGCCCTCCAGGTTTTGTCATCAACCCTTTTTTCTTAAGATGGTTTTGTTCACACACCATACATTCCATCCTAAGTAAGCAATTGATGGTTCTCTGTATGGTCACATATTTATGTGCTCACCACCTTCACCACTATCTATACAAGGGCATCTACATTTCTTCCACAAGGGAGGAGGGAGAGTCAAAGAAGGTAGAGAAGCAAAAGAAAGAGGAAAAAAATGACAGCTGGGAAGTAGCAAAAGGAAAAATAACCTTAAGCCAAAGTAGAGTAAAGAGTCAGACAACACCACCAATGTCAAGTGTCTAACATGCCTCTCCTATCCCCTCCATATCTGCATTTACCTTGGCATATCACCTTTGTTACATTAAAGGAACCATAGTACAATGATTCTGTTAGTTACAGTCTCTAGTTTGCATTGGTTGCATCCCTTCCCCAATGCCTCCCCATTTTTAACACCTTGCAAGGTTGTCATTTGCTTATTCTCCCTTATAAAAGAACATCTTTGTACATTTTATCATAATTGTTGAACACCAAGTTACACAGTCCCAGTCTTTATCTTTCCTCCTTTCTTCTGGTTTCTCACATGCTCCCAACCTTCCTCTCTCAACCATATTCATGGTTATCTTTATTTAGTTTACTTACATTGCTGTGCTACCATCTCCCAAAATTGTGTTCCAAACCACACACTCCTGTCTTCTCCCATCACTCTGTAGTGCTCCCTTTAGTATTTCCTGTAGGGCAGGTGTCTTGTTCACAATGTCTCTCATTCTCTGTTTGTCAGAAAGTATTTTGAGCTCTCCCTCATATTTGAAGGACAGCTTTGCTGGATATAGGATTCTTGGTTGGGGGTTTTTCTCTTTCAGTATCTTATATATATCACACCACTTCCTTCTTGCCTCCATGATTTCTGCTGAGAGATCCACACATATTCTTATTAAGCTTTCTTTATATGTGATGGATTGCTTTTCTCTTGCTGTTTTCAGGATTATCTCTTTGTTTTGACATTTGATAATCTGATTATTAAGTGTCTTGGTGTAGGCCTATTCAGATCTATTCTGTTTGGAGTATGCTGTGCTTCTTGGATCTGTAATTTTATGTCTTTCATAAGAGATGAGAAATTTTCATTGATTATTTCCTCTATTATTGTCTCTGTCCCTTTTCCCTTCTCTTCTTCTGGGACACGAATGATATGTACATTCTTGTACTTTGTTTCATCCTTGAGTTCCCGGAGACATTGCTCATATTTTTTCATTCTTTTCTCCATCTGCTCCTTTGCATGTAGGCTTTCAGGTGTTTTGTTCTCCAGTTCTTGTGTGTTTTCTTCTGCCTTTTGAGATCTGCTATTGTATGTTTCCATTGTGTCTTTCATCTCTTGTGTTGTGCCTTTCATTTCCATAGATTCTACTAGTTGTTTTTTGGACTTTCAATTTCTGCCTTATGTATGCCCAGTGTTTTCTTTACAGCCTCTATCTCTTTTGTGAAATCTTCTCTAAACTTTTTGAATTGATTTAGCACTAGTTGTTTAAATTCCTATATCTATGTTGAAGTGTACATTTGTTCCTTTGACTGGGACATAATTTTGTTTTTTCTTAGTGTAGGTTGTAGTTTTCTGTTGTCTAGGCATCTGACCTCCTAGGCTACCTCAATCAGGTTTTCCCAGGTAAGAACAGGCTCAGTGTCCGGCGCTCTCTCCGCCCCGCCTCGAGTCCCCGGTCGGCCGGCGATGGGGACCAGAGAGATAAGGGGAGAGAGGGTGCGGACAATGTCTTACCCGACGTACTCGTGATCACTCTGGACTCGCAGCAGTGAAGCATGTAGGCTTTTAATGGAACTAGGCAATCATCCTCTTTACAGGTTCCGCCCGGGGCAAGACGCCTCGGGGGAGAACAACCTCGATGCGGCCGTCAGGCGCGGCTCCTTGTGGGCTGTCTCCCCGAGCTCTGCCCGGGAACTTTCTTATAAACCTTACGTATATCCAATGGGCTAACGCCACGCACACAAGCATGATTGGTGAATACAGCGGGTGGTTACATACATCGAGAGGCGGAAGCAGGATGTGGGCGCCATCTTGCACCACTCGATGGGCGGGGGGAACTCAAGGGCAGGCTGCAGCTTAACAACTAGGCCAAATCCGGAAGGTGGCTGCTCACATCTCCCCCTTTTTTGTTTTTTATGCCCCAGTGTCTCCAGTGATGAATGTGCTCCCGTAGACCGAGATGGCCCACAACGTATTTTTTGGTGCTTTGGGGAGTCTGGACTAGGTCCCGGCCATACTGAGGTGGGACCTCTGGCACCGACCAGAATGCTCACCTCATATAGAGACCGGAGAGCCCGTGAGCCGGAAACCACGTGGCTCTCCTTGCAGTACTCAGTCTCGCAACTGGGGGACAAGAGGGTTAGGAGAAGGTAGCCAGTGCCGAGGGCGTCACTAGGAGCGTCAAACGGCAAGGGTCCCGTCTGGCCAC